>CM059187.1:131298028-131898028 GCA_030323885.1 Branchipolynoe longqiensis | reverse complement strand
ATCTGTGGTTTTACAAGAAAGGGACAAATCTCAATCTGTGGTTTTACATCAGGAGTAAGCAGACAATGTGAACTGAAAGAAGACAAGGATCAAATCTCAATCTGTGATTTTACAAGAAAGGGGCAAATCTCAATCTGTGGTTATACATCAGGACTAAACAGACAATGTGAACCAAGCAAGACAAGGGTCAAATCTCAATCTGTGGTTTTACAAGAAAGGGGCAAATCTCAATCTGGGGTTATACAAGAAAGGGGCAAATCTCAATCTGGGGTTTTACATCAGGACTAAACAGACAATGTGAACCAAGCAAGACAAGGAGAAAATCTCAATCTGTGGTTTTACAAGAAAGGGGCAAATCTCAATCTGTGGTTATACAAGCAAGGGGCAAATCTCAATCTGTGGTTATACAAGCAAGGGGCAAATCTCAATCTGTGGTTTTACAACAGGACTAAACAGACAATGTGAATCAAGCAAGACAAGGAGAAAATCTCAATCTGTTGTTTTACAAGAAAGGGGCAAATCTCGATGTGTGGTGTTACATCAGGAGTAAGCAGCGACAATGTGAACCAAGACAATGAGCAAATCTCAATCTGTTGGTTTTACATCAGGAGTAAGCAGACAATGTGAATCAAGCAAGACCGGGATCAAATCCCCAATCTGTTAGTTTCACATCCGGTGATACTTGGTCTTTAAGTGGGTGTCGCTGTACCTAAGTCAGGACCTGCCGTGTGGCCACTAATTAAGACAAATAGACCCAGGATCCACACAGTAAACATTGACTGCTGGCGCGTCTAGTAGTAATAAAGACCCACACAACCCCCAGGCACCGCACCGTCACATGGGCCTCCACCCCCTAAAGCACAGCACCTTCGGACGGATCCAATAGTGGAGTGTTATTTAGGAAGGGCACTGCATGTGATAAATGAGTGCTTTACAGTGGCGGGTATTATTACCACGCCAAGCTGACGACGACGGCTCCAGTTTGGAAGCGCCAGATTTAGGATTACACTTTAATTGCACTAATATTATTAGTAAAGCACACATTATTGGTAATAATGTGTGCTTTACTCTCGCTGTATAAAGGGATTGCGCGTCTTGAGCGAAACCTTAAAATAAAATGCGTGATGATGTAATTAAAGAAGCTAGAAGTCACATCTTTAAATAATGCTAAGCATAGATAAAGGATTCACCCTGTACTCGCAGTAGCCCTATATAAAAACGGTCGAAAATACGGGGAAATGAAATGAGAGCCTAATTTCACGATCTAAGAATCAACACTTATTCTTTATATATATATATTCATATTTCCCCGCTACCTTTGAGTTGAAAAATATAATAAAACATATAGTTTAATAGAATTTAAATATGAAATCCACAGCGTTCCAATGCTGCCATCTTGTCTTTTTGCATTCTCTCCCATTTCACCAACTCTGTGCTGATATAAGTACCCATTTGATACTGGAGGCAGGCATTCTACTTCCTGTTCTATACTAAAGCTATTTTCGCACGTATTTACACTACGTTGTCGGTCACCCGTGTATAAAAAGTACCGGGTGAATCATTTATCTATACTAAGCATTGCAATGTGTGATTATAGCGTGTGCCTTTTGTAGCTGACTCACTCTAATTAACATGATTAAATACTTGCATGACAAGGTGGCCCGGCTGTCATGCTTAGTATAAAAACTGTAGATAAAAAATAGTATATATATATGTATATATGACCAGTAAATAATTTTTGTTGTTGTTGAAGATTTATACTTATAATTAGGGCCTTAATGGTGGTAGGCTGGTTCAGTTACCACTCGCAGGTAGCGCTTCCCCCCCCCCCCCCCCCCCCCCCCCCCCCCACCGGGAAGCCAGTTAACTAGAGACAACAGTACATAATATATAGAGTCTAAGTGGTAGGTGTTGGTCAGGTAACCGAGAGGAACTGAAGGGAGGGGAAGTTTGTCTGTTTATATTCCCATAGCAGAATTTAGAGCATAGACACATATATATAACAATATATATGACCTGATATTTGTAGAGTACACTATTGTGAAATATAATATCACCAGCTTATACATATACAATATATATATATATATATAATAATAATACGAGTTTATGCACAAAATGGTAATGGAGTAATGAACAAAGAAACATGAACGGCAAAAAAAGTAACCTTTTGAAGGTTTGGTTCCAATATTTATCGCAATTTTCGTATTGGTTTTTACAGAGTTGTGTGCCTGAACTCCTTATACATTTATAATTTATCGAGAGGCATGGTAGTGCCCAGCTTGGAGGTGCTACCGCCTTATCCACTCAGCCTCTGTTCCCTTTTGTTGGGGACGGGAGCAGCTTGGGCAACATTGGTCTGTGCCCAAGATTGCAAACCCAGGCTAGCTTGGAGCTGCTTGCATGGGAACGCAATACCATTGACCTGTCCCATTCACAGCTAAATTTTGACCAAGTTGAATAAAAAGGCTACGATTTTCGGCCAGCCAGAGCCATTGTTCTCATCCAATCCTGTATTGTTTTGTTATAAATTCTTTATATCAATGCACTCCTTAAGTCATAGCGCATATATATGTCAGAATTTTGATCTGACTAGGCGGTACAAATACACATTCCACTGGCGGAACATTAACAACCGGTGTTTGTATGTGCAGGCGGTGTTAATAATTCTCATGTGAAGTGCGATAGAGGAATGCTGCTGACGCCCCCCCCCCTGCTCCGCAACCCCCACCCCCCGCACTCCCCCCCCCCTCCCCAAACACAGCGCCAGTGTTTCTTTTCTATGTTTCTCCACCAGGGAGGCACTCGGAGCTATCTGATCTACTGGCCGCTGGTGGCACGAATGTCGGTGTCGCGCTTTAAATTCTTAGCGGGTTTAGAGTCTATGCTCGGGGTTCTGCGCATGAGTAAAAATCGAATGGCATTTCAGCATATTCGATTAATCAATTCGGGTGACCATAGCAACTTTTTTTACGCACAAATGTGACATCATCGCTCCTAGCCAACCCCAGCCAAGAGGTGGGTTAAACCTTTTGCACAAGGCACATGTTTTTGTCAACTCCACTCGCGGTGTTCTATTTGAATTTCTAGCAACTCGGGTGACCCGAGTCGCCCGGGTCGTGTTAATCGAATACGCGCATGTGCATAACCCCGAGCATAGACTCTAAACCCACTGAGAATCTAAACAGCGACACCGGGGCCGTGACGTCAACGGCGACGGTGACCGGCAATAACTAGACAATAGATGTCAAGCTAATAAACAGTTTGTCAATAGACATCATACCATTATTTTGCAGCAGACAGCTTGTCAGCGGATGTCAAACTATTATTTTACAGTAGACAGTTTGGTGATAGATGTCCAGTTATTATTTTGCCGCCTGGCCTCATGTGACTGGCATGTGTAATTCGTGTGTGGTACAGGTAGACCTGAGGTATGCTATATATGCTCAATATAAGAGGACTTGGGGGGGGGGGGGGGCTGATCATCAACCACATGCCGTGTGCCTGTGTTATAAAGAGAGCATAAACTCTAAGGTTTAGTACACTATCCATGCACAGAAGCAGTACTTGGCGGACAGCTCTAATTGGGTGGACATAATGTCTGTGTTTGTTGATTTGTTTGTTTGCTGGTGGACCGCTATGCCAAAATGTGGACTATTCCAAATTCTAGATTAACACGCTTACAGTGGTGAGTGGAAATACATATCTTAGTCTTACCAATTAAAACTGCAGCGTGCGATAAAAACATAAGATTTTCACAATCAAAACACTTATCTAGATTTGAATCTAGATATGCAACTGGGATAATGGTGCACTCATTAAGTATATGTTGTTACATAGAAGGGCATACTATGTCATTTAATATAAGTTAGAACCTGTTATTACTGAAGCTGATGGAGTTAGAGGTTTGACAAGAATGCCAACAATAATTCTGCATGTCCGCAGCTCAAATATATCATAAGTTAGTCATTTCAAAGCAAAGTTACTTTAACCTAAAGTAAGTTACATTATAACGATCAACATAATATATTTATCTCAGAAAGTGACCCAAACTCAAAGCCATTTGACAATGCAACTTTAAACACGAATCAAACTTGAGACGTGGAGTGGGAGAGCGGGGGTTGGGTGGGGGTGGGTGCGGTAGGGCGGCGGTGGGGGCGACAGACGCTTTACATTGGCTATAGCTTTGGTAGGACAGGATATACGAGGACTGATCGCCCTGAGGGAGTTGCTCTGTATTTCTTGTTAATTGGGCCATAAGTATTTGTTGGATTTGAGATACGAGACCTGGTTGCTAGGACTAGGAGGGACTTGCTCTGAGTGTATTTATGTGCATTACCTTCTCGGCTTTGTTTTGGTAAAACCTGTCGGCAATGGACTCACCTCTTAACTAATATAGCTATACACTCCGCTGATGATTTCCACCAAAATTAATATGCAACTCTACAAAATGAACAATTTCTAACACCAGTCAGGTTTGATTCATTGACAAAGAAAGCTATTCTATTAATAAATGCGGTTTTTGTCAGAAGCATATAAACCGGAAACTGTCTGAGGAATGTTATTGGCAGTATTTCTTTTTCTTTCCGGTTCTCCCCCACGCATCTCTCCCCTACCCTCACTCTCTATCCGTATCTCTCTGTATCTCTCTCGCATCTCTCTGTATTTGGCTTCGTCCCTCTCCCTCCCACTCTCTCGTTCTCTCCTTGTCTCTCTCTCCGCCTCTCTCTCTCTCTGTCGCTGTCTCTCCCTCTCTCTCTCTTCCCCTCCCTCTCTCGCTCTCTCCCCAGTTCTCATATTTTACAGGTATTATTTTTGTATTTTGAGTGAAAGTTGTCGAGGAATTAATTGAAGACCAAGTTCCTAACAGCGGACTCAGATGTTCATCATTGTGACGCTCACAATGTACTCGTGTGTGCCGCTGGCGGGGTAACTCAAGATGGCCGCCTCTGTCTATTTGAATTCTAATGATGGTTACAAAGAGCTGCGTCACGCACGCATCGCTTCGGCCGCTCACCACCAGGGGGAGAGGATCATGTTAGATCCCGGCTTTTGTCTCCTGCCTTGCATTGCTGACTAGCGCTTGCGTCTCCTCTCTCCACCCCTCTCCACCACCTCAGCCTCCTACTCGTCCCCCGCCTCCCCCGCCCCCTCCCCCCTCCCCCGTCTCCCAATGTTCGACTGACTCTCCCCTTCCTCTGCGGTCATTGGAGGACGGATGCTTCCCCCGGTGACGTGCGCATGCGCGTTGCTTTCATGCCACTTCCGGTCCATGCGCGTGTCGGGAAGCCTCCTGAGCCACGGCCATAAGTAGGCATGGCGTATTTCAATAAGACTACAATAATGGCAGCTATCGTTGTCTCTCGTGCGCATGCTCAGTCCTGGTAGCTCAGACGCGTGCACCCTTATTCCGCAGCATGTCACCACCGCTGCCACCGCCACCACCACCGCCGCCACCGCCACAACCAATACCACCACCGCCGCCGCTTCTGCCTCTGCCGACTATGCCACCGCGAAACCCGTGGCCACCCCGGCCACCCCGGCCACCCCGGCCACCCCGGCCTCCCCTGCCGCCCCAGCCACCGCTGCACAGACTCACATCGTCTGAGTCCTCATCATCGGAGATGACGTCTGAATTGTTGTCGGACCAGGCGTGGAAACTGTCCAGCTGCAGTCCGTCAACATCGGCGTCGTCGGACGACGAGCCGCTGCACAAAGAGTCATCCGTGTGCGTCTGGTGGAAGCTGGTCATGGTGTTGTACGGGGTGAGCAGACGGGGCGGCTTCGGCAGCCCCAGCCCCGGCGACGGCGGCGGAGCACCCCGCGGCAAGATCCCGGTCGCACTGCGCGTCCTCACGTCCAGGGCCAGGTTCCGGCACCCGCCTGCTTCGGCACCGGCGTCGGCGCTGTATAGTCGCGCCAGCGCCGGCCCGGACGACACCAGCGGCACGTTGATGATGGCCTTATCCCTGTATTTGCGGACATCGCTCAGATTCCGGCGGGCGCTCCTCCCCCGGACGTCGTGGCCACCGGCGCAGTCCCCACTGCCTCCGCCTCCGCCGCTGTTTCCACAACCGCCACTGCCCGATTGTGGTTTCATTAGCATGTTGTCGTAGACCACATCGTAGTTGACGGCGTTGGGCTCCCTTGGCTCCAGCGCCGCTGTCGCACTCTCGTCGCCCTCGGAGTCCTGGTAGTGCTGGCTGAGGTGCGCCCGGAGCGGGCCCATCGTGCCCCCGGCCGTGTCCGAGCCACACGCCCGCCGGATGGCCCGCAGGCTCTGGTGGTTCAGATAGGTTGGGTTCAGCCGCAGGTGCTGACCGATTAGCTGGGACTGGGCAGTGGTCAGACATTGCAAGTCACCGCATTTCCTGGGAGAGAGGAAATAAGCAAATAATATTATGTGTTGGTGGTGGTTTTGGTGGATTGCACCCTATGCAATTTGGTAATGTTTGGCGTTGGGGTGCCTAATCTGAAAATATATTGTAGTTAGCTGGCAATAGGTATTTAACCCATATATAGGTGCTTTAGAAAAGAAAGAAATACATACATTACCTTACACTACATACTAATACTTGTGTCTCCACTCTCCACCCGTAATTATACACATACATACACACATATATATACACACAACAGTACCTCAGTTAGATAATAAAATTGCAGGGTTAAATGAAAAGGAATGAAATAAATAGATCATATTTGTTGGCTTTATATTATGTATATGTATATATATATGTATATATATATATAGTACATACATATGTATATATGTATATATGTATATATATAGTACATATATATGTATATATGTATATATATATATATGCAGAAATATGTATATATATGTATATATATATGTGTATATATGTATATATATGTATATCTCTGTAATCTCTGGCAAGAGGAACTACGCCCCTTACCGAAAAGAAAAATCCAGCTGTACAGTGAGTGGATGTAGGGGGGGGGGAGCGTGCGTGCGCAGACGTGGCGCCCCCCAACGGACATGAGTGAGAGCAGGATGGTAGTTGTAGGTTAAGCAGGCCCAACCAGTAGATGACTGGGAGGGGGAGTAGTAGATAGGCTAGGGAGAGGATGGATGCTTCCGGCCTTATTATACTCGTATAATGGCTTATACAGCATATATATATATGTATATACATGTATATATGTGTATATACGTATATATGTATATATATGTATATATATGTATATATGTTTATATATATGTGTATGTATATATATGTATGTATATATTTTATATATGTATATATATGTATATATATTCATAATCATATCAGCTAGTAAACCCACAAAAACTGGGACCTCCATGGGGCTCCTTTTTAATGGAAATAACATATCTGTCATTACATTCGTTATTACCTGGTTGAATAGACCAATAAATTGATGCAGACACAGCAACTGGACAATGGCGCCTGTCCCTTTCACTATACCCTGACATGCGCTAAAAAATATGGGCAGTAAGCCAAGGACAGCCTTCTTAAACTGCTAGCCTTTGTATTGAACACGGACTCTATGCATTGCTGATTGCATTCAAACGACACTAAGCACACTAATTGGCATTGACTAACATATGCCTGCTTGGATCCGATAACGAGCCTCACGTTTCTTAATGTTAGGTGCACTGTTCTTCGTACTACTAGTATGGTTGGGCATTATGCCAGAAAATACCGAACCACTATACTTGTATTCAAAGGATAACTCTATGTCCAGACCAATTTTGTCCTGGTAAAGCAGGTGTCCTATCATTAGAGGGAGAGTCAAATGAGATGGAACACAGTTCCTGCAATTAAAACACTTGTTCTCGAAATGGCAGTGGTTAGCCGACCACTGGGGTCGCTGAATACAGGTACTACTGTATCTATTTCATTCCACACCCATACACAATTAGGTTATGCAATTAAACCTACTTCCCAGGAAGTTGACCTAAAAAAGGAACACAACTCCACTTTGCTAATTGTTTACTGTTAGTTAATGGGGCGGGATGTGGGATGCATCCACCAAGCTGGAATATACTCCATATCTAAAGTTGCATAATCTGATAGTTTTGCATTTCTATCATACTTTGAGGTAAATATATTAGGTTGATCAACATAATCTACCTTTCTTTAGTTTGAATTGACTTTGATTTTGAATGGCTAACTTTCAAGATACTTCAAGTGCAAACATGCCAAATTAATTTTGGTGTGTCCGTTAAAACTAATGAAAGTCTGACCTTATACACTTCAGCAGTAAAGGGGCTGTCACATTATGATGCATCGCACCAACATACACCAACATATGTGATTTTTGCAAGCCATGTCGGGATACGTTGTTATGCGTTACGCATGCGTTAGGCACTCGTTGGTGTATGTCAATGTACGTTGATGTTCATTGAGGGGATCGGCAAAGTTTTGTGCATGCACAAAACTTTCGATGTACGACGACGTTCGATAACATGTGAATTTTACATCGGCGGTACGTTATGTATACATTAGGCGTATGTAGAGGTACATTAGATGTATGTTAGACAAACATTGTTCACTACATTGCATGATATTGACCTACATTAAAGGCAGTTGGAACGTACAGTCCGCACCCTGACAATGTATGGATAACGTATGTCTAGCCTTTCTCCAGTGTTTCTTGACATATGTAATGTATGTGGCGTTGTTCTGGCGATCGAATAACATATATAATATTCACCGGCATTCTGCGAATGTACCGTGATCGTAATTCAAGCGTTTCCCCCCTCGGAACCACGTTAGCCATATGTTGGTCATACATTGGCCATCCGCTATGTATATGGTATGCATACATCCAACTTTGCCCCCTGCGCTGAAATTTTGACACTTCTCGATGTAAAAAAGTGATTTTACGCGTTGGCCGTGCGCTTGTGAGATGCAACGTAATGTGACAGGGCCTTAACATAGACTTACTTATACCCTTCCTGCAGCATTAGATCCTTAATAACTGTATCCATATTTAAATTTGATACGTAGAATCAAATCTGGATAAGCGTTTTGTTTTTTGAAATGTTGATACTTCTATTGACTATGCAGTTTTAGCCATAGTAATCAATATGAAATATCACATATTTATTATATGAATAGACCCCGCGCATAGAAATGGTCAGGATGGCAGGATGGTCCTCTTTTTATGTGACAGGTCATGGGTTGAAACAGACACCGAGTCAAATTAATTATTTAAAATTTAATACTTGCTGCTACCTAGCTTGATGCTGTTCTTTTCTAGGATTAGGCAACGAGCATTTGCAATGACATATACATGTTTGATCTATATATATATATATACACAACTCTGCCGGTATTGAATCGTTCAGAAATATTCCAGGGCTTGAATGACAATGGGAGAGCCCGTAGTACAGGTGGAGGCCGAAGGTGGCGCCACCAGTAGCAGTATGTAGATATAGGAGGTGAATACATCGAGGACAATGGTTGGTAGATAATGAAATAGAAGAATAATAATAATAATTCCCTTCCGCGCCTTTATACTCGCATAATGCTTATACATCACATATACAGTCAGAACCACTGTGGCTCTACATAGTCCAACATTTAAAAACTATCCTAATAAAAAAAATATCCTAATCAAACTGTAAAACACATCAGAGCGACCCTATGCTGCTAAGAATAGCGTAATTAGACAGGCATGGTGCTTCATGGAGTGGTGTGTGGAGCGGATACCAAGTGGAACCATAGGCTACTTGATATGTATTTGACTCTATTTGCCTGAAGCATATCTAATACATTCAACCCTCGTTAACCCAGACTGCTTTATTTCCAGCACCCGATGTTGGATTAGAAAGATTGTCGGATACACAACTTTGAAGATAAAACTGATAAATTAATTGGTGCAGATCTGTTCCAAGAATGATTTGGCTGGATAACGAATGTTCCACAATAAACAAGGTGTCCAACTAATGCGAGCTGACAGTGTGTTCCTAAACACGTGCAAGGATATGTTTATGATACTGTCATTGAAAACATATTAAATCGGTATTGTGGTAAGTTCTGCTCTATAGAATGACACTAGTACCATATTAAGGTGCTTTCTCAGTATAACTGGATACATCTGCCGTTTAAATTGTTATTACAGTAGTTGATTAAAGCTGCATAGTCCGATGAAGCATCAAATTTACAAAACAAAAACAATCACTTAAATTTGATTCAACATGTCTAACTTAGATACTAATGCACTTATTAAACATTTATTGCTACATAGAAGGGAATACTGAGTCAATGTGATAGAACCTGTTTCTTCTGAAACCAATGTAAGAGTTTTGGCTAGATAAAGGATTCACCTGGTACTCGCAGTACATGGGTGAATACCAGCCCTTTATAAAAACGTTTGAAAAAGCGGGGAAATGAAATGAGAGCCTAATTTCACAATCTAAGAAGCAACATTTATTCGTTGTATATGTCTTCATATTTCCCCGCTACCTTTGAGTTGAAAAATATAATAAAATATCTAGTATAATAAGATTTAAAAGTGAAATCGAGGGGGTTCTATGGCCACCATCTTGTCCTTTTGCATTCTCTCCCATTTCACCAACTCTGTGCCTATATAAGTAAGCATTTGATACTGGAGGCAGGCATTCTACTTCCTGTTCTTAAGTAAAGCTATTTTCGCCCATATTTACACAACGTTGTCGTTCACCCTTCTACTACAAGTACCGGGTGAATCTTTTATCTAAGTTTTGGCATGCTTTCAAAAACTAATTTGACATATTTTCACTTCAAATATCTCAAAACTTAGAAATTTAAAATAAAAGTTTACTTCAAACTAAAGTATGGTAGGTGTCGTGGGGATGATGAAAATGGGAAATATTATGCCTAGAGCGGGACTCGAACCCACATCTCTTTGCATTCCGGGCCAGTGTGCTAACCATTACACCACCTAGGCTCCCTGATATCAATACACTCCCCACGCCTACCTGTCTATGTGGTTAGTTGCCTGAGAGGTCAGTGCAGACCACTACACTCGTCCCCCTGGAATTGTAAGTATTGTAATGCTTACAATTACATACATACAGGCAATGCACTAACACATACATACACAGGGTAGGTTCAACAACCATACAGCGCAAAGCTTGTACAGGATCCTGATCACGGCAACCAGTGTCGTGGGGATGATGAAAATGGGAAATACTGCGCCTAGAGCGGGACTCGAACCCACATCTCTTTGCATTCCGGGCCAGTGTGCTAACCATTACACCACCTAGGCTCCCTGATATCAATACACTCCCCACGCCTACCTGTCTATGTGGTTAGTTGCCTGAGAGGTCAGTGCAGACCACTACAGTAGGCTATGGCAATCAATTTAATATATTTACCTCAGAAAAATGGCAGAAACCTAAAACCATCAAACTATGCAACTTTAAGGTCGAGAAATGTCAATCGTGGAAATTGGTCTTCCTCATTCCACTCCTCCTTGCATTGTCGATGTTGGTCACAACATGGGTAATAGAACAAGGCGGAGTCAGGTACCTATTCAACGGCTGCTGGCGCCACCTGTCTTGAACCTTAGCATTAAATATTGACGTCTACCATGCCTAGCGGGTATTATTTTGTAAACTACGCCGAGTAACCACGCAGAGCTGGCAGATGTGCATATGTAAATTAGATATGAAGTCAGCAGCTGAAATCTATTACAAAGTTACGAAACCTTGACGTAGTCGTGACGTTTCGGGCTGGCCAAGCTGCTATATAAAGCGTGCAAAACCCAGAACTCTGCCACTACGACTTGGTGGCGGACGGTGATGGACCCTTTACTCTGCCATCCCGCCTACCCCACAATAAGAGACTAGAACTATAGGGTTAAAGCATCTCAGAGCCTTCTCTCATTATACTCAAGCATGTAAGATTGCCATTTTTGTTCATTTAAAAAGTCCAAATATATACCATTTATCCGTGTTTGTGTTGTTCAATTATCCCAGTAATGCAAAGCAAATGCAAAGGTTATAGCACCAAGTATCGATTTTGAAGCCATCGGTTGGCGTCGGCTGGAGTTGAACCCACATGAGAATTAGGCGCTCAGTTCAGTTGGCCATCCCGTCCGGTAAGTACATGATTCTACATAAATATAACTGGAATGCTTCAGTGAACCTGGACCCTCGGTATCAGCCTATTTGGAATCACCCAACCCAACCACTGGGACTATGCTTAAACATGCGGGCAAAAAGAATTATCCTTCACGTCAACTTCAAATTTTCCCAACCAAAATACTTATCTAGACTTAATTCTCTCCCTCACTCCCTCTCTATGTCTCTCTCTGTATATGTATTGCTAATTTAAATATTAGTGCAGCTATTAAGCTTTGTTTTTAGTTGCAGAAAAATGGGACTATTAACTAAACTTAAAAGGACCTGTTACTGCTGAAATATTTGGTGTGAGAATTTTAACATGCACACCAAATTAATTTTGCAATGTATGCACTTCAAATATCTTTAAAGGTAGCCATTTAAAACAAAATGACTTCAAGATAAAGTAAATTGATTATAACAATCAATCTTATATATATACATATATATTGAATGCCAGAAATTCAAAACCATCGGACTATCGAACTGAAAATTTGATTAATTTAGGATGATTTTCTTTATACCGGTTCCAAGAACTTACAGATATGGGGTGTCAATGCTTACATACAGACATGGTAATGGATAAGCTCTGGGTACCATAAGAAAGGATTCCTTCTAGGGAAATGTCACACAGACCACCAGTTATTACCCACATGTACCTCCTATAAGCAACAGTGATAAACAACCTGCTATGACATATTTGTTGAGACAGTGTGATGTTGCTGAGATAACCTTTCAGAGAGAATGTAGCATTTCATCAAAACATGTTATGATTCCTATTATTAAAGCTGCATAGTCAGATGAAGTATCAAATTGTCCGTGATGCTTCTGCAACACGGGTAATTGGACACATGGACACAGGCCTGACAGCGCTAAGGACGCATAGATACTGCTGCCGACTAGCGGATCTCGACGAAACTATATTAAAATAATGTGTACAACGCCGACTAGTGGGCTTTTGGGCACTAAAGCGCGCATTCCTTACACGCGGTATGCGGTATGCGGTATGCGGTATGCGGTATGCGGATGGCATGATTCCTTACATGCGGCATGCAGCATGCGGCATGCGGCAAACGACTGGCTATATTTAAAAAAATAAAAATAAACAAGTGTACTCAATACTGCACTGTATATGACCTAATATGGCATTTATATCTATGTACCTCTTGGTACGTCACATGGGGGTTCCTACCTTTATAAGTACCAAATTATAGATAAGTATTCATATTTTTGTGGCTATGGTAGCATTTTTACCAACCCGAACCCCCACCAACACCACTACCATATGTGTCCCCTCTGCACCCTTGTGTGTGACCGTTCTGTAATGCTCAGTCGCCTTTCCTCGTCTAAAACTAATGGACAAGTGCTACTGATGTTTCTATTCGCATACCGCATGCCACATGCCGCATGCCACACCGATCGCTACATGGACCAATCGAGTTGTCACATTCGCATTCACATTCGCATACCGCATGTAAGGAATGTAGCCTATATGCTTCAAGGCGTTTCGATTTTTTGTCACATTCGCATTCGCATACCGCATGCCGCATGCCACGTGTAAGGAATGTACCCTTAAGCCGGTAACCGCCCTGTAAACAAGGCTGCGATCCTTCTCCACCTATCGTAGCTTTATTAAACAAATTACATACACCCCCTCCCAGCTAAGACAACATTTTCAATAAAAGCGACTGCACACTGTGGCTGGAGTTACGTGGACACAGGAGCCCGAAGACGACATATTACCTACTAAATTTAGCATCCCACCCACCCCAAAATAATAACACAGGAAGCGTTTCTAGCCTCATGCCGCAATCAAGAAAACGGCTATGTAAGCAAGAATTTAAGACTGTAATAAAAGTCCATAATTATATATTGCTGTGTTCGCATTGTTGCAATTATTAAAAACCAAATCAATTATTCAGATTTTATTCTACATATCTAACTTAGATACCGGTGCATTTATTTTTGTAAGATGTCGGCATAGAAAGGAATACAGAGTCAATCAAATAGAACCTGCTACTGCGGAAGTCTATGGTGTCAGAGGCTTGGCATGCTTGCCAAAATTAATATTAAATGCTAAGTCAAATCAAAGGCTTGCAGGATTGATACTTGTCACTCACTACCTTGCCGATATGGCAAGGAACAGTTGAAGTAGGAATACTAGTTGTCCCATAATTGACATTTCCGCTGCCTAAGTAAGACAGAAAAGATAAAGTGTCACAAAAGAACCTTCTTTTTCAGAGAGAAAGAGTTATGATTAAGTTATTAATATTATAGTAAAAACTGGCGATTGTGAATGCACACTATGTAACATCTAATGAACATTTCTTTCACAATAGAATAATCGGCATGAATGCTAAGACTTACCTATGGTTTCGTTGATATATGCAGAAGCAAGCACACAAGAGGCCAGTGAGCACGACCAGCATCAGCATCACTCCAGCAACTACCGCACCTGGCGGACACAATGAGAATCAGATGAGTATTTATATAATTTTATGCTGCATATAGATATATATATATAAAGTAAAACCTCTCTAAATCGAACGACCATAGGACCAACTTTAAATGCTGCATTTATGGAGGTGGTCGATTCAAGGAGGTTTTCTTTATCATTACAATGGTATTGTATGGGTGATCATTTGGGACCCAAATAAAGCGATCGATATAGGGGAGTGGTCAATATGTGGAAGTGCTCAGTTAGATAGGTTTTACTGCAGCTTATATATATATATATATATATATATATATATAAGTAATTCACTACGTGTATTGTTTGACTGTTCGCCTCAGCCGTAGCTCTTGTTATTGTTGTTGAAAGCACCTTCTTGCCTTTTTTCCCTTTTTTCTTCTAACATTTATGTACCCTGTGCGAAGTGCCGCACAAGTCGCAATAAGGCATGTTCCGTGTATAGCTTCCACACGTCCGCACAGTAAGAAAATTGTACCAAGAGTGAAGTTGATTCTGGCGCTGTACAGGTGGCGCCCCATTCGCGCGCACCGGTTGGTATGGGTGCGCGACTCCTAATACATGTAATACAGTACAAACAGTAATAATAAACAAAAATTAAACCTTGGTATACACTGTGATATTTATATTATTATAATCAATTATAATACACATTTACATGTAGATTCTTGTACAATGCTGAGTTATATATATATATATATAGATATAGCTTGGCATTATATATATATTTATTTATACCGACCCCCTATCCAGTATATATATATACATAAACAATACCGACACTCATACAGGTGGAAAATGAATTCACCAAAATCCAGCAACTGGAAACAGCTGTGTATAATCTACCTTACTTTACTTGACGTACCTTTATTTTAAGTTAACTTTTTAGATATTTGAATTGAAAACATGCCAATTTAACTTGGTCTCAGCTTCAGTCTTTACTAGTGCTTTGTGAGAGACCAGCGGAACTCTGAATACACATACTGAAATGAAATCCTCTGAGTACTTTTGTTATTTGCTATTTACATAATACATTTTATAGCATGCATACATATACCCCCAATAGCCGGTGTTTACTTGTTGTGTGCAGGCGGGGGCTGGGAGGTTGCTAGGATGGTAACATCCCAACCAACAACAATTTACATAATACATTATATAGCATACATATATAGACCCCCAATATGCAATATTTACATTTGTGTGCAGGGGGGAATTGAGATGTTGCTGGGACGTAAAACCCCAACCAACAACAATGTGCATGGGGTTGGCGGTGGCCTTAAGCAAACAAACACAACAAACATAAATATACATGCATATCTATTATATCTCATTTACATACATAGCTGAAAATCTAGGGGAAAAAAAGAAGAAAAAAAGGAGAGATTCTGAAAAAGACCAGCCACCTCAGAAAACAGTGTAAAATAAACTGATCTAGCTGTGAGCATAGACATGGTCTGCACTGTATCACAGAGCTCACCCCTGACATATTGTTCCATAGGTCTGTCTATGCTTACTGGATTAACGTTATCAAAACTTAATGTATGCGCAACAAGGATAACGCAAAAAACAAAGAAAACCCCAACCTATGTGCTGAGGATGGAAAGGAACTCAGTAACACAGAAGTAGCTGAAACCATGAATAAACATTTTTCGACCATAGGGGGCAAACTGTCAGAAAAATTCAATACAAACTGGGACATGAAAGCACCAGAAGTACACACAGCAATTGACACATGCTCAACCACAATACAAGAAATAGGTGACCTAATAAAAAATATTGACTGCAGCAAGCATTGACTACATCTCCAGCACAATACTGAAGGATGCACTCAGCTGCATCCCAAATATAATACGTGATCTCTTCAATAAATCATTCGCTGGAAAACAGCTGAGGTCACTCCTCGCCACAAAGGAGGGGACAGACAGTCATTAGGTAACTACAGGCCTATCTCTATCCTACCAGTACCTGGCAACTTAATGGAGAAGGTAATGCATAGACACATAGCAAATTACCTAAACGAGCACCAAATCCTAAATAACAAACAAGGCGGGTTTAGAAAAAATTCACTCAACAACTAAAACCATAGCTAAGTTAACTAATGACATTGCAAGCAATATAAATCAAAATAACATGGTGGGGGCAGCATTCATATACTTTAGCAAAGCCTTTGACATGGTGGACCACACCACATTAAAAAATAAATTAACCCAAATGGGGATAAAAGGGAAAACAGGAGACTGGGTAAGTGACTACCTGCTATACCGGAAACAATGCACTATAGCCAATGGGGCAACATCGGGGGAAGAATACTTACACTACGGAGCACTGCAGGGGTCCGTGTTTGGCCCCTCCTGTTCTAATTTACATAAATGACCTCAATCATTGGTTAGAAACAGAACACCTGCTTTCATACGCTGATGACACAGTGGTCTACGTTGCTAGCAATTCACACGAGGAACTAGAAGCAACACTAAATAAAACACTATTAAAGTTAAATGAATGGTGCCAAATATTCAAAATAACAATAAATACAAGTAAATCAAAAATGGTACTATTCGGTACTAGGCACACCAACAACCTAAAGTTAAACTGCCAACTGGGGGAAGGTCAACTCGAGTCAGTAGACAGCTATCGCCATCTAGGAGTGGACCTAGACAGGCCCCTAAATTATGACACCTGCATAACAAATACAATAAAGAAATCTAATTATAAAATATGGCTACTAGCAAAACTAAGATACTACATGACAGAAAGCATGGCAATACAAATGTACAAAGGTATGATCCTACCCTACTTTGACTACGGTGACGTCATCTCCATGGGAGGGAATGCAGACCTGCTAAATAAATTACAAGTGCTACAGAACAGAGCACTAAAGGTATGCCTCCAGGCCCACAAAAGATTCTCTACATTGGAACTCCTCATTAAATGCAACACAAAACTACTAAGAAATAGAAGAGAACTACACCTCAAGCTACTTGCACAACACTACACCACATAACCAAGGTCTAACAGTGACTGCTGGTAGAAACACCAGACATACAGGCACACCAGTGCTAAAAGAAACCATAAGCATTAATAAAATACATGAGAGAAGTGTGTTAGTCATGGCCACGCAAGCCTGGAACAAACAACCACCTCCAGTCAGAGCAATCAAGAAACTGGAGCTCCATAAACAATTCCTAAAAAAGAACAAATAAAAACCATACACCATCATATGGGCACCAAATAACACCTGACCGGGTGCAGTCAAGGCAAACTGTGAAAGAGCACACATGCCAAGGACAGGTCACAGAAGAGGGTGCACATCAAACCTATAAATACACAGCCATCTGGAGTACTGGGAGGGTCGGAAGAAATGAGGCCATAGTCCACCTTGGTATGTGTTGTGGCACAAATCACGAAAGGTACGGACAGACCAACCATGCTCACCGAACCCAACCTATAATACACTATGGCATGAGAAAATACGACAACCCACTGCCAGGTCGCAGTCCCAAAGGGTACGGGTGTGTTCTGGTGCACCCGGGTACCAACTAGGGACAAGGCACAGGTGAAAGGAACGTGGTAAAACCAAAAGTCAGGGACAATGCTGTTAGAACTATGGTTAACAATTTAACACCACAACCGACCCACCATCACAGTCCCGAAGTGTACAAATGTGTTCTGGCACATCTAGGCACTAACTAGGGACAGGCCACAAGTGAAAGGAAAGCTGCAAACAAAACAAACAAACAAATTCTGGGAACACATCCTCATCCACAAACCTATTACCATCTCACTAGATGTACATACTAGCCTATGATATTAGTTATATGATAGGAAGTTATACCCTAAAAAAAACCACCCCAAAACTAACAGATACTAACTACTTAAATAAATGCTGGTGGATGTCCTAGATCAATAAAAAAAAATGCCCCAGAACCCGACGAATCCACAGACCTCCGCCTAGATACCGGACACGGTGGCCTAATCGGTAGAGCGCAGGCTTCCCGTGCAGAAGATCGCGAGTTTGAATCACACCCGAGTCAAACCAATTACATCAAATTGATACCTGTTGCTACCTAGCCTGGCACTCAACATTAATAGGATAGGATAAGGACTGGTTAGCTCAGTGTCAGGATAATGTGACTGAGTGGGATATCGGGTCATGGTGCCAGCGGCCTCATTTCCCAGTGGGGCAACATTATAAAATCGCCATGAGTCTGCACTGTCACTATTTGATACCCATCCTGATATGACCTTAGATGTTGCTAGTATGTAAAACAACAACAAACAAACAAATGAGCCTCCGCCTAGGACTGTCTGTACCGTCCTATTTCAGACTGTAGGAGCAGGTTTTGTTCCCTATGTCGGCAGCGCTTACTGAGCAGCCATTTATTATTTAACAATCAACGTAAAAACTCGCGCATTTCTAATTAGGCGAAGTCGAGCTCAATTTTTGATCGTGGAATTCTTTTCTTGAATTCGTGGGAACAAAACATTGGTTGGTTGATTGTTGGGGTTTTGCATCCTGGCAACATCTAAGGTCATATCAGGAGTGGTACTGACTTGTGACAGTGCACCAGGGCGACTTTATAGTGCTGCCCTAGTGGGGATTCAGGCCACCACTACCATTACCTGATATCCTTCTCAGTCACATTATCCTGACACTGAGCTAACCAGCCCTTGCACTATCCTATTACTGCTCAGTGCCAAGCTAGGAAGTGACAAGTATCAATTTCTATAACAGAATAAGTCATTGGTTTGACTCGACCGGGAATTGAAGTCCCTATCCTGAGAGTGGGACATAGCTCAGGCTGTAGAGTGTCCACCTCTGAAGGTGTGGGTCATCAGATCGATCCTGCTCAGTGGACACATTTGCAGTTTGGCTTATTTTCCGTTCCAACCAGTGGTCCACAACTGGTTTACCAAAGGCTATGGTATGTGCTGTCCTATCTGTGGGAAAGTGCATATAAAATACCCCTTGCTGCTTATCGGAAAGAGTAGACTATATGTCGGCAGCAAGTTTCCTCCAAAAAAATATGTCAGAATGATCATATGCTTGATGTCCAATAGCCGATGGTGAAAATCAATTTGCTCTAGAGATGGCATTAAATAAAGCAAACAGTTTTTTAAGTCCCGATCTCCCGCACGGGAGGTCGGCCTGCGCTCTACCGATTCAGCCACCGCGGCCGGTGCGGGAACAAAGTAATGATTGGAAGTTGAGTACTTGATCTTACTACTTAGGACGCCTCCCCCTAAGCCTCAGAGCAGCTCACACCGCTTTCATTATCCACCTCTCCCACACGTCCTTCCAAATCAGATTACTCCAATACGCCACAATGCCCAGCGGATATTAGCCGATATCGGAGATGGACCTCGATTTCTGGACCTCCGTTGATCATCTGGATTAGCCGACCGGAAGTGCCGGACGGGAAATGGCGTTTCTGTGTTCTAAGTTCATTATGGGTTGATATATCACGATGTAGGCTATGGGATATGTTCGGCATTTAAAGAAAATAACAAAACCCACCCATCCATTTTTGGACCTCCATTGAAGACCTGGATCGGCGACCGGAAGTGGCGGACCGGAAGTAGCGTTTCTGTGTTCTAAGTTCATTATGGGTTGATATATCACGATGTAGATAATGGGATATGGTCGGCATTTAAAGAAAGCAACGAAACCCACCCGGTTGTAAAGTTGAAGCCACTACTCAACTAATCCACTCGTCATGGTCAACCAGTTATGTAAAAGCTAAGGCTCGAATCTGTGGTTGTGTAGGCAGGCTATGGTGAAATCAATACAGACAAGAGAAAGGAAGAGTATAACTTGTAAAAAAGAAGAGAGAGCCAAGCCCTCTGGTTTATTATTTATATGGTTACATGGGTTTGTTGTAGCGCATCACCCCACCACTTTCCCCCAATCAAAAAAACAAGCATTCTTGGCCCTCCCAATAGGGATGCAATATTCTTGGTCCCCATGGATACCAGTGGTCTGCCCACCACCACCAAGCTGAATGGCCCCATGACTACCACCAACCTTGACCTTTGACTGTGGTCATCCCTATCCCAGCAGAGGGGGTAGGCCCTGAGTACACTCACACCCAAACCTGCCAGCACCATGATGTCTATTTACATCCCACTCAGGCACCACCAGCCCATAGCCCATATACATACATGCACCTGGTCATGTACACCGATCAGGACTAGAACATTTGCATTCCCCTCTATGCCGTATATCGGAATATTTTACACTGTTATTTGACTGGTCACTGATCCCGATCAATAGATTTCATTTCGTATATCTGGTTTTTGTGTTTCCTGATATGCCTTTAGATGTTGCCAGGACGTAAAACTCGGACGACAACCGACCGACAACCATCATATATATTATATATATAATAGTTGTTGCGAACTGGAATGAACCACTGCACAGGCAATGAACACAGCAATAATGATTGTGTAATTAGGAGAAATGCGAACACAGCAAGTTATAGTTATGCCTTTTTAATTAACATAGAAGTTTTAAATGTCAGACTATACACAATGTCAGGTCACAAATGCTTTAGACGAGGCTAGATATGCTATAACCCTATTACGCTCTCTTAACATTGTGGGGTGGGTGGGAGGCAATTTAAGTCAGTTAGTGTCTCCAGGCTCCTCCGGTCATAGTGACTAAACCCGGCGGCGACGTCGCCTTATATAGCGAATATCTTCTTCCCGAGAGGGGGCGCATCTGCCAGTTCGACACCTGATGCGTGATACGTCATCAGGTTTTGTTTACCCAACTGTCGGCGAGGTTCATAAACACCCTCTAGTCGGCATTACAGTTAATCTAGGTAGTACTACAAAATTCCGCTAGTCGGCGACACAATCAGACATCCTTAGTACTGGGACGCCACTAAGCTGTATTTGTGCTCCTAATTACCTGTAATGCCAAAGCATTACAAACAATTTAAATTAGTTGTGCTATAAATAATACTTTAGATTACATTTAAATTAGTTGTGTTATAAATAATAGATGACTTTGTAATTCCGATGTATAGCTTCATCATGTTAGTAAGGTCTATCGGCTTGTACATAGCCTTGTTTTAATATCCATGCCAGAGTGCGTGATCAATCATAACCAGCTTGTCGCGATTATGCACCAGTGCTAAACATAGATCTTGAGTCTGTTATTCTGAGTGAATACGCGATTGCATATTCACACCAGTGAGAGGAACCCTATAAAACTACATATGTCCTCATTGATGGAATACTCCCAGTATATATATATATATATATGTGTGTGATTTATAAGCATTATACAAGTATAATTAATCGGAAGCTTTCCACTCACAGTTGGTCTATGATATATATACAAGTGTAAAAGCTGTAAGTAGAAATAACTGACTGTATCACCATTTTCCTAGACGGGTACTTATCTCACAGGTGACGGCACAGAGTTGTCTTTATTGTAGGTCAACGGATATCGCTGCTCGGATCTCTCAAAGGTCTATCGCACGGATCTTGCTAAGGTCTATCGCTGTCAGTAATTTACAATTGTACACTGTATTGGTAGGGTATATCTTCGAGTCAAATACATTAAATATATTTTAAGCCATAACCATTCCTTGTTATTCGGATATGGAATATTACACAAATATATATGGATAGTGATAAACCCTTTATCGTGTGTAATAATGCCTGTAGTTTCTTGCCCCCACCCCCTGTCCCAATGGGGGTGGGACCCCCATCATGCACCGCTCCGCCTCCTGGACGGGGCCTAGCCTCTAATTGCTTGGAGGACATATATATATATACATATATACATATGCATATATACATAAGTACATATATACACATAAGTAGATATATATATACATATATACAGACTATTAATTAGTATTATTAAAACCTCCTCATGCAGCATGTCCTATCTCACCCCCCACCCGTACCCCTCCCCTCAAGCTACACCCATACCTTACCTAGGTAGGGACACCCAATCAACATGGTAGTTTTGCAATTCACAACATAGTAGGCATACAAACCTATGAAGGAAAACTATGTACCTAACCACTCCGTAATGTAAAGGTCTAATCAATACACATGTATGTATCAAGTGTGTAGGAATACAACATATAACTGCTATTTTTGTATGTGAATTGTCAAACTATACCATATGTAAGTCTTTGAATGTTTGATATTGTTATTTCAGCTGATTTGGGCTAGCTGCATATATTGTAAATAACTGTATTGTCACATGGCTGGAAGACCAGTGCCACGGCGCTGACAAAAGACTTTATTCAATGAATAAACTATATTTACAAAAAAAAAAAAAAAAAATCTCTTTGTGGGTCATCCTCACCAACCAACCAACAAATCAACCCTCAGAGCTACTCACCAATATGCTCGTTGGGTGCCGAGAATTTGGCGGGCATTGACCGGAAACTGGCATTCTTCGGTCGCTTCTTTCCTGCAGACCAAACAATTAAACAAATACAATCACAACACAATAATAATGGATATTAATGCAAGGAATAAATGGCAAAATCACGTGACCAAATCTTTAACACAAGTATCTTAAACTATCACAGAAACTCAAGAAACCGGATTATGTAACCCTTACATCAATCACATAATTAAATATCAGGGATTCGCTAATAAGGACCACTGTACTATTATTACGCCTAGCGTCCCTATCACTACTGCCTACCGGTATCAGTTCCACCGGAAGTCCCGCCTGAAACCGGAAGTGGTAATTGGTGGTCGGCGGCGCGGTGTGCTGGCTGGTCCTGTAATGACGTCTGCAGAGAGGTGTTTCCTAGAAACGAGCGACAGATGGATGGACACTGTATGTCTGACGACCGACTGCTGTCTCAGATTACTGTGTGTACATGACCTGGAGGGGTCCGCCCCTTGCACTGTCTGTCCCTCGTTATCTTACCTATGTGCTGCACAGATAGTCATGCATCCTATGCAATCATGGAGAAATTGCACTCTAAGTGCACGTGTCATGCACGTCATTGTAATGGTAGTCTTTTTGTTATGTGTATTCCTTGTTGCTATTAATATTCTAATACCTCTCTTTCTTATAATGATTGTGAGTCATTGATCAGTACAGTACTTATCTCCAAATAAAGGCTATTGATTATTCCTATAGCTTCACGTAAGGATCGTGGCACATGTACATCTGTCAATTCTGTCAGAAGCCAGGCACGTTGGACATCTGTTTCGCCTGTGACACGTTGTGGGTGCAATCCCTGTCTGAGTTAAAGCGGCATTGTCCGATGTAAGCATCACATTGGTAAAACAAAAACACTTAGCTAGATTTGATCAGAGATACCCACATTAAATACTGGAACACTTATTAAGCATGTATTGTTCCATGGAAGGGGCTACTGAGTCAATATAATATCACTGCACTCTGGGCTGTCAAAGCTTTGATAAGGGCACAACAATTAGTTGTGCATGATTACCCTTCACATATATCCTAAGTTAGGTGTTTAAGATTAAATTTACTTCGAAATCAAGTAAGGTAGATTACAATGATCAACATAATATATTTATCTAAGAACATTACTGAAACCCCAAATCATCGGACTATGCAAAGTTAACCCAAAGAACAAAAACAAACAAATTTATCGTACCTTGTCTGAAACTCCGCGTTGCTAGCCTATGGTAAGGATTGGTTGACACAGTGTCAGGATAAGGTGAGTGAGTGGGATATCACAGAACAATGGTGTAAAACCACAAGCAGTAAATCTGTATTCCCATTCTATATCTGGACCTGGCAAAAGGTGCCTTACGAAAAGCTTTTTTTTTTCTGAACTTCCATAGCGCCACAAGCCAATAATAAGATAGCTTGCTATTATAGCGCGCGATATATGTAGTGCTTTTATTTAGAGTAGGCTCATTTTAAAATTCTGATTACATTAATTACGCGTTCTGTGAATTAACATTGCACTTGTATTGCCACATGGTGCTCGAACACCCAGGCAGACGGGCAGCTGGGCAGTTGACAATTCAGACCTACTATGCAGGCAACTGAAAGCCACACTTGAATAACGTCTCTATAACTAAAGTTATCAGTGGTTTGGGAACCACAGTTAAAGCCGCATAGTCTGATGAAAACATCAACCTTTTAAAACCAACACACCTATCTAGATTTCATCCAATATACCCAACATAAATAACTGTGCACTGATTAAACAACTCCTGCAATTTAGTTTTATTGTGCTGGGGAGCTTCACTCAAAAATAGACAAACAAAGTCTATTTCCAGCATTTTGAAGTTCATATCAATATTAGGAATATCACCCCCTTAGCAATCATGAAGATTACACGCTCAGGGGATGCCAAGCAAAAACACCTCCTATATTTTATTTTTTAAAGAATTTCAAAAGAAAAAAAAAGACATGCTTTCACCTCAAAGATACAATAAACCTCTCCAAATTGACTGACCATGGGACTGACTTTAAGTGGTTCATTTAGGGAGGTGGTTGGTTTAAGGAGTTAGAATATGGTTACAATGGTATTTTTGGGACCCAAATAAAGCGATCCACATATAAGAGAGTGGTCGATCTGTGGAGATGGTCGGTTAGAGAGGCTTTACTGTATAGAACAAAAATGTCAAGCCCACGTAAGATACATCATATTGATCAATGTAAATTTATTGATCTAAAAACATGCCAGAAACTCAAAAACAATCGAGTTATACAACTTTAATATCATTTCTTGTTATCTGAATATTGATCTTGTCACTGTCAGTGTCACTGGAATGACGATCACATGCAGTTAATACTTTACTGTTATTAATATAATAACAATCCTTTATGGGCGCTGATCAATACTACTATTACTAGACACCTAGATGAGAGTGGGTGAGAGTGAGCTTGCCCCAGCAACAGCTGAACTAATGAGAGACTAACCGTTATTACTGGGGCTCTGGCTGCTGCGACCGGATGGTGGCAGTGGTCTTTGCGCATGTCTCGGCGTTCCTGCGAACAAAGGGATGTAGCCAATTGGCATATCATTATCACTGCAACGTGTAACCATGTAATGAATGATACACAATGGACACACCCCAGCAATGATAAAGCACAGCAGCCATTTGTTGATCATAGAGCAGGTGGATTATATATATATATATATATATATATATATATATATAGGAGGATTTCAGGCGCAAAACCCCATAAACGACAATCCGAAAATTGGGATAAACATTGTAGTCAAACCGTCAAAGCGTTCATTTTTTATATTCTTATATTTTGGTGCATTGCTTGATAAGCATTTCTTGACAATGGAATTAGTGAGAATTAAAGTAAGCTTCACTTAACAATCTTTGAGTTTAATGACATTGTTGGATTGGCGTTTACGGGGTTTTGCACCTGAACTCTTCATATATATATATATATATATATATATATATATATATATATATATATATATATATATATATTTGCATATAATAATACAATATTTCTTTCCACCTGATCATTGTACATACAAGTTGATATTTATATCAGTATTGTTTCACATGAAAAAGGAGAAAGCAGAAATACAGTACTGATGAGGCACTTTTCCCAGTTAAACATAAGCCATATATACATATTACCAACACTATAACAAAAAGAAGTATATTAACATTACGTTTAATACTGTAAATGGCATTGCATTGTGTATGTACTAGACTACTATGTATTTTCACTGTGGTAAAGTTTAAATAATTTATTTTATACATTCGTTGAGTTCTGTTTCGAACATTTAATATTATTATCAAGTGAATTCCATATTTTTATACATCTATGTGTGTATGTTGTAGAAAGCATCATTATTATTATTATTATTATTATACTTATTATGGAACCGTCTTTCATTATTGCTTTCTATCTTTTGGATTTGAACCCGCAAATCTCATTCTGGCGCGCTGGCAGGTGAGGGGAGATTAGAAGAACCTGGTGACCTTTGACCTGAGGAGAAGCTGGGTGAGACGCGCTGGTTCCAGCGTCCAACCCTCATCCACTCATCTCGGCACAGTTAGTCCGAAGCTTTAGTATTAATTCTACTTATTTCAAGATTAAAAAACAAGGTCAAATTATTAGGGAGCCAGCCAGAAAATCTTCTCAATCCAACTCCCGTGTCCTGTCTTATGTAATAACGAATTAATTTTATTATTATTATTGTTATTAGATATATATATACTACTACTAGTGCAGGTAGTGGCAATACCTCAGGGAGTTTGACGCCCCTGCCTTGCAGTGTTGTAAACCACTGCCTTGTGGTACAGGTTCTTGACAGAACCGAAGGCTAAGGGAGCAAACCCTAAACAGAAAACCATGTCACTGTGGCACTATTAAGGGCGGTTGATGTATGGAACTCTCAACATCTCCCGACCAGCCACTGCAGGGACAAATAGTTTTGCGCCTGTCTTGACATGTTCTTGTCGGTGTGAAACCTCTATTTGCTCCCCGAGAGAGTGCCACTGGTAACTTGCAAAAGCCAGCAGCACTTCAACACTTTTGCAGGCAGCTTTCATGAAATGTACGCAACTCTCACAGCAGAGAGCTAAATGGAGAGCGGCAGTCAAGAAATGAAAGCAGTCTTTGTCGCATCGCGACCGACAGCATGATGATGATGATGATGACTAGTTCTGTTAGTCTAATTTATCAGATGGCTATATCAATATCAATATATAAATATGATATATATATGCCCAGCGGCTCGCCGCTGGGGTTTAAATGCGCAACACGGAGGTCGGTGCGCCGGGCGGTAGCCCAGGACTAATGGCCTTGTCGGCCTCGTTAAGATAAGGTGGGGGGAGGAAATCCGACCCCCAGTGCCGGGGTCGGTGCAGGGATAAACGCGCCGCCTCAGCGCACTCGCTGACTCTGCCCCCCCCCCGCGGGGGTGGGGGGAGGGGGAGCGAGCCGGCTCCTCCAACTGCCGGCATTCTGCTGGCCGCGCGCATCCTGCCTCCACGCATCCTGAGCAACCGCTCGGATGTGCGCACCTCGTCCCTCCCCCAGCCTGGCTGCTGCCCTGATGGCAGAGGACGAGTTCCATTTTTTAGACTGGGCCACCCTAGCGGGGCTCAGCAGGAAAACTACCGGCGTAATGGCACAAGAGGACGTGACCACCATCGCCGCTCTGCGTGCGGTGGACAAGTCGGATTTCGCGGCCCTCGACGTATCGCGCGGCCAGCGCGCCCTCCTCCGGGTACCGCTCAGCGGGATCAGCAACGAGGACTTCAGGCCTAGCGCCCCCTCAAGCCCGGGGGAGGACAGCCAGCCCACCCCCGGCCAAGCCGACCGAGCAGCAGCCGACATCAGCCAAGAAAAAGCCAAGCGGGAGCACCACGCCATATTGGAGGCGGGTGCGGCTTTCGACCAACTGTGGTCGTCGACAGCAGCCAGCAAGGTACTGGGGCGGGCTAGGGGCGAGACAGTCGAGACGCCCGAGCGCCCCCGCCCCCCGGGCACAGCCGGCTACACACCGCCTCCCCCGCCCCCCGCGGACCAACCGAGCCGGCACGGAGCCGGCCCGGACCCGCGCCATAGCCTCACTATTACGGGCTAAGTCCAACAAAGCGCTGCGTATCATAGACTATCTGCCGCGCACGGTGCGCGACAGGATTGCAAAAAAGAGGAAAGAGTATTTGCAGGTGCTGGACCCCCCCACAGAGCAGGTGCACTTCAAAACCGAGGAGGATAGTTGCGCCTGTGTTTACCTCACGCAGGGCGAGTGGGGCGCCGCAAACCAGTGCTTGTTCGCGCACCTCCTGCAGCTTGGCCAAGTACAAAGGGAGGATGTGGAGTACTACCTCGCGTACACTGCGAGCATCCACAACCTGGCGGCAAAATTTGAGTGGCAGTCAGTGATCGAGTATGACACTCAGTACCGGGAGGTGCAGGCCAAGCACGGGCTACCTACCTGGAGATGCAACTCTTGGTCCCCAGGCAAGCCCCCCCCCCTCCCCCCCCGTGCAAAAAGGGCGCGGAGCCCAAGGCACCCCCGGCGCCGGCCACCACTATGCCAAGGGAGGGCGCTCAGACGCCGACAAAACCATATGCAGGCTGTTCGCCAACACGGGGAAATGCCCATACTCCCCCTGTAAGTACGAGCACGTCAAAAAAGAATAGGGTTCCCCGGGGGGCGCCCTCCTCCCGGACGCCTGAGAGAGGTTGCTCCCCCCCGACACCCCGGAGCGCGCGCACATCATCGCCGGGGTCTGGGACGGTTTCTGCGTCACCAGTGCGCCTGTGACGGGCGGACCCTCCCTACAGCCCAACCACCCCTCGGCCACGCGCCCGAGGCGCGAGACGCAGTAGAAAAACAAATACGGCTAGAAATCAGCAACGGCCGCTATGTGGTGCGCAACGGCCCAGCGCACATCACGAGTGCACTGGGCGCCATACCCAAGGAGGGGGGCGGGGTCCGCTTGATCCACGACGCCTCCCGCCCACACGGCAGCACCCTTAACGACTACGCGGAGGGAGTCGGCTACAGCTGCTCCACCGTGGCGGAGGCGGCTGCCCTCCTCCAGCGTGGCGGATACATGGGGAAAATAGATCTGGCCAGCGCCTACCGCAGTGTTAAAATCCACCCCGCTGATTATCCCTATGCAGGGTTACAGTGGACATTTGTGGGGGACAGCTCCCCTACATACCTCCAGGATACCCGGCTAATGTTCGGCGCGCGGTTGAGCGCTATAACGTTCAACCAGCTCACGCAGGCGGCCGTCGGTATCATGCGCGCACGGGGCTGGGGTGACCATGTGCTGGTCTATTGCGACAATTTTTTCGTCACCCACCCCCACCGCGACGGCTGTCGTCGCCTCATGAGCGAACTCATGGCTCTCCTGCGTGAGCTGGGTTTCCCCATCAATTACAACAAAATTGTCGGACCAAGCACAGCAATAACCTTCCTAGGCGTTGCCATGGACACGGTCACGTTCACCCTCAGACTACCACCCACCAAACTCAGCGCACTCGTGGCCGAGGCCGAAGCAGCCGCACAGCGCCGCAGTCTCACAAAAAAAGAGATCCAGTCGATATGCGGAAAATTAAATTGGGCCGCCCAGGTAATATACGGGGGGCGCACCCACCTGCGCAGGTTACTGGACGTGATGGGCGCCCTCATGCGCCCCTCCCACCGCGCCCGAGTCACCCCCGCCATGCGCGAGGATCTCCGCTGGTGGTGCCTTTTCGCCCGCCAACACAACGGGCGCACCCCCATCCTAGAGGCCTCCCCCGCCACCCCCATCTCAACCGACGCGTGCCTGGACGGCGCCGGCGGCTACCACAATGGCGACTGGTTCGCAGTCGCGTTCAGCGACTGGCCAGGCACAGAGGCCCTATCTATAAACTATAAAGAGGTATTAAGCCTCTTGCCAGCTGCGCACCTCTGGGCGCACACATGGGCGCACAAATGGGTGTATGTGCAGATCGACAACCAGGCAGCTGCGGCGATCATAAACCGCGGCACCGCAAAGGAACCCCTCACCATGGGGTACCTCAGACAAATTTATGACATGTCAGTAACCCACAACTTCAAAATCCGCGCCTCATACTACCCCCGTGTGCGCAATGTGGTAGCCGACGCAGCCAGCCGGCTGATGCTCCCTGGGGGTCCCGAACGCCTGCGCGCGGCCCTGGACCGCACCATCACAGACTGCCGCCAGGCCCCCCCGCCGGGACCTCCCTGCGCCCCATTCGGTGCCAACCACTCCCCCCGCTAGCATGGACATAGCGGCTCTCGACCGGGAGGTGGCCCTTTACCAGGAATGCGCGCACGCCCCCAACACCCGCAGGGCCTATAGATCGCATAGGGCCGCATACTCGCGTTTCTGCGCGTTGCTGGGCGCCCCCCCGGCCCCCGCCACCTCCACCCTCCTCTGCCGTTACGCCGCCCACCTGGTGCGGCGGCTATGCTATGCCTCCGTGCGGCAGTATCTCAACATCGTGCGGATAATTCACCAGGAGCGGGGCCTCCCTAACTCCCTCCAGAGCGACCACCCCCTCACCATGACGCTCCGCGGCGTACGCCGTGAACGCGGGAGCGCCGTGCACCGGAAGGCGCCCATCACACCGGAAATGCTCCACGCCATACTGCGTGGCATTGACATCACAAAACCCGCCCACGCGGCCGCCTGGGTGGCAGCATTAGCCATGTTTTATGGACTATTAAGGAGGTCAAACCTCATCCCCACTACCGCGGGGTCGTTTGACGCGTCACGGCACCTGCGCCGTACTGACGCGCGATTTTCGCGCACCGGGGTCGGTCTAACCATCCGTTGGTCCAAAACCAACCAATATCGCGGCCCCGCGCGCATCATCACCCTGCCGCGCATGCCCGCGCACCCCCTCTGCGCCACGCAAGCACTATTCAACTCCTGCGCCCTCATGCCGGGCACCCCCCCCCGCGGGGCCGCTACTCTGGCTAGGGATGACCCCCCTTACCGCCACCAGTTTCTGGGCGATCATCCGCGGCGCACTCCAGCGCGCGGGGCACGTGACGGCGGACTATGGATCCCACAGTTTCCGCCGCGGCGGATCCTGCGCCCTCTTCAACGCGGGCGCGCCGGAAGCGACCATCCACGAACTCGGCGGCTGGGTATCTAACGCGTACACAGCTTATATCATCGCGGACACCGCGGGCATCGCCCGCACCACCAGCGCCCTGGGCGCGGCTTTGCCTCGCTCCTGAGCACCGGGCGCACCACATCACTACCACTACCGCCTGCTGGGACTTGGGACACTGGGCGCGTGAGGGGGGGGAGGGCACGCCGCCCGCCACACAGCGGGCCGGCTTGTTACGTCATTAACTTTGTGCATTTGTTTATGTAATACTTTAACCTTAGTGACTTTAATAAAAAGTCTTTTACTCCCCCCGTGTGTTCGCATCATTTAAAAGAAATACCACTGAGGCATGCATCTGTAGTGGCTTCTCTATTCAGGATCTTGTTGTAACACAATACACACTATAAATAGGCCTGACGCGGATGGTTAATACTTTCAACGTGTGATGTGTGGGTTACTGATAGAGAAACACATTACCACTCGCATTAGCATCTTTGAAGAATGCACATCTTGTAATGCTATCAGGGTGTGTGCGGCGACTCCACTCCCCCCCTACCCCCTCCCCCAATAAGCGTTCTAGATTTAGTCGATACGTGCCCCCCCCCCCGCCCCCCACACACAATGTCTATGGTTAGCTCCAACACAAAAACCCAACTACCAGCCTGGCATAGTAATCATTATTCTGCTGCTAAACGATAACAGAATATTACAACAACGCTGTGGACTCCTATTTTATGCCTGCGCGCCACCTACCTCTAACGCAGGCGTATTCGATGTCGAGCGTCTGACCTTGACCCGGGCACGGGTCCCCGAACACGTGCTCGTTGACCTTGAAGTGGCATGATGACATGCCGGTGCACCGGGTGTGCACCACGTGCCAGACCGCCCGGAAACACGTGCTGCTGACGCCTGCGCCTGCGCGTGGAGCTGCGCACTGACCGGCCAGCACGCCGTAGCGCGCAGTGCGCACGAGCAGCAGCTCGTCTCCGCGGCAGGAGAGTTCCACTTCCTGTCCCTCACATGTCCGCTTGTGCGCCACGGACCGCGGCTCTGTGGTGGGAGGAAACAAAGCAAATAATTATTCGGTACATCAGCCATTTTAAGGAGAAAGCTAAGATTCCATATACACGGTATGCGGCATGCCATTCGCATTCGCATTCACATTCGCACTGATCAGTCAATTGAGTGATCCACTTTGCCACCCATGCATTCACATTTGGATTCAGATTCGGATTCGGATTCGGAATCGCATTCGCATTCGCATTCGCAACTGGACATATGGAAACATTGGAAGCACCACCATGCGATTACATGCTTTTCCATTTGTTGGCGCATTTGAATTTGCATTCGCATTCACATTCACATTTGTATCAATATTTGCATCTGCTTAAACAACTAATGGACCAACAAAAAAAACCCAGTAGAATCGTTGATATCTTGTTGGACACACCAGTCAGTACAACCAAGGATCCTACTCTAGTGTATAATATGTACAGTACAATCCTTGATATCAGGTTGGACACACCCATTCATGTCAACTCACGACTAGTCAATGCTTAGATGGGCAATGACCTGGCAATAGGAGGTGCATTGGACATTCTGATACAGGCGCATAGGCTCCCCAATCAATATACAAGTAATGGTGGGACATGTGCAGTTCAGCAGATATTGGAGTGATAACCCCAACAACTTTATAGTGCTTCCCCACTTTATAGTGGGGAAGCACTATAAAGTCACCATGAGTGCGCACTGTCACAAGTCAGTACCAAATGCCGCATATATGGAATCTTGGCCTGAGTGGACTTAGTACAGCCAATGTCATCAAAGATGCTACTATGCATTTTAATATAGTACACAGTGTACTATGTAAAATGTATAGTAGACTCTTCGATATATTCTTGGACACCACCACTATGTACAGCCAATATTATCAACAATTCTACCATGCATCATAGTATATAGTATTCTATAAAGTATGCATAGTAAACGCTTTGATATCATTTTGGATACACCAGTTAGTGCAGCAAATATCAAGAAAGATTCTACTATACATTATAGTAAAATACTGTATGCTGCATAGTATGTATAGTAGACTCGTTGATATCTTTTTGTATCCACCAGTTAGGACAGCGAATATCATCACAGATTAGGCTACATATTATAAATTATAATATAGCATACAGTGTACTATATATTATTATAGTAGAATCTTTGATATCTTGTTGAACACACCAGTTAGTACAAGCAATATCATACGAGATTCTATTATGCAGCCTAGAATAGTATATAGTATACTATAGAATATGCATAGTAAATCGTGGATATCATGTTGGACATACCAGACAGTACAACAAATACCATCAAAGATTCTACTATTCAGTATAAAATAGTATACAGTATACTGCATAATAATTAATATGAATAGTAGAATCGTTGAAATCTTGTTAGAGACACCATGTAGAACAACCAATATCATCAAATATTCTACTATGCGGTATATAATATTATACAGTGTACTATATAGTATGTACACTATATTGTACTATATAGTATGTACACTATAGTGTACTATATAGTGGCGTTCTCTCTGGCGGAGTGGTTAGAGTGTCTGACTTTTTTTCTAGGTCAGACTCCTAATCTGAGGGTCAGTGGTTCGATTCCCTGTGCCCCCAGCTCTGCCAATTTGGATTTCCACTGCTGTGTATAACTTACAGCGTCATCAAAGGCCGGTTGCTCTCATACCATGTCTATGTGGTGTGGGAGGTTAAAAATCCCTTGGGTCGGTAAAGTGTTGGCTTGGGCTTTCTATCGACCAGCAGTGGAATGAGGAAGACCAGTCATCTATGACTGAAATTTACCCTGCTTAAACAACTAATGGACCAACAAAAAAACCCCAGTAGAATCATTGATATCTTGTTGGACACACCAGTCAGTAGAACCAAGGATCCTACTCTAGTGTATAATATGTACAGTACAATCCTTGATATCAGGTTGGACACACCCATTCATGTCAACTCACGACTAGTCAATGCTTAGATGGGCAATGACCTGGCAATAGGAGGTGCGTTGGACATTCTGATACAGGCGCATAGGCTCCCCAATCAATATACAAGTAATGGTGGGACATGTGCAGTTCAGCAGATATTGGAGTGATAAATGAACTATCTTAAAGCTGCCTAGTCCGATGAAAACAGAATATTTAAAAAACCCACCAAAACATTGCCATAAAGTTGATCCTACCTATCCAATTTAGATATTGGTGCATATATAAAGCACTTGGAGTGATAATTTTGAAGTGCTTGCCCAAATTAATTTGGCATATATTCCATTAAAATATCTCCAAAGTTAGCAATTGAAAATAAAAGCTACCTTAAACAGAAGTAAAGTAGATAATAGGGATCAACCTAATGAACAGTGACAAGATTCTGATTATACAACTTTAATAGGAAATACACCAATGTGTCATATTAAGCAATTCAACACACCTGCACCGAATTAGGCAATTAATAACGAATGTCTTTTGTCTGAAATGCAGTTATTTGCGTGTTTTATTATTGAGAGTTAAAAGAGTTAAAGCTGCATAGGTCGATGGAGGTATCAACTATCACATCTTTAAAAAAAGATAAAAACCGTATTTATCTAGATTTGAATGAAGATATCCAACATAGATAATCTAGCCATTTAAAATAGCCATTTAAAATAAAAATTAGCCAATTAAAATAAAAGTTACTTCAAACTAAAATGTTAGATGACTTAGAAGGACCAATCTAATATACTTATATTTAAAAAACCCACTAGAAAATTAAATACAGCAATTTGCAGAGTACAAACTAATCAAGCGTCGCGTTTTATTACTTTAGACTGACCTATTTACATCCCAGTTACATATGCATTATTAACGGAACATAGTTTCAATTACTATTAGTATCAGTTCTAACTTCTAGTAAAATTCACGTCACACCATAGGACGTACATAAAGTACGGTACGTCAAGCTTTGTAATTTTTACGCCATCCCACTTCGTGTCACACTGAATATGAATGAGTATGCTGACCCATATGCTTGCCTTAAAACCACATTTTAATTGAGAACATATCCACTACCTAGCCTGACGCTCGCCATTAATAGTAAGGGACAAGGAACTGGTTAGCTCAGTACCAAGATAATGTGACTGAGTGGGATATCGGGTCATGGTGCTGGTGGCATGATCTCCCAGTGAAGCGGCACTATGACGTCGCCATGATTGCACTGTTACAAGTCGGTACCTGTCCTGATATCACCTTAGATGTTATTATGATGTAAAACCCCAACAACCAACCATTCCAAAGACCCTTGCCCCCTCACACATGCATGGCCACACCGTGTGTGACCCCCCCCCCCCCCCCCCCCCCCTCACTCTATTTTAATGAACTCCCTTCCCTTTACTGGACCAGATGGGATGACCGAATGAGTTGAGTGTCCGTCTCCCGTTTTGGTTGATGGTAGGATCCGAACCCACAGATTCGAACCCTGGTCGAGACAAACCAATGACATAAACATTAATACTTCTCGCTTCCTAACAAGGCACTTGGTATTATTAGGATAGGGCAAGTACTGGTCGGCTCAGTGTCTGGATAATGTGACTGAGTGGAATAGCAGGTCATGGTGCTGGTGGTCTGGTCTCCCAGTGGGGCAGCACTATAAAGTCACCATGAGTGCGCACTGTCACAAGTCGGTACCCGCCCTGATATGACCTTACATGTTGCCAGGACGTAAAACTCCAACAATCAACCGCTCCCTGTACATGATCAACCCCCCTCCCTCGCGCATGACCCATATTGCGTCCTGAACCCAGCTGACGGTGAATCAGGCATTCCATTTCCAGCCAACTTATTTATTGATGTAGGTCGATATTGGCAATGTGTGGTACATGCGGTGTGGCGGGGCAGGTGTGTGTGTGGTGGGGTGGGATGGGGGAGCACATGCCAGATAAGGAAAGAGGAGGGGGCGGGTCGCTAACATTAACAACGATATGTGTAACGGGTCTAAAGCTGGAGATTCTCCCCGATCTCCGACCACCAGATCAAAGAATCTCGCGTCAAATTATCAAATACAGTAAAACATCGCTAACCGACCACCTCCACAGATCGATCACTCACCTATATCGATCGCTTTATTTGGATCCCAAAATGGTCCATATAATACCATTTAAAAGAAATGAAAAACTCCATAAACCGACCACCTGCCTAATTGGACCATGTAAAGTCGGTCCCATGGTCGGTCGATTTAGACAGGTTATACCGTAGTGTGATGTGGCTGCAAGTGCGTAAGAATTCAAACCTTAAGGCCCTGTCACACATCACCGGATTGGGGGAAACGGAAAGAAACTGAACAAAGTCTGGGTTGTGTCCTTACAAGTTTTGAACATGCACAAAACTAGGAACGGATGCCGCCGAATTGACGCCTACAGTACTTGTCCAGTTTGATTTCATTTTGTCCGTTGGCTATCTGTGCATGTCCATTTCATGTCCGTATCATGTCTGTTTCATGTCCATTTCATGTCTGTTTCATGTCCCTTTCATGTCTGTTCGTCTGGTGGACTTAGACCCGATGTCGCAACACTTTGACACATTGTAATACATTCTGATACTTATCACCACCGGACTAGACAATTCTGTCCGTTGCTCAATCCGGCATAGTGTGACAGGCACTTTATACATGTAATATGCAACAACAATGGGTACGGAACATCTTGGCTAAGTTGGAAACGTGGAGGTTTTTCTCAGGGCGCCAGTCTGACTCTGAGTGAGATGCACGCAATGGTGGGTGCCAGCCTTACTACTCCTTTGCGAATTGCATGGAATTTACACTCAATGTACAGAACCATACCGTGTGCAGATCTTACAAAACAAAGAAGGAAAAAAACCACCAACAAACCACCCCCATCGACGTCAGCACCTACTGAAGGACAATAGGAGCAGAGTCAAGCCTCGCTTTCATTCCGGCAGCGTTGATGAAGTGTATTTTATGGCACCTAAACAGCGCAAATATCCCCCCTCCCACCTTCCCCCTCCTTTTCTATCCATCCTCCTTAACCCCCCCCCCCCCCGCACACCTTCTCTCACCCGTCCCCCGCGTACACAGACACTACCCCCGCCGAATCGGCAGAGCGCGGCCCGCGCGGGCGGGAGATCAGGAGTTTGGTTCGCGATCGAGTCAAACCAATGACTTATAAAATTGATACTTGTCACTTCCTAGCCTGATTCTCAGCATCGATAGGATAGGGCAAGGACTGGTTAGCTCAGTGTCAGGATAATGTGACTGAGTGGGATATTGGGTCATGGTACCGGCAGCCTGATTTCCCTGTGGGGCAGCACTATGTGGTCGCCATGAGCGTGCACTGTCACAAGTCGGTACCTTTACTGATATGACCGTAGATGTTGCCAGGACGTAAAGCTCCAACAGCCAACCAACCTTACTCCCACCGCACACCCTCCACCACCCACACACACTACCCCCACCATCCTCCCCTAGCCGCCCCGAATTTGACAAGTCACGCAGGACTTTGCAGTCTAGGACATAGTTGTTGCTTTCGAGAATCAAACAAGTGTTGACATCTTTGATCAATGAGAAATAGCTCGCCTGCACGGCAATGCATCGTTACGCAGCAGCAATGCTTACAGGGCCTGATGCATTGGCAGACAATGTGTGCATGTCTGGTGTGCGCTAAAGATGAAAAAAGAAAGAATGAATTAGATAATGATAATAATAATAATAACAATGAGGAAAAATGTAAAGACAAAAATATAGAAACACCCAGAAATTATTCAATTAGGCGGGAGTTTCGTGCCTGGTGCGATATTGGCTGCATGTGCTGCTTCATATAAAGGTTGATGGACAATGGGGGACTGGCAGGGTAGACTCACTGATTCAAATGAACATTCCGGGTCAATACATTTGTTCCGAGTTCCACTGGTCCATCAGGAAGAACTGAAATTGAAACTGAGCATGCCGGGTTGGTTGGTTCCTGGAGTTTTACGTCCTGGCAACATTTAAGGTCATATCAGGACGGGTACCGACTTGTGACAGTGCGCACTCATGCCAACTTGATAGTGCTGGCCCACTGGAAGACCAGGCCATCAGCACCATGACCTGATATCCCACTCAGTCACATTATCCTGATACTTAGTTAACCAGTCATATCATGGCGGGTTAAACGATGGACGGCAGGGTTGCTCCCCCCTCCCTCCAGTATTCTTCACTTTATGCCCAATAACCTCACTTTGCATCAAATATCCAAATGCAAGCTTGGTAAGGTTCCTGCATTTCACTTATTTCTAATGTAGATTGCAGTAAAATTGTTCCAGCCACTATTTTACCTTAGATAAACTGCCATTTCACGGTCCATGTACAAGTCCCTTCACATATCCATCTTCCTGTGTGATTGTGAATTATATACCATTCTAGCAGAGTTAGGAAAAAGACTACAAAGCATGGAAATGAGGTGCTATTGCAAGATACTACACATCTCATACAAAGAAGTTACCAACCAGGAAATCCATGCCAAGATCCAATTGGACCACCCAAAGGTTTCCTGACAATCGTAAACAGATGCAAACTGCATTGGTGTGGCCACATTCCCCATTCAGCAGGTCTGGTCAAAACCATCTTGCAAGGCACTGTGAAATGGGGAAGAAAACAAGGCAGACAAAGGAAGAGGTGGGAAGACAACATCAATGAATGAACAGGCCTGGAGTTCAGCAAGCCCGAGGAAAAACTGGAGAAAACTACAATTAAGCCTCTCTAACTGACCACAGATCGACTCCTCCCTTATATCGATCGCTTTATTTGGGCCCCAAACAATTGCCCATACAATACCATTGAAAACCCCCCAAAAAACCTTGGTCAGTCGATTTTGAGAGGTTTTACTATAGTTGCAAAATCATCTGTTGTGCCCTATCGACCCTCATGGTTAAAGTGGCTGTCATGCATCACGGGATTGGATAAACGGAAAGAAACCAAACAAAGTCTGTTGATATCTGGCAAAGTCTGGTTTGTATCCATTGCATATCCATTGCATATCCGTTGATAGCCGGCCTGATCTGTTACAAGTTTTGAAATGCACAAAACTTGGAACGGATGCCGCTGGATTGACGTCTACGGTTCTTGTCCGGTTTGAGTTTGTTTAGTCTGCTTATGGTCCATTGGCTATCCTTTCATGTCCATTTCATGTCTGTCTCATGTCCGTTTCATGTCCATCTCATGTCCGTTTCATGTCCGTTCATCCGGCGGCCTTTGACCCGATATTGCAACATTTTTTACACATTTTAATACATTTTGATACTTATCACGCCCAAACACCACCGGACTAGAAAATTCTGTCCGATGCTCAATCCGGTGATGTGTGACAGCCGCTTAAGGGATTGATGATGATGTATGTGTATTAACGTCAACCCCCACCTTCGGCCATGTAAGCTGTAGCTGCGACCCGGCGTGCAAGTTCTGTCCTTCTGGAGACACCAGCAGAATTCCAAACACATGTTGCTTTGCTTTCCTCCCACCGAGTTTTCGAGTGGGTCGGGTGAGTGAGGGTCTTCTTAGAGAGGGATTGTGTTTATTTTGTAAATGTGCCAAATGAGTTGAGCAGCTCATTCCCCGTATGGGAGGTCATGGGTTCGAGGTCGGCCAAGTCAAACCAATTTTTGTGTGGTAAATATGGTTATTCTGCAGTGTGGAAGTACTGGTCTTCCAGCCATTTTGCAATTCAGGATTATTTACACAAACACGGTATATAGAATAACTGTTGAATACACAATTTTCAACATATTATAACACAATGAAATTCTGTAACCCACAAGTTCCGTGGCAATATGGCAAAAGTAATGTCATATGACTAGATCAATATTAGTCAGTAGGTGTACGTAGTGATCTCTGATGTTAACATATTATATTTCTCGCTACCTATCATAGCGCTCGCTATTAATAGGATAGGACAAGTAGCAGTGAAATGTGAAAAACCAATTGTCTGCCGTTAATCATATAGCAAAGCAATAAGTTCATGTTTGTTGCGTGTGAATAAGGCATACGTAGCTCAGTACCAAGACATTGGTATTCGGGCGGTTTATACATTCTAGTCTATTCACACATACCGCCTAGCTACATCCAAGGCCACAGCTGGATAGAAACCGCCTTTTGTTTTGTTTGTTTGTTATTGTTTTACGTCCTAGCATCATCTAATGTCATATCAGGACGGGTACCGACTTGTGACAGTGTACACTCATGGTGACTTTATAGTGCTGCCCCACTGGGAGACCAGGCCGCCAGCACCATGATCTGATATCCCACTCAGTCACATTATCCTGACATTGAGCCGATCAGTCCTTGCCCTATCTTAATAATGCCAAGTGCCTCATTAGGAAGTGACAAGTATCAATTTTTAAGTCATTGGTTTGACTCGACTAGGGTTCAAACCCACGATCTCATGGTCTACCAACACGGGAGACGGGCACTCTAACTCATTCGGCCATCCTATCTAGTTCTAGAAACCGACTTGTGACAGTAACTTCATAGTGCTGGCCTACTGAGATTCAATCCTACCAGAACCATAACCCAATATCCCACTCAGTAACATTGTCCTGATACCGAGTCAACCGCTATTCTAGCAATGCTGAGGAAGAATCAAGGTCGATATATGTCTCAATTTCGTAAATCTTTGTGATTGAGATTGATCATATGACCTTCAGTGTAGGAAGCTCTATCTACTCGGCTATCCCGCTCGGTTGTATAGGTAGGAGTGCATCTTGCATAATAGAACAATGCGAACCCGATCCCATTTAAAAGTTGGTATTTATTTTGTGAGGCCTAAGATGTGGGGCCCTAAGTTTTAATATGTGGGGTGGCGAGGATGGCAAATCAAAGTCCTTAGCTGGTCCTGTCCTAGTTGTGTCCTTTCCTGCTCCTGTGCTGAAGTGAGAATGTCTGTGGAGTGCGGCCTTATAAAGCGGACTTAAGGCACCAGCAATCTTTAGTTCCAAAAGACTCAAGGGGGGCACTAGTGTCACAACTACGCAGTAGAAATGGAATTTTTCATGAATAACATTAAATATGCAAATTGAAGAAGCAATTGCCTTGGTTACAGAACAAGAAATGAGTCGCTAGATGGCGTATGGTGTCCAAGCACAACGTATAAGGCAGTGGGCAGCATCAATGTCAATAAAGAAGTACATAAGAACAAGGAGTTAAAGAAGAACATGGTTAAATCAAATAGGTTAATTGCAGAAGATGTGTCCATCACAAATGAAAACAATCCAAGCCCAATATGAAGTTAGTTAGTAAGAGATTGGTGAAAGTTCAGGTTTGCGTCAGTAATAATATTGCACTGTAGTATATGCAAAAAGTCCTAGAGTCAAGGGCGCAGGAATCTGAGTTCGAGTAGTCAATTTCACATGTTGCAGCCAACATGAACAATTGTGTGGGTTATGATGAGGGGAAAGTTGGACTGGGATATTGCTGTCAAATTGGACTGGGTTCCCAGGACTGAAACGGGCAGAATGTACACGTTCTTTTCTTTTGTGTAGGAGGAAATGTTGATAGTTAGGGAAATTCTTCAACACAAATATCTCATGGAAAAGACAGAAAAAAACCAAGTATGTGATGATCAGCTATCTATTTTAAAAATATAGCTTGTGGTTCTTTTTTTTGTGTTTGTCTGTTTTGAAATATCTTTTGGGGGCAAATATTTATATTAATTACAATAAAGTCGGTTGTCATTGCTGAGGCATTGGTGTTCTGGTCATATTTGTTTAGGATATTTACACATTACATGATTTTCACGACTAGTACGACACCTGGTGATAGGCAATGACACTCATGTTGTGGATCGACAGTGTATCACTGTGTTGTTTTACACTAACGATTAAGCTTTTCAATCAATCAATCAATCAATAAGATATAGCTAAAATTATAAAAAAAATGATTAAAAAATGGTAAGTATGTTTTCTCTAAAAATCCACATTTGTGCCGAAAAGACTGTGTCAGTTGCTCAATATGAAGCCAGTGTTAACAGAGCCTCAATTGCCTCTCCACATACTCTGTGACCCACAAGTCCAGTCTGGTTTGCGCTCTGCGCATGCATCGTGGAAATCATGTATTGCATCAATATGGGATGTAGAACCACGCAGCAGACAGTGCTGTATAACTGAGCCTTCTTTTCCATTCATTCGGAGACGGAAGGTCGGGGGTAGAAGGGGCGAGCAATCAGGCAACAACATAAATGACACATTTGATAATGAGTTCAAAAGATATTTCTAACAAACAAATAATCGGGATATCTTAGCAAACCAACTTGTACAAAGAAGCCACGATGAACTGTCAACAGCAGCTGTTGAAAGTGTGTGTCTTTGTTCTGCATAAACCAACTGACACTTATTGGTCCCCTCCCTTCCCTGCATAGACCAGCTGACAGTTAGTGCTTCCCTCCCCTTCCCCACATTGTACTGCATACACCAGTTTACAGTTAGTGGTTCCCTCCCTTCCCCACAGTGTACTGCATACACCAGCTGACAGTTATTGGTTCCCTCCCTTCCCCAGATTGTACTGCATACACCAGCTGACAGTTAGTGCTTCCCTCCCTTTCCCCACATTGTACTGCATACATCAGTTTACAGTTAGTGGTTCCCTCCCTTCCCCACAGTGTACTGCATACACCAGCTGACAGTTATTGGTTCTCTCCCTTCCCCAGATTGTACTGCATACACCAGCTGACAGTTATTGGTTCCCTCCCTTTCCACCAGAGTGTACTGCATATGCCATCTGACACTTACTGGTACCCTCCCTTTCCCCAACTTTGTACTGCATACCCCAGCTGACAGTTATTGCTTCCCTCCCTTCCCCCCACAGTGTACTGCATACGCCATCTGACACTTAGTGGTTCCCTCCCTTTCCCCCATTTTGTACTGCATACCCCAGCTGATAGTCATTTGTCCCCTCCCTTCCACCCACAGTGTACTGCATAAACCAGCTGACAGTTATTGCTTTCATCCCTTCCCATCATATTCTGCTGCATACACCAGCTGATCAATTGTTGGTTCCCCATCCCACCTCCCATACACCCATATACAAAGCACCACTGGTGTTGCCAAGTCGATAACAGCTACCAACTTGCGGCAGTATTATAATGTTGACACATTGAAGCTGCATATCCTGATCAAGCATCAACTTTTAAAAACCAATACAATTATCTAGAATTGATTCCATTTATTTTACATTTCTATCTTAGACACTAATGCACATATTAAGCCTTTGTCACTGCATATAAGGGAATACTGGGACAATTTAATAGAAGCCATCACTGATGAGGCCTATGGTGTCAGAGTGTTTGTGGGCTTGCCAAAACTAATTTGACATGTTTCCAGTTGAAAAATCTCAAAACTTAGCCTTTTGAAATAAAAGTTACTTCAAACTAAATGACGGCAGATTATATTGATTAATCTAATGCATCTATCTCAGAAAATGGCAGAAACTGAAAACCATCGGACTAGGCAACTTTGTTGCACCCCTGGTTTGGACGACGCGTACACTGTCCAGGTATTCCAGCCAAATACAATTCACTTAATATTAACCATATATCTCTGTACTACAGGTTAAAGCTTGCATGATAATTGATATGCAACATTTTGAAGGATGAATGAACACGCTTCAGCCACCTTTTAATTACACCCATTTGTAATCTTCCTGGCGACCATGTTAAATAATCAGCAACACCCCCAAACAATTTCAACTCAAAACCATCATTGTTATTATGAAATGACCAACCCATCCCGACATCTGTGTACACAAAAAAATCACAAACACAGTTCTCTTCACGGGATGAAATTAATTAAATGCAGGCGCCGGGCTCGATGGATTTTAGAGGGAACGTAGTAAAATGCCACTGGGCGAATTTTGGCGCGGCGCGTTATGTTGCTCGGGGTTGGGGGAGGTGGGGCGCCGGGGACAGGCGCGGAAGAGAGAGGCCGGGTGCGGCTGGGTGGGGAGGAGCGGGGCCGGGCTGGGCCAGGCGGGAGCGGAGCAGGGAGGGGAGGAACGGGGCCGCGCTTTAAACGCGTATCGCCCTCAAAGCAATAGGACGGTAAGGGGGGGGGGGGGGTGGGGTCAGAGGGTGAGGGGGGAGGTGGGGGTTGAGAGGGGTATGGGGGTGGTATGATAGGGTGACGGGAGGACAGGAGGCAGGACAGCATGCAGGACACGGGGAGGGGGGGGGGGGGGGAGGACTGGTGGATGGAGGACGGGAAGGTGAGAGGCGGGGATCACCCCCCCCCCCCCCCCACACACACACATACACACACACTAGTAGTAGATGTAGACGTGACTACACATACCGTGAGTAGGTAGGTGGGTGTGTGGGTAGGTGGGTGTGTGGGTAGGTGGGTGTGTGGATAGGTGGGTAGGTGGGTAGGTGGGTAGGTGGGTAGGTGGGTAGGTGGGTAGGTGGGTAGGTGGGTAGGTGGGTAGGGGGTAGGTGGGTAGGTGGGTAGGTGGGTAGGTGGGTAGGTGGGTAGGTGGGTAGGTGGGTAGATGGATAGGTGGGTAGGTGGGTAGGTGGGTAGGTGGGTAGGTGGGCAGGTGGGTAGGTGGGTAGGTGGATAGGGGAGAAGGTGGGTAGGTGGGGAGGTGGGGAGGTGGGGAGGTGGGGAGGTGGGGAGGTGGGGAGGTGGGGAGGTGGGGAGGTGGGGAGGTGGGGAGGTGGGGAGGTGGGGAGATGGGCCGCTTTGTTGTTGGGGTTTTACGTCCTAGCACACTAGTGTAGTTGGGTATGTAGTTGTGTAGGTGGGTGAGCAGGTAGGGGAGTAGGTACGCCGGTAGGTGGGTGGGTGGGTATCTATGTAGGTGGGTGGGTGGGTGGGTAGGTAGGTGTGTAGTTGGGTATGTACGTGGGTGAGTAGGTAGGTGAGTAGGTAGGTGGGTAGGTAGGTGGGTGGGTGGGTGGGTATCTATGTAGTTGGGTGGGTGGGTATCTATGTAGTTGGGTGGGTGGGTGGGTATCTATGCAGTTGGGTGGGTGGGTAAATAGGTAGGTGTGCAGTTGGGTGGGTAGCTACGTGGGTGGGTGGGTGGGTGGATGTGTAACCCGGTAGGTACACACCACGTTGCTTTGGGAGTGCAACACGTATGCAGGACACACGTAAATAAATAGCAACTGATGGAGTGGCAGCATCCGTGCGCGTGTGTGTGTGTGGTGTGTGTGGTGGTGTGCGCGCGGTGGTATATGCGAGTGTGGGGGCATTTTTCAGCTGCCAGCCAAAGTCCCAGTTGATGGAGTGCGTAGGGATACATATGAGCAAAGCTGCCGGCTTCGACACTGCATGTCGATTCTGAGCGTGGACTTGTTTCCAGTACACAATAAACATAGTTCAACACAAAATGTCGTGCAATGTACGGCAGCTTTTCTCTAACTGTAAGCCTACCTTTCATGGATCCGTCTGGGCATAAAGGAGGGAAAAAATCCACAAGCCTCTTCGGTCTGAATGAGCCAGCTTGGATATTTCTATAACTATGCTGACGCAGATATAAGTATTAGTCGGCAACTACATCCTTAAGGAGCAGATAATATAAATGAAGTCATTTAATGATCTGCGCTTGGTGCATTACTATGAGCAAAGCCGATCCAGATGGCGCCACTGGCAGCGGTAGGCTGCAGTAAGTGGCCGACCTTAAAGTTGCATAGTCCGATGAAGCATCAGATTTTCAAAACCAAACCAATTATCTAGATCTGCTTCTACATATCTAACTTAGATAATGATGCACTTATTAAGCATTTGTTGCCACATTGAAAGTGATACTGAATCAATTTAATAGAACATGTTACTGCTGAAACCTATGGAGTCAGAGTTTTGGTGTGCTTGCCATAATTAATTTGACATGTTTGCACTTCAAATATCTCAAGGGTTAGCCAGTCAAAATAAAAGTTACTTCAAATTAAAGAAAGGTAGATTATTACAATCAATTTAGTATTTTTACCTCACAAAAATGACAGAAACTCAAAACCATCAGACTATGCAACTTTTAAAGGTGCATAGTCTGATGGTTTTGAGTTTCTGCCATTTACAGAGATAAATACATTATGTAATTATTAAAGTCTACTTTAGTTTAGTTTGAAGTCACTTTTATTTTAACTACTATTGGAGATATTTGACGCCAAAACATGGGTAATTAATTTTGGCAAGCACGCCAAATCTCTTGCAGCATAGGCTTAAGTAGTAACAGGTTCTATTAAATTGACTTATTACCACATTCGATGCAGCAAAACAAAGGGTTAATAAGTTCATCAGTATCGAAGGTGAATATATAGAATCAAGTGTAGATAAGTGTTTTGGTTCGAAAATTTGATGTTTTAATCGGACTATGCAGCTTCAATAAGACAAGGATCACACTGTTTATTATACTCTCATAGTGGGCTATGCAGCATATGGATGGGCAATGTCTATGTCATAATCCCTGAAATATGAAGAAGGACGGCATGAGTCGTGCCTGAAAGTAAACATCCACATATTGGCTCATCGTGAGCAAGACTCTGATCCAGTCCCTCCCATCTCAGTCCCACCCAATAGAGGGCCCCAGAGAAGCTCATCACAGACCGACCACCTCAAAGGTTCCATTGTCAGATGGTTTTGAGTCTCTGTCTGCGCTTATAGATATATTAGATTAATCTTTATAATATGGATTACTTTTAGTTTGAAGTAACTTAACTTTTTTTAATAGCCAAATTTGGTAATATGTAAATAAAACTAATTAAATTTGGTGTGGATGTACAAAGACTGACTGCCAAAGGCTTCGGCATTAACAGGTTCTATTAAGTGCCTGTCACACTATGGCGGATTGAGCAATGGACAGAACTGGACAAAGAATATTCTAGTCCGGACTTGAAATGTATCGATTATGTAACGGACGGGTAACAGACGGGTAACAGATGGCTAACGGATGGGTAACGGACAGGTAACGGACGGGTAACAGACGGGTAACGGATGCAGTAATGGAGGGAAACGGATGGGTAATGGACGGGTAACGGACGTGTAATGGATTGTAACGGACGGGAACGGACAGGAATGGACGGGAACGGACAAGGGATGGACGGGGAATGGATGGGGAATGGACAGGGAATGGACAGTAATGGATAATAACCACATAGGTCAGTCCACCGCAATCCATTATAAGTTTTGTGCATGCTCAAAACTTGAAACGGATTGGGCCGGATATCAACGGACATCAATGGATATCAAAGCATATGCAATGGATATGCAATAGACACAAACCGGACTTTGCCGAATATCAACGGAATGTGTTCGGTTTCTTTCCGTTTCCCCAATCTGGTGATGTGTGACAGAGCCTTTAAATTGGCTTAGTATCACCTTTTAGGCAGCACCACGTGTTTAATAAATGCACCTGTATTTAACTTCGATATGCAGACTAACATTTAGCTAAGTGTTTTAGAATCGAAAGATTGCTGCTTTCATCGGACTATGTCGCTTTAAAGTCTGAAGGTTTTGAGTTTATGTCGTACTTTTTTTAGATAAATATATTAGATTGATTGATTGTTATCAACTACCTTACTGTTAGCTTTAACTATTTAAACCTATTATGAGTAGTAGTTAACTTTAGAGATATTTGAAGCGAGCTACAACTTATAGTATATGCTTCAATAGTAACAGGTTCTATTAAATTGACTTAAAATTATCGTGTGTGCCGTTTAGTAAAGGAATTAATATCAGTATCTAAGTTTGGAATGTTGGATCAAATCTAGATAAATATGTTTTCATCTAGAACATTCCATGAACATTGTGGTGTTCTCTGTGGCGGAGTGGTTAGAGTGTCTGACTTTTTTCTAGGTCGGACTCCTAATCTGAAGGTCAGTGGTTCGATTCCCTGTGCCCCCACCTCTGCCAATTTGGATTTCCACCGCTGTGTATAACTTACAGCGTCATCAAAGGCCAGTTGCTCTCATACCATGTCTATGTGGTGTGGGAGGTAAAAAATCCTTGGGTCGGTAAAAGTGTAGGCTCGGGCTTTCTATCGACAAACTGTCTAATGGTGAAAACAAGCCTTTTCAGGCTTATCCATGATAGGCAGTATAAATCTTCAACAACAACAAACAAAAAATGATGTCACCGGACCATGTAGCTTAATGGTCGGTCCAGGAATCTAGTATTGTTGGCTGTCTTTGGTTTGGGGATCGAACCACATAAGAAGCGGATGCTTTAACACTGTGTCATCCTTTCCAGAATGAACATTGGAAAGCACGACTTTAAAGTTACATAGTCCCATGGTTTTGAGTTTCTGTCATTTCTGAGATTAATGTATTAGGGTGATTGCTATAATCTACCTTACTTTAGTTTGAAGTAACTGTTATTTTAAATGGCTAACTTTTGAGATATTTAAAGTGCAAACATGCAAATTAATTTTGGCAAGCACATCAACAGTCTGACACCATATGCTTCTGCAGTAGCACGTTCTATTAAATAGCCCCAGTATTCCCTTCTATGTGGCAACAAATGTTTAATAAATTCACTAGTATCTAAGTTAAATATAATGAATAAAATCGAGATAATTGCTTTGGTTTTGAAAATTGGATGTTTTCATCGCACTCTGCAGCTTTAATTGTAATATGAATAGGGAAATAATTAGGGAAGATCAATCTAGATCACCCATAGCGCCATAACTTACTATTTTATGACTGAATTGTCTGTCACTCCTGATATGACCATAGATGTTGTCAGGACGTAAAACACTAACAAACAAACGAATTGTCTACCGTCCTGTCCCCACGTCTAACACATCAAACCTGCTCTACTTCAGGGCGGGCATGCACGGTCACAGCACTCCCTCAGTACTAAAACAACCCTGAGAGCTGTTTGATTATGAGCCCACCCGTAACCATGGCGACAATTATGTTTGCAATCTGCCAAAAATCAATTCCCATTGCCAACTGTCAGATGGAAACAGCAGAAGTGCTCGTCATGAATGTTAAATATAATATATAGATATAAATATCTATAAATAATATATATATAAATGGAAACAGCAGAAGTGCTCATCATGAATATTAAATATAATATATAGATATAAATATCTTTATATAATATCTATATAAATATGTATACAAATATCTATATTAAAACTGAATAGTCCGGTAAAAGCATAAAATCTTCAAAACCGAATCAATTTTCTAGATTTGATCCTAAAGAGCTAATTTAGATAGTGATGCATTCATTGCGCATTTGTCGCCTCATAGAAGGTAATCTTGAGTCAATTTAATCAAATCTGTTACTACTGAAGTCGATGGTGTTAGAGATTTGGTATGTTTGCCAACATTAATTTACCATATTTGAACTTTAATTATCTGCAAAGTTAGCCATTTTAAATGAAAATTGCTTCAAACTGAAATACGGTACATTATAACCATCATCCTAATATATTTACCTCAGAAAATGACAGAAACTCAAAACCATCGGACTATGCAACTTTAATATTTATATGTATATATATATATATATAACGCCACCAACAAAAACCGTCAAAAACAACTGACGGCAAGTAGTATAACTGGGGCCATATGCAGGAGTCAGTGTTAGCGGGGTTTGGTGTTAGACCCTGTTACCGTTTAGCTATCACCGAAGTCGGGACCTGTGTCAAGTCGTATGCAGGAGCACGTAACACTTTCATTATAGCTAAACGTGAAGTTATTTATAGATTTGGGAAATCCCTCTGCGTCTGTACCCATATATTAGGCTTAAATATATTAAATGCGAACATATTTAACAGAATTAGATATGCAATAAGTGAAATTTCATGAAATTAACCCTAAATTCGAAGCGTTATTAAGGCTACTGCCGCATTGGCGGTGATATTAATAGTTATATTTTCGAATCGACGAACGTAAAGTAAACAAATCGCCACCGCCGCATCGACGTCGCTTTCTATACTGGCGGCGGTTGCTTGCAGTCGTTCGTCGATTCGAAAATATTAATATTAATATCGCCGCCGTTGCGGCGACAGCATTAATATTGCTTTGAATTTAGAGTTAATTTAATGAAATTTCACTTATTGCGTATGTAATTGGGTTAAATATGACAGCATTGAATAGATTTGGGCCTAATGCACTCGCTAAACCTGCTATTTTCCAGGGGTAGCATAACACTGGTTAAGCATTTGGTGTTAAGCCTATCACTGACTCGTGCATACCATTTTTCGCCGCTAACCGGGAAATTCCCGCTTACCACCGTTTTGGCTCGCTATCACCGTCAGTTTTAGCGAGCAAAACGCGTTTAGACGGGATTTCTGGTTTAGCGCCGAAAAGTCGGTATGCATGAGTCAGTGACAGGCCTAACACCAAAACCTTAAACGAGGTTAGGGTAACCCTGATCCATAGGTGGTTTAAGGTTGGTGTTAGGCACCTATTAGGCCCAAATCTATTCAATGCGATCATATTTAACAGAATTACATACGCAATAAGTGAAATTTCAGCAAATTAACTGTAAATTCGAAGCAATAACGGCCGTAACGGCGGCGATATTAATAGTTATATTTTCGAATCGACGAACGTAACGTAAACAAATCGCCGCCGCCCCCGCTTTCCATACTGGCGGCGGCGGCGGTTTGCTTACTGTACCTTCGTCGATTCGAAAATATAAATATTAATATCGCCGCCAATGCGGCGGTAGCCTTAATAACGCTTCGAATTTAGGGTTAAATTGATAAAATTTCACTTATTGCGTATGTAATTCTGTTAAATATGATCGCATTCAATAGATTTTAGCCAAATATATGGCTACAAATGCAGAGGGATTTCCCAAATCTATAAATAAATTCACGTTTAGCTATAATGAAAGTGTTACGCGCTCCTGCATACAGTTCCCGACATCGGCGATAGCTACCCGGTAATAGGCTGTAACACCAAAAGCCACTATCACCGACTCCTGCATATGGCCCCAGATGTGAACACCACAATCAAATGCGAAGCAATCCAATGTGAATGAGCATTACAACAACAAAATATGAAGAAAGAAAAAATGGCAGCCATTTCTGATGGTGTGTGAATATGTCCTAGTTTGCAGACAATAGGCCGGCTGCTGGTGGCAGGCTGGGATTGCATCGGCCCCCAGTATGTGCCCGAGATGGGGCAGGTGGCAGGAAGCCTTATTACAAATGGACTAGGCCTAGCTTATTTGCAGGCAGGATGGGTATTGTTAAGGGACCTGAATGTAATAAGTAGCTGCTCTAAGCGTGTACTCTTGTCTTTCAGTCAGATATCTGGATGCCTTTCAATGCGAGGTGGGGGTAAGGGTGGGGTGTGGGTTCAGATGGTGGTGGGGTGGGTGTTGGGGGTAGGGGGTGGGTTGGGATGGTGGTGGGAAGTGGGTTGGGATGGTGGTGGGAAGTGGGTTGGGGTGGGGTGAGGGGTGTGGGGTGTGGGGTGTGGGTGTGGGTGTGGGGTGTGGGGTGTGGGGTGTGGGGTGTGGGGTGTGGGGTGTGGGGTGTGGGGTGTGGGGTGTGGGGTGTGGGATGTGGGTGTGGGGTGTGGGGTGTGGGGTGTGGGGTGTGGGGTGGGGGGTGGGGTGTGGGGTGTGGGGTGTGGGGTGTGGGGTGTGGGTTGGGATAGTGGTGGGGTGTGGGTTGGGTTGGGGGTAGGGTGTGGGTTGGGTGTGGGTGGGGTATGGGTTGGGTGTGGCTCGAGGTGGTGATGGGGTGTGGTTTGGGATGGTCGTGGGAAGTAGGTTGGGGTGGGGTGTGGGTGGGTTGGTTGGGGTGTGGGGTGTTGGGTGTTGGGTGTTGGGTGTTGGGTGTGGGGTGTTGGGTGTGGGGTGTGGGGTGTGGGGTGTGGGGTGTGGGGTGTGGGGTGTGGGGTGTGGGGTGTGGGGTGTGGGGTGTGGGGTGTGGGGTGGGATGGTGGTGCGAAGTGGATTCTGGTAGAGTGTGGGTTGGTGTGAGTTGTGGTAGTGTGTGGGTTGGTGTGGGGTGTGGGCTGCGCGGGTGGGAGTGGGTTGTGGTTGGTATGAAGGGGTAAAGACGCTCAGAATAGAGTAAGAATCAAATCAATTATTTCGGGAAAGCTGTAAGTGCTAACAACTGAAAAGGCAAATCTAATCTAATATGACACGAAGGTTACAATTTATACTCAAACTAACCTTGTATTAGTAGAAGGCCGAGTTTGTTGAATTCGCTGTTAGAGGATGCCTTTAACATTATTTTTATTGCATCTGAAATGAAGGCTTTCCAGGAATTTTATAGTTGAATGGAGTAAATTGTCATTGTTGTACCCATCTAAACTTAAAGGGTCTGTAATATGACCAGCATAACTTTACTTATTCACAATTATCTTCATCGAATATGATTGTATATCTTGAAAATACCTATCCTCTGAGACCTATTTAGGTCAAGGTTAGGGGTCAAGCTGTGACTAGAAAGTCCCCCATAAGGGCGCACTGTCACAAGTCGGTACCTGTCTTGACATGACCATATGTGTTGCAAGGACGTAAAACTCCAACAATCACCCAACATCCTTAGCTGTTAGAGGGGCACATACCAATTGGACAGGCGTTCTCTATGAAGAATTGTGATTTTGAAGCTCTTAGACTATGCCTTATATTTATAACCTATGTAATCCCACCTACTCATTACATACATGACGTCACAGATTTAACTATTTAATGTTGTTTGTTTGTGGCTGTTTTACGTCCTAGCAACATCTAAGGTCATATCAGGATGGGTACCTACTTGTGACAGTGTGCACTCATGGTAACTTTATAGTGCTTCCCCACTGAGAAACCAGGCCACCAGCACCATGACCTGATATCCCACTCAGTCACATTATCCTGTCACTGAGCCAACCAGTCCCTGCCCTATCCTATTAATGATGAGCACCTGGCTAGGAAGCGAGAAGTATCAATTTTTAAGTCATTGGTTTGACTCGACCAGGTTTCGACCCCACGACCCCACGATCTACCAGCATGTGAGACAGGTGCTCTAACTCATATTTGAACTGCAACCCAATGGACATAAACTGATCTACCCAAGACAGTTAGACGATGTACACCATGGCTGTCTTTGTAGGATGAAGTATGACGCAATTGATATTTCTAGAATGATACCCTTTTGTTAAACTATTCTGAATATTCATGTAGAGAAGATCTGTTTAAAAATAAACCATCAGACCTTTAATTGCGTAAATTTAAAAAAGGAACCGACAAGACTAACACATCGGCAGTCAAATAGCAACAGCGATTCTATATGTCTACAATAGAGCCACATCATCACATTCTGTTTAGATGCCAACTAGCATTTCCTAGAAGTCAGTTTGCCATCTTCAAATAGACTCATGGATGACTAACCGGAGCAGTTTCTATTTACGCCCTGTGTCCGATATCTTTAGGACAATAGACGTGGCGGGATCGTGGAATAGGTCACCGCAAAAGGGCACGCGCCTGGTTTATTCCCTGTTTAAAAAAATCTATTCTCAGTAGTCACAGCAAACTTCATAGTTTCTCATCAAATAACCGTGAATATAAAGACGGCAATTACGACCGGGCATAGGTAGTAGAGTGCGGGCTTCGTATGCGGAAGGTCGGGAGTTTGGTTCCCGGGCGTACCAGTGACTTATAAAAGTTATACTTGTCGCTTCCTAGCTTGGCGTTTGGCAAGGACTGGTTAGCTCAGTGTCAGGATAACATGACTGAGTGGGATATCGGGTCATGGGGCCGGTGGCCTGATTTTCCAATGGGGCAGCACTATAAAGTCACCATGAGTGTGCACTGTCACAAGTCGGTACCCATCCTGATATGACCTTATATGTTGCCAGGATGTAAAACTCCAAACACCAACCAACCAATCAATACCATTCCTCAATACCTGGCAATAACTAGTTAATATATTCATATTTAACCGAAACTGAAGACTGCCATTTAATTAAAATAGAGTTGATTCTGTAGTTGTCTGCACTGACCTCTCACAGGCAAGGAACCACATAGAATGGGCGATTGCACCCAATATCCTCGGTAGTCTAATGGTTAGGACACTAGCCCTAGAAAGGCAAGAAGTGTCCTTTCATTGAGGTGATGGAAATGGGAAATATTGCGCCTCGAACAATATTCAATCCCACATTTGTTGACATTCCAAGACTAGTGTCCTCACCGCTAGACTATCTAGGCTTCCTGATGAAATCACCCTATGAACACATACCTGTGTAAGTAGTTCCTTGCCTGTGAGTTCAGTGCAAACTACCACCCTCCTCCTGGTTGGAATCGTAAGTCTTCTTAATGGTTAACTTCAATAGGCATTTAATGTTTACAATTATATGCTTACAGGCAATGCACTTACATATATATTCACATGTATTAAGATTACACTCATAACAAAAGAGGCCATCCAAAGAGATGGTTAATTTGTTTCTTTAAGATTTATTCTTTAAGATTTATTCATCGATAAGTCTCAATAGACTTGTTTTCACCATTATACAGTTTGTCGATAGAAAGCCCAAGCCTACACTTTTACTGACCCAAGTGATATTTAACCTCTCACACCAGCTATACATGGTATGAGAGCAACAGGCCTTTTCTGAAGCTGTAAGATGTACACAGTGGTGGCAATCCAAATTGGCAGAGATGGGGGCATGGGGACTCGAACCACCGACCTAGAAAAAAGTCAGGCACTCTAACCACTCTACCACAGAGAACACCACAATAGCGCAAAGAGTGCGGCAAGCTCCATGGTGTTTGTTATCTCTGTCTGAGTGAGTCATCTTAGCAGCTGCAGTATGAGTAGCACATACTTACTCTGCCTCCTCTTCATTATGTGACATTCATAACGGGACTACTACTACAAAATACGGCTAGGCAGTCCCCGTTGAACCATTGCTGGGCCGACAAACTCCCCTCCCCACCCCAACCCACCTCCACACCCCCACATCCCCACCATGTCCGAATCCTTCAGCTTTTATTACAAGGTAAACAAAATTACTACTTACATTTCTGAATCTCCACAATCGAAATGCATAAACCTTTCATTTATGAAGTGACAAAAACAACATAGCTCCCTCCAAATGATCAGTAAATAATTAATATGTGTATAAGCATTTGGGTTATTATGTGATGTATAATAATTATGCGAGTATACTGGCGCGTAAGAGATGTTCCTTGTGCTGCCTTATTATTATTGACCATTGCGATGCTGTCTATTACTCTATGGGTGACTCACGCCTGGGACCACTAGCGCCACCACTGACCCAAACCTTCACCAGTGGCATGAATATTGTCACTCGCGCACTGGAATTTTACCCAAATCCAACCCCTAATTATATTTATATATCTACACATACATGCCTCAGTTATCTATATAAGTAATCATTAGGTATATATACCTAATCATTATATATATATATATGAAGTGGGTGAGACTACTCGCCTTGTGACAATTGCAAGCTTGGACCGATTAACCCGCATTTGGAAATGTGGGCTACTCACCATGGCAGACTCGCAATTTCCACCATTTGCGAGGCCCCGGGTTTCTGGCCATAAAGCATTGCTAGGAGACGTCAATTGCGACTCTCCTGGCAGCGAGAGGAGGTGAGGCGTTTGGACCCAGACCCATCGGACGTGTTTCTGCATGCTCTGATGTTTTAGCCGAGATTTAGGCTTTTATTGTCAAAATTCTAAACTTGTTTAAACCTAATAATATGGGAGGGGATTTCATAGTTCATATACGACATGTTGCTACGATTCTTTGTTAGTTTTTGTTAAGAGTAAAGCCGTGAGCTCTTGGAAAGGTAAATTGGAACATTCCTTGCATTCTTTACTATTCTCGAGTCTTCTTGTAGATTAACCGCGATGGTCAAACTTGATATTCGATTGCTTTGTATGTAATTAAGGGCCTTATGCCTAATAGGCCTTATGCAGCTAATTAACCCATCTGCGGGAAGATTATAACAGACATATTAACAGAATTAACATAGTGTTCTTTTGGCTAAAAATACGACAGTAACTTAGGCTGATTAACAGTGACAGTGGCAGCAACACTAGCGTTTCTGCTTAGTTCAGGATTAATTTAAACATATTACTATACACGGGGAGGACAGCCAGTTAGTGGGAATAACCAAGTAATTGATTTAGGCCAATAAATGCGAGTAAGGGTAAAATCCCGTATTTAGACAATACTCTGGCTGGTCGCCCTTAGCCCGGCAATGACAATGACGGCGACCTGCAGATGGGACGAGAGGCAGTGGTGGCCCGCGGCAGGCCCAGGAAATTCACTTGGAAATAATTACATAAATTAACACGTAGGCTCGCCTTAAGTAGGGGTGGAATAGCCTGATGGTTAAATATATATAACTGAGGCTTGTATTTAAAACATGGAGAAATATATTCTGCTACAGTTGTACCTGTCTCCAAAGACTCACTCTCCATCCAGACACTGTAATTACAGCGACATTTGAATAATACTTTGAAAAGGAACCCCATAATCTGTACATTAAAATATTGTCCGCACATAGCAGGGGGTCGCCGATCATAGGGGTCGCTTTAGCCAGGTACTACTGTACATCAATATGGCCTGACAATTAAGAACTGATGCTCAAAATTAGGTTCCACTTTCCGACGCTAATGTGACGAGAGTAAAAAGAAATTGTGAGTGAATACCGGAATGAACCATGCAGGCTCGGCGGAGGAGTAGGCGCCTACCATAGTCACAATACCGGACGCGGTGGCCGAATCGGTAGAGCGCAGGCCTCCCGTGCGGGAGATCGGGAGTTCGATTCTCAGTCGAGTCAAACCAATGACTCACAATATTGATACTTCTTGCTAGCTGGGCTGGCGCTTGGCATTACTAGGAGAGGGCAAGGACTGGTTAGCACAGTATCAGGATAATGTGACTGTGCTTGAAATTGGGTGATGGTACCGGCGGCCTGGTCTCCTAGTGGGACAGCACTATAAAAGTCACCATGTGTGCGCACTGTCACAAGTCGGTGCCCGTCCTGGCCTTAGATGTTGCCAGGACGTAAAACTCCAACAAACACAACAAGCACAGTCATTACTACTAATAGACATGCATTGCAGGGGAACATGGTAACTATTTCTGATAAATATCAACCAAGTCACTCAGGCAGGTCGGTGGTATTCATCTTTTGCCAAATTAATTAACCCCAAGGCAGAATTCATTTGGCAGGTTTCAGAATGGAACTTTAGTTCGATAGTTAGCAGATCTCTTAATGAAAACAGCAAGGTAATAATGGACGCGCAATCTAGTTAATTATAAAATACAAGTATTCACCACATCTCTTACCCTCTCTCTCTTTCCTTCCTTCCTTCTCTCCTGCCCCCATTCCCTCCCCCTTCCATCCGTCCATCCCTCTCTTCTTCCCGTCTCCCCCTACTTCCTTCCTTCCCTCTCTTCCCATTACCTCCTCCATCCGTCCATCCCTTGCCTCCCTTCCTCCATCCCTCCCCGACCGACCAAACAGGAGATTGGGGGATCCAAACAAATGGGTTCGTGGGTTCGAACCCTGGTCGAGTCAAACCACTTGTCACTTCCTAGCCAGGCGCTCGGCATTATTAGGATAGGGCAAGGACTGGTTGGCTCAGTGTCAGGATAATGTGACTGAGTGGGATACCAGGATGGTGCTGGTGGCCTGGTCTCCCTCCGGGGCAGCACTAGAAATTCACCATGAGTGTGCACTGTCACAAGTCCGTACCCGTCCTAATATGACCTCAGATGTTGCTAGGACGTAAAACAACAACAAACAAACAAACAAACCCCCACCCTCTTTCTCAGTCAGTCTTTCCTTCCCTCCTCCCCTCCTTCCTTCATTCACTGCCTCCCTGCCCCCCCCCCCCCACCAGCTCTCTGTATTATTTAACATAATTTAACCAAATAATAACTAATGTAAGGCTCAATTAGTGTAATTTTCTTCTTGGTTATTCACCAAACCTTACCGGTGGCGCCACCACTGTGTGGCTTACCTCACTAACCTGTACCGACTCCGACTGTCATTCGCTGCGGAACCGACAGTTTGTCTTGACAGCATCGGACCTGTTTCTCTTACACTACAGGATACCAACAAGTAATCGCACCGCGGTGTGATACTTTGCGAGTTATCATTAATGTATTTTTCCTCCAGATAGATACATTGGCACAAAAGTGTACTGATGAGTTGAATTGAGCATCTGTCCCCCACTTTGGTAGATATAGTGAGATTTGAAACCATGGGTTTAAACTCTGGCCGAGTCAAGCTTATAACTTAAAGTTGCCTAGTCCGATGGTTTTGAATTTCTGTATTTTTTCTGAGATAAATATGTTAGATCGATCACTAGCATCTACTTTACATTAATTCAAAGTCACTTGTATTTTAAATGGTAAACTTTTTAGATATTTTCAGTGCAAGCATGGAAAATTAGTTTTGGCAAGCTTGCCAAAACACTGACACATTAGACTTCTGCAGTAACATGTTCTGTTAAATTGACTCAGTATTGCCTTCTACACAGAAACAAATGCTTAATAAGTGTATCTGTATCTAAGTTAGATATGTCAAATCAAATTTGGATAATTGGTTTGGTTTTGAAAATTTGATATTTCATCGGACTATGCAGCTTTAAACCGATGACTTAAAAATTAATACTAGTTGCAACCTAGTCTGGCGCTCAGCATCACTAGAATAGAACAACGAGTAGTGGAATGAGGAAGATCGATTGTCCGTGATTGAAATTTTCCCCTTCGTACCAAAGAAAATCGTGTAGTTTGTGCTATTGGGGCTGATTGATTATCGATGACTGAAATCTTCTCGCTTCTTTTCTCTTTCACAACGCATATCGACAACGGCTGAAAGAGTTGGCGCACGGCTGGAAGTGCCCATTTTAAGCCCCTGTCACACCTCGCCCGATTGAGCAACGGGCAGAATTGTCTAGTCCGGTGGTGTTTGGGCGTGATAAGTAGCAAAATGTATTAAAATGTATCAAAATGTTGCGATATCGGGCCAAAGGCCGCTGGACTAACGGACATGAAACGGACATGAAACGGACATGAACGGATAGCCAACGGACGATAAGCGGACTAAACGGACTCAAACCGGACAAGAACCATAGATGTCAATCCAGCGGCATCCGTTCCAAGTTTTGTGCATGTTCAAAACTTGTACCGGATCAGGCCAGATATCAACGGATATCAACGGATATGCAACGGACACAAACCGGACTTTGCTGGATATCAACAGACTTTGTTCGGTTTCTTTCTGTTTCCCCAATCCGGCAAGGAGTGACAGCTGCTTTAGTGGGTGCAGATATCCGTCTGCTTAAACAGCTGATGCATTATGGCAACACCGGAACTGCGTGGGTTCAGTTTCTGTACCACACATAGTGCAGGAGCATTAGCTACCAGAACAGTAAAACCCGGAAAAAAATAATGTCAAGCTAATTTTTTGTATATAAGCTTAGTGTAGTATATTAAACAAAAGCATATGCTAAGTTCATAATGCAATAAGTCCATTTATAAGGTCATTATCTGGGCCATTAGCATGCATCAATGGTTGCTAGGCAACATCATCTTTTTAGCGATGAAGCAAGGGTGGGATTTTAGGGGACTTTTGATATGTTACTCAGCAAGATGAACTGAGCTTGTAAAAAAAAATTCAGCTTGACATTATTTTTTTCCGGGTTAAAACCTAATGTTCCTGGACTAACAGGAAAGTCTAGTGATCACTGTCAACTGGACTATACTAGTAAATAGTAGAGTAGTTGGACCAGGTCTACTTTGTATTCCAATGAGTTCCAACTAGCTGGTTCTACCTACTATACATCCCTATACTGTTGTGGCTCTGCTAGTTAAAGCGGCTGTAACTTAAAGCTGCATAGTCGGATGAAAGCATCAAATTAAAAAAAAAAAACACTGACCTAGATTTGATTCTACATACATAACTTAGATACTGATGCACTTATTAAGCCGCTGTTGCCACATACAAGGGAACACTGAGTCAATTTAATAGAAGTGGTTACTGCAGAAGCCTATGCTGTCAGAGTTTTGGTTTGCTTGCCAAAACTGATTTGACATGTTTAGACTTCATATATCTCAAAAGTTAGCCATTTAAAATAAAAGTTACTTCAAGCTGAAGCAATGTTCATTATAACGACCAACCTAATATATTTATCTAAAAAAATGTCAGAAACTAAAAACCATCGGACTAATCAACTTTAACCAAAACATCTTCACTTATTTACAACTACCAGACAGGATTTGCCGAATGAGTTGAGCGTCCGTCTCCTGCTTTGGTAGATCGTGGGATTCGAACCCATGAGTGAGACCAATGACCAAATAAGTGGTACTTGTCGCATCCTAGCCAAGCGCTTTGCATTATCAGGTTAGGGCAATGACTGGTTGCCTCAGTGTCAGGATAATGCGACTGAGTGGGATACCAGGTCATGGTGCTGGTGGCCTGGTTTCTCAGTAGGACAACACTATTAAGTCGCCATGAGTGCGCATTGTCACAAGGCCACTACTCCCTGTGTAATGTCAGATAATTAATCATCATCATCATACTGTCGGTCGCGATGTGACAAAGACTGCTTTCATTACATGACTGCCAATCTCCATTTAGCTCTCTGCTGTGAGAGTTGCATCCATGAGTTGGTCTTAATGTCTCTCAGCTTCAGTGTCAGATAACTACTATATTACTAATAGGGCACTCAGAGTGATGTGTAAATCAATGTCAAACTACTGGGTTTGAGCTCCAGTAGACCATTCTATGTGTGGTCTTTCATGGCGATACACAGACTATGCATCCCTCCTGCCTAATGGGATGGTTTTGAGTTGATGCCATACTTTCTTGATGAAGATGTATAATACTTTAATAGTGTACATGAGCCGCACCAGCATGCATGCGGTGGCGGCAGATATTATGCTTCCATTGGTTGCCCATTTGAGGCAACAGGTGGCAGCAGGTGAGTCAGCGAAAGTTCCCAGGTGGACCACCCCTATCTTTGACTGGCCAGTGGCCACCCAACAAGCACGGGAGGTGACCTGTGACCTGGCTGGTCAGGAGGCGGATCACTTGGATCTGTGATGCCACGGCGGAGAGCTGAGTGAAAGGACATAAATGGTGAAGCGTATGTTTCTCTTCCATGTCTTCTCTTCACATTGCTTCTGATACAGACCAGGGGAACTGTCCATATATTATAGACATGGCCTATCACAATACAGTATAACCCCATTAAACCAAACTTGAAGGGACACTAGAAATTTGTTTGGATTAACTGATCATTGGTTTAACCAAGCTTTGGCTTTGACTTTGACTTTGAGTAAGCATTTATTGCACATATAATATACAATGTATGTGGACAAATTGATTATTGTTTTGTATGTGTATACAGTATAGCCCTGTTAAACTAAGCTCGGTTAAACCAAATGATCGGTTAATCCAAACTTTTTTCGGAGGCCCAGCAAAATACTACCATTTATTATATAAAAAAAGTCGGTGGGGTCTCAGATGACCTTATAACCACATGAAAGTTTGGTTTAACCATACCGGAGTGGTCTGGGGTCCGACAATGTTGTTTGGATTAACCAATAATTTGGATTAACCAACTTTGGTTTAACCAACTTTTTTATATGATAAATGGTAGTATTTCGCCGGGTTGCCAACAAAAGTTTGGATTAACCGATCGTTTGGTTTAACCGAGCTTGGTTTAACGGGGTTATACGGTATGTACTTTACTGTAGTTTGGAATTGCAATTATTGTAATGATTAACTTTGGAGAAATTTGAAATGAAAACATGTAGGATTAACTTGGAATTCACCAAAATACTAAACATAGGCCTCATTGTGTTCCCTTTTTTTTAAATTATAGAATATGATCAGAACTCAAAACCACAGGATTCTGCAACTTTAAAAGGAAGCAATAACAGCAACGAATTGCCTCCGCAACCTGCTTAGCGTAGACTCACCTTAACACTCGATCCATCAACACACACCGAGCAGTCCACCTGCTCCGCCGGGCATTGACAGATTGACACGTGTTCAGGACTTCCGGTTCTAGTAAAGCGTCCCTATTGTATCTAAATTAATTACTTTCACTGGAATTTTGGATGTGCGAGCGAATATTCACTGCGCATGCTTATCAAACGGAATTAAGTAGGCTATAACCAATACGGGAAGAGTGACAAAAACATCCAGGTGGGGGCAAAGCATCCAGGTGAAATGGAAGTGTGGTTAATTAATTAATTAATTAATTAACAGATTAAGCTGGTTTTATTGGGTGTAGACTAATTAACAGATTAAACTGATTTAACAGGATGTAAATTTGCGAAAAGCTCAGTACATTGTATGGGGAAATGAATATTTGGGAATCCTTCAGGGGTTCTGAGTTTATTTGAAGTAGCAAACTTGTGCTTTAACCATGTTGTTTCTTGAATGTTTCCCAAGCAGATAGGAATAACACAACCATTAATGTCTTTAATATTTCCCAAGCAGGTAGAATAACACACCCATTAATTTCTTGAATGTTTCCCAAGCAGATAGAATAACACAACCATTAATGTTTTGAATGTTTCCCAAGCAGATAGAATAACACAAACATTAATCTCTTGAATGTTTCCCAAGCAGATAGAATAACACAACCAGTATTGTCTTGAATGTTTCCCAAGGAGATAGAATAACACCAACATTAAGTTCTTAAATGTTTCCCAAGCAGATAGAATAACACAACAATTAATGTCTTGAATGTTTTCCAAGCAGATAGAATAACACAACCATTAATGTCTTGAATGTTTCCCAAGCAGATAGAATAACACAAATATTAATTTACTTTCCACAAAAGGGTCTCTTTCTCGGGTTTGGAAAAAGACATTGAAATGAAACCTTAGTCCTATGCTACACTATCGGCTTGCATGACATGCAGTCTTGGTAGGTTCTATTAAATTGACTTAATAACCCTTGTATGCAGCAATAGATCTTTCCAAAGTGCACCAGTATCGAAGCTGGGTATGTAAGAACAAATCTAGCTAAGTATTTTGATTCGAAAATGCTATGCTTTCATCAAATTATCCCACTTTAATTCTAGGCTATACAATCCCTATGTCTAGCTTACCATGCTTACACCCCCATCTCACCAAAGTAGTTCTCAAAACGTCTGACCTCGTTCTAAAATGGGCTATCGTTGGGGTAGAACATGGCTGCAAGAAATTTCTGGGCATGCTCAAAGTTCTGGAGCACCATTCGGTTCTAGCCCGTCCATTCCATTTGTAAAGTGACCGTAAAAAGTTGCTACTACATCCATTCCGTTCAGACACAGTGTGAGCCCAGTCGGCAACATTTTCAAGAACGCAGTGAGAACTAATTTGGTGTGATGGTGGTATTAGTAAGAGTCTGTGAGGGGTGGGGGACTGTTTCGAAAGAGAGGGATAGGGCACAGGGGCTGAATATTGAGTCATAATGACACATGTACCTACATTAATTAACCTACCATTCAGATTATCGCTTCTGCATTATCACCAGGACAAATGTAACACAACTTATGTACCTTTAACCAATTAATACAAATAACTCAGAACATAACAGTGTCTCCTCCATTATCATACACCGTCCTATTACTAACATTTATCACCAAAGAACTGGGTAAATTACTGTAGCCACGAACAGCTGGAAGACCAGAGCTTTGGTTCTGACAACTGATGTGTTCTGATGAATAACACCAAAACAAAGCTAATGAAGAAAACCAAACAAAAACCAACCAAAAACCAAACAACAAAACCGTTTATGGGAGTGGCAGTATCATGACCAGATTCACTCCATGTGTTTGCATTAGGTATTTATTACAAAACATGTTTTATAGTTCCTGTGACTTCACGGCCCAAGCCATATAGTTAGTCTATCGCATATAATGACGTCACACACTCCCACATACCCAAACACCGTCTCCCCACATGCTCGTTAAAGGGATATAAAAAAGGGCGAGGTGAAGTGGAGGGGGAGGAGGCAGCAACACTGCGCATAATCATTGTTTAAGTGCTTGTCACACTATGCCAGATTGAGCAACAGACAGAATTTTCTAGTCCAGTGGTGTTCGGGTGTGATAAGTATCAAAATGCATTAAAATGTGTCAAAATGTTGCGATATCGGGTCAAAAGCCACCGGACGAATGGACATGAAACGGACATGAAAGAGACATGAAACGTACATGAACGGATAGCCAACAGATGATCAGCGGACTAAACAAACTCAAACCGGACAAGAACCGTAGATGTCAATCCCGTGGCATCCATTCCACGTTTTGTGCATGTTCAAAACTTGTAAGGGATCGGGCCGGATATCAATGGATATGCAATGGATATGCAATGAATATGCAATGGACACAAACCGGACTTTGCTGGATATGAACAGACTTTGTTCGGTTTCTTTCCGTTTCCCCAATCCGGTGATGTGTGACAGAGCCTTTACATCAGCCTTTTTCCGTGAGACACACTCCACAGAGAATATTCAGTGTGATACTCGTTAACTTCAGCGTTTGCATGTTAATATTACATACACACATATATATTTTTTTAAATACTACTGCTCCTTTCCTGAAGTGACCTCATATGGTTGTTTGGCTGTTGGTGCTTTACGTCCTGGCAACATCTAGGGTCATATCAGGACAGGCACTGATATGTGATAGAGCGCAATCGTGGTGACTTTATAGTATTGCCCCACGGGTCAGTAGCTCTGGCAGTATCAGGATAATGTGATAATGTGGGGAATTGGGCCATGGTGATGGCGGCTGGGTCTCCCAGTGGAGCAGCACTATAAGGTGACCATGAGCACGCACTGTCATTAGTCGGTACCCATTCTGATATGACCTTACATGTTGCCAGGATTTAAAACCTAACAAACAAATCCACTCCTAGTAAAGTTGAAATTACATTGCCTACATATTTGTTTTGACATGGTCGTCGATACATATATCACGATGTGAAGAACGCGCACCCACCGCCTACCTGTCGCTCTGCCCTCTAGGCTATCTCACCCTGATAGGAATAGGCGGGTGAAGCAACTTGCGTTATGCAAAACTAAAATTGATATATAGGTGTGCAGTGAATCTTGCTATTGGATAAGATAATCCCTAATGACATTTACTAGGAGTTTTTTTATTGTAAAAAAAAAAACACGAATTAGAGAATGTTGCTATGGGATGAGACAATTCATAATTCGATTTAATTTGGTATAAATTAAATTCTTAGGGGAGGAGTCATTTTCTTTTTTAACCCCTAGATAATATTGCTATGGGAAGAGACAATTCATGAATCGATTTAATTTGGTACAAATGAAATTCTAAGGGGAGGGGTCTTCTTCTTTTAAGACCCCTAGATAATGTTGGTTGTAGGATAAGCCAATTTAGAATTCGATTTTATTTGGTAAATATTAAATTCCTAGGAGAGGGGTCATTTTAAAAAAAAGTAATGGCTTTTCTATGGGTATTTGCTCGTAACACCCAATTTTAATTAATATATTTCCAAGACATCTGCTATGAGTAGCAATATTTGTTAAGAACATAAAAATGGGTCTTATTTTAATCTCCGGCGCGATCTTCTTGAACAAACAAAAAAGGAATCAACCTCCCCCGCCGATGATGGTGCAACCTACATTGGTACTTTATACTTCGCTAGTTCCCAGTGCATTATGGGAAAACGAAATTGGTTTAAATCCAATCCATTGCGCATGAGTAAACTGAAGAGCGAGGTGGAATGGATTTAATCAGATAAAAATGCAGTAGACCTGTAGAATCCTTGATGATGTGTGTGGATGGGTGTGGAATGTGGGTGGGTGTGGAATGTGGGTGGGTGTGGAATGTGGGCGTGTGTGGGCGTGTGTGGGCGTGTGTGGGCGTGTGTGGGCGTGTGTGGGCGTGTGTGGGCGTGTGTTGGCGTGTGTGGGCGTGTGTGGGCGTGTGTGGGCATTGGTGGGCGTGGGTGGGCAATGGTGGGCGTGGTTGGGCAATGGTGGGCGTGGGTGGGTGAGCGTGCGCTGTTTTGTTTTGTGTTAAAACCACAAAGTCAGTGTCTTCCAAGTCACACATTGGCGTGGACGCTCACATCCTTCTTGTCTATCCTGATCTGACCTTAGTTGTTGACAGGACGTAAAACTTCAACAACCAACCAATCCTTCTTCATCCCAGACATCGCCACGTCAAACTCTCGACGTCTGTGACGGGATGCTGCCTGCGGTTTTCAGACAGGATCACTCTGTGAACCAGATCACGTTCCATATGGGTATTCCAAGCGCATCCGCGGATCCCAGATGGAATTTTACTCACACTTCTGTTCAGATAACTGACGCCTTAAGATTCCCCTTTCACGGATGCGGCAGTACCATAGCATTGAATAAATTCCTAACGTAGCTGATGAACAGGAATATGTGTGCTCTATAATCTATTATGGGAGTATAAACAAGGACACTATCTATCTTCAGTTCCCTCTCCTCTTTCGTACTCACTTTACTATCCGCTAATACGGTATGTAGTTCCAGATTCACTATTACTAGTATTAGCCATTTCGGCGCCACCTGTGATGTGAGGGACTCTGACCAGTTGTATACCAGCTGTCTCTGGTCGTTAGCGCCTACAGACCCGCTCAGACGGTCAGATTTGAGCATATAATATATATACGCATTAAATATATATACACAGACAAACATATACAAATATACATGTGTACGTATATATATATATGTATATACATAAATACATAGATGTATACATATATATACATATATATATACATATACATGTATAAAACGGTGGGTTCGGCAGCCGGTCCGCCATATTTGTTTAATCTTCGCCCAGATTTCAAACTTTGTAACCGGTAGGCATATAATTGCTAGCCGAGACAGCAATAAAGACTTGTCAATCCCATCATCACTACGCTTTCCTCCTTGTTTGAATGTAGGCAAATTTATATGTATATATACATACATAAATACATACATGTATACATATATATACATAAAATGATATACATTTATATATACAAATATGTATATATGTACATATGTATACATATGCATATGTATACATATGCATATGCATATATATTATATATGTGTATACACATATATGTGTATTGCAGGTATTGCAGGTATTGCAGGTATAGCAATACCTCAGGGAGTTTAACGCCCCTGCCCTGCAGAGTTGTAAACCACTGCCTTGTCATACAGGTTCTTGACAGAACTGAAGGCTAAGGGAGCAAACCCTAAACAGAAAACCATGTCACTGTGGCAGCATTAAAGGCGGTTGATGTATGGAACTCCCAACATCTCCCGACCAGCCACTGCAATGACAAATAGTTTGCCCCTGTCTTGACATGTTCTTGCCGGTATGAAACCTCTATTTCAAGTATTTGCTCCCCGAGAGAGTGCCGCTGGTAACTTGCAAAAGCCAGCAGCACTTCAACACTTTTGCAGGCACCTTTCATGATGATGATGATGTATACATATGCATATGCATATATCTGCCTAATTATAAATTCCTTTTTATCAGCTTCTTCAATGTACTTTGAAGGCGAATTATGTATGTACATACATGATTGAATGCGAATTATGTATGTATATATATATATATATATATATATATATATACATTATTCGCGTTCATTCTACATTGAAGTAGCTGATAAACAGAACAGAACTGTATATACATATGGATAGTGATAAACCCTCTATCGCGGGTAATACTAATGAGCTCTGTAGTGGTTCTTACCCCCCCCCCCCCCCTCCCCTTCGGCTGGGGTGGGGGCCGAATACCAGCATGCTGTCACCCCCCACCCCTGCGCGGGGAAGGAATCGCCACTGTGTGTGCATACATATACATTATATAACCTACATTTTCAGCATCAAATGGGAGGATCTGTAGAGGCGAATTAGTAAGGGAAACCCCATATAGCTGATTGCAGTGTTTGTTTAACCTGCACAAATATGCCAGTACATAATAATAGCAAATAATGGAGTAATCCTAATTCCTTATTCCTACTTGCACACGAATATATATATACACCACGCATACATATAAATAAACCCAGTAGATTATATAAATACAGAAATAGATACATAGCAGTATTCCGCAGGCACACTGGTAGGGAGGTAAGGGAGTCGGTTTTAGACCCTGAGGTCTTAACGCTATCAGATTGGAACTTTCCCTAAGCCCTCACGATGCCCCCCTCCCCCATCCCCACACCGAAGCACACGAAAGTACCCGCCCCAAATCCTGTGGGGCCATCCCGCCCTACGTGCCCTACCTTGGCCGTAATCCAACATGGCCGCCACGGCGTCCCTCGTGTAGATGGCGTGGCCCAGTTTGCCGTTCGGGTAGAACAGGAAGTGGGCGCCGACCCTGAACATCCGGCTGTAGAGCTGCTGCGAGGGGGCGCCACCGGCACCGGCACCGGCACCGGCACCGGCACCGGCACCGGCGCGCGCCGTCAAGTTGCCGACCGGGGCGCCCCTGGTGGTGAGCGAGTAGTGGAAGCCGACGTAATCCCCCGGCTGCACCCGGACCTGGTAGCGTCTCTTTATACGGAACACGTGACTGCCCAAGTAGCCGGCCGGGATGTGGTTCTTGCCGACTAACCGGAACCACCGCTTTCCACTTCCGGTGTGCTCACCGTGGTGCCCGCTCCTGCCCGTTCCCCAGTCCCCATCCTCGCTCCTCCTCCTGCCGCCGCCAACCCCCTGTCCGTGAGGGCCAGGGAGCTTGAGGTTGAGGTTGAGGTTCCCGAGCGCGTCCCCCCCGGACCGCGTCCCCCCGTCGGCCGCCAAGGGGCGCCACACGGCGACGAAGACGGGCGTCGCCTCGTCGGGCTTGTTGCACAGCCAGGCGCTGACGTTGCCGGTGCAGGGGAAGGTGGCGTTCAGCAGGAGATGCACGTCGGTGTTGAGGGTCAGGTAGAAGGCGGCCATGTCGCTACCCACCTGGCTGGGGCAGTGCGGGACGACCCCTGGGGGAGAAATGGTACAGGTAAGCACACAGGTGGTATTAATGTGTATGTGTACATAATTGGCACCGACCTGGCGGAAAAAATGGCACAAATAAGCATACCGGTGAAGTGTATGTGAGTGCCGAAAACAGGTACAAACCTAGTGAAGAAATGGTACAAATAAGCACACATGTGTGTGAGTGAGTACACATTATGGGTCCAGACCTGGCGAAGAAATGGTAGGGGTGAGCACACAGGTGAGGTGTATGTGTGCGCGTGTGTGAGTTGTGTCCAGACCTGGCAAATAAATGGTACCAATAATCACACAGGTGAGGTATGTATGTTTGAGTGCCCAGAATGGGCATAAACCTAGTGAAGAAATGGTACAGGTAAGCACACAGGTGAGGTATACATGCGTGTGTGAGTGAGTGAGTGCACATAATGGGCCCGGAATTGGCAAAGAAATGGTACAAATAATCAGATATGTAAGGTGTACATGTGTGTGTAATTGCCCGTTGTATCGGCCCATACCTGATGAAGATATGGTACACATGAGCATACGGGTAAGATATACATATGTGTGAATGTCCATAGTGTGGTCCCAGACTTGGCGAAGAAATGATACAGATAAGCACACAGGTGAGTTATGCATGTGTGTGAGTGCCCACAACGGTCATAAACCTTGTGAAGAAATGGAATAAATAAGCGCACAAGTGAGGAGGTATTCACATGTCTGAGCGCCAGTGGTCTGGACCCAAACTTGGCGAAGTAATGGTACAGATAAGCAAGAAGCAAGAAAACCAAAAGTATTACTAACACTGAATTAAAACTAAATTCCAAAGATTTGAATCAAATTGGACTAGTGCTCCCCAGCGGTGAAAACAAGTATTAACACACTTATCCGTTATGAGCAGGGTAAGTAAATTCATCACCAAGGAAAAGAAAGAAAAAGAAAATGATACGCAGACATTTGAGTTCTAGATGTATATGAGTTCCCAAAACAGTCATAAACCAAGGGTAAGAATGCTACCAATAAGCACACAAGTGAGTTAGTTATGCATGTGTATGAGTGCCCATGGTGCGGTCCCGGTGTTGCAGTTTCCACGGCACACCGGTTTGCGAGGGACACAACCATTCAAATGCATTGTCAATGGCCGTGAGCAAATCTTCATACAGAAGAAATGAAATATCTCTACAACCACACCACCTAGAAACAAATCCCTTGGTACACATATATAAAGCATGTGTATCAAAATGATTATATTAAATTGATATGGGTAGGGTTCTGTATTTCTATTAATTTTGAATAAAACTAATGTTTTGCACTGTGCGTACCATCAAACTCAAGGCATTTTCAATGGTCGTGAGCAATCTTCATACAGAAAATACAGCAAAAGTGAAATATCTCTAAAACCACACCATCTAGAAACAAATCGCTTTGTACACATATAGAAAACATCTTTACCAAAAACATTATATTCAATTTATAAGTTTAGTGACGATGCTGTTCGATTATGACGCATCCGCAGAAACGATGTGTCCCTCGCAAACTGGTGTGCCGCTGAAACTGCAACACCAGATCTGGTGAAGAACTGGTAGAAATAAGAATACAGGTAAGTGTGTGAGTCACTGATGCTTAGCAACATCAGATACCACGGTGCGTTAATTTCCGTATCGGAGTTAGATGTATAATACATTGCCCCAAAGGTCGAAGGCCTGTTCCCTATACTCTAACCACGCCGACTTATTGTTATTTTAAAGCATGCCTGTATGCTTCTATTATGATCTGGAATACAATTCTATTATAATATATAAGCGAATGGAACAGGCAAGAGGCTGAGTTTTGACAACTGAATAGGCCAGGTGGCAGGCCGTTCCATTCGCCTGAGTTGTTAACTGTTCAGGAGTTGTGAGGTGTCCAGATAAGGTGCAACCAGAGGCACCATTAAAGGATAATCAGTTTACGGATAATTATACTCGTATAATGCTTATACAGCACATCATACATATATGTGCAATGTAGTATGCACCCTATATACTAGAAAGATTATGTATATATAGATTAATATATAATAGCTATAATATAATACAATATACATATTAAATAATATATAATATAATATATGTATATAATATATCATATAATAGATTATATATTCAATATGCTTCATGTGTACTATAAGTACTATATATATAATATATATCAAATATACTCAACATACAAGTATATACTATTTACACTATATTACTCTGTATACTATATTACACGAACAATAATATTTATGCTATATATATTTGTTTATATTCTATAAGGTAATGATATATAATTCCCTTTCTTATTTTCATACTGGCGTAATGCATTGTACATCACATAAATAAACAATGGGCTTACGGAGAATAACAAAATAATAACAATTCCCTTCCATATCTTTATACTCGCATAATACGTTATACATCACATCAATAAACAAATGTCATTAATAAGAAACATTGCTAAGAGAGATGATGATAACCCATTCTACTGTGGTAAAAAAATTTAAAAATAAAATAAATTATGATATAGTTTTATTAACTTTAAGAATAATTGATGTCAATTATCCTACGGTGCAATATGGGAGGACGAGGCAGCCTTTACTGAAGGCATGTTTGCACCAGAAGTGCACTTACTAACCCTACATGGGAGGGATGGGGAGCAGGGGAGTGTGGGAGTGGGGGGGGGGGGAGTTTCCATGGCACATCGCGTGTACGACGGGTCTGCACGGCGATTATACTTATAAGCTCAGGGATATGCATTTCAACCAGTCAGGACTCTTGGATGCAACGTGTTATGAGATAAAAGGCCACACATGTAATGCTCTCCTGATGCGCCCGGTGTAACGATTTCAACTTCCCCCCTTCCCAAGTTCCCCCCCGGGAATCTGAAAACGTCTCCAACTTCCCTCCGGGGAACTTTAAAACGTTTTCAGATTCCTGGGGGGAACTTAAAAACAGTTTTCAGATTCCCCCCCCCCCCCCCTATTTTCAAATTCCCCCCTCCGGGAATTTAAAATTGTTTAAAATACTTTAAAAAACGTTTTAAATTTCAGACCTATAATCTTTTTTTCTTAACCATCTTGGAGACTTTTTGTGTCATTTGTGGTTAAATATATTTTATTGTACAAGTAATAATTTCCATTATGTTATTCTCTGTATATTATAATATTTGTCATGAAAAATAATCAAAAATAACAAAAAAATACAAAAATAAGGAAAATTCCCCAAACATGGGGGGGAGGGAAAGTTAAAATGAGGGAGGGAATTTGAAAACGTTTTCAAATTCCCCTGGGAGGAATTTGAAAACGTTTTCAAGTTCCTGGGGGGGAACTTGAATATGGGGGGAATTTGAAATCTTTACACCGGTGTTTGTCAACACGCGACTGGTTGTGAGGGCCAGAGTGCCACTACTCACATATGACAGGCAGAGGAGAGTTGGTTGGTTGTTGAAGTTTTACGTCCTGGCAACATCTAAGGTCATATTAGGATGGATACCGACTTGTGACAGTGTGCACTCATGGGGACTTTATAGTGCTACCCCAATACTGCTACCCTGCCACCAGCACCATGACCTGATATTCCACTCAGTCACATTATCCTGACATTGAGCCAACCAGTCCTTGCCCTATCCCATTAATGCCTGGCTATGAAACGACATGTATCAATTTTTTAAGTCATTGGTTTGAGTCGACCAGGGTTCGAATCCCACGATCTAACAAAACGATAGCCAGAGTAGGGGTGACTGACAACTATGTCTCAATCTGAGCAAAAACTGCTTCAGATAGGAATTAACTGTCGTGGGGGGCGGGGGGGGGGGGTGATTCCAGCACACACAGAGTTGATTAAATGCGGAGACAATGCAAACAGAAAAAAATGGCAACCACAGAATGCTGTCAATTTGACTTTTACATTCTATTAAAATACATGTTTTATTATATTTTTCAAATAAAAAGTAGCGGGTGAATATGAAGATGTATGTAAGGAATAACATTTCCTTCTTAAATTAAGAATGTATGTGCTCATTTAATTTATCTAGCCTTTCACCACTTTTTCTAATTCGTTATTCTACATCCCAACTCTGGGTAGAAGTGAATCTTTTATCTAGAAGTACTGGGGGTGGGGGGGGGGCAGAATCGGTAGAGCGCGGCCTCGCATGCGGGCAGAATCGGTAGAGCGCGGGCCTCGCATGCGGAAGATCGGGAGTTCGGTTCCCGGTCGAGTCAAACCAATGACTTATAAAATTGATACTTGTCGCTTCCTAGTCTGGTGCTTGGCATGAATACTAATAGTAATAGGGTAGGGCAAGAACTGGTCAGCTCAGTGTCAAGATAATGTGACTGAGTGGAATATCAGGTTGTGGTGCTGGCAACCTCATTTCCCAGTGGGGCAGCACTATAAAGTATAAATGAGTGAGCACTGTCACAAGTCGGTACCCGTCCTGATATAACCTAAGATGTTGCCAGGACATAAAACCATTGATCTAGAAGCCACTTAGCGATGGTGACAATGTGGAGGCAGGCAGTCGGGTTCGGTTGCGGACTGGTCGATTGCCTCGGTGTAATGCTATAGGTTATCTAACCCGGTACACAGATGGCGAGTGGAATTACACACCCTAGGGGCTAAGTGAGTGTAATCCAGAGGAATGGCCAATGCATGAGTTGAGCATCCACCTCTTTTTGTTTAGGTAGGTCATAGGATTCGAACCCCCCAGTCATGGGGCTCAAACCTGATCCTACTAAAATCAATAGCTTAACAATTGATACTTGTTGTTATCCAACTGATGGTGAAAATAAGACTATTCAGACTTATCCATGATAGGCAGTATACATTTTCAAAAAAAAAAAGATGAAAATCTAGCCTGACGTTCGGCATTAATAGGATAGGGGAAGGAATATTGGAATAATGGCAACCAATTGTCTGCCATTGCAATTTCTCCTGCTTAATCAAGTAATGTACCCCCCTTCCCCCCAAATAAAAATCACACAAAAACCACGTAACAATTCATTGGTTGGGATATGGTGGCGTAGTGAAGGGGTATATCAATCATCAATATAAAGCTAAGATTCCTTCTACGCAGTATGCGGTATGCGGCATGCGGCATGCGATATGCGGTATGCGAATGGGAGGATTCCTCCTTTGCAGTATGCAGCATGCGGCCTCCAGCACACGACTGGCTATATTTAAAAAATAAAAATAAACAAGTATACTCCATACTGCACTGTATATGACCTAATATGGCATTTATATATATGTACCTCTTGGGACGTCACATGGGGGTTCCTACCTTTATAATTACCAAATTATAGATAAGTATTCATATTTCTGTGGCTATGGTAGCATTTTTACCAACCCGACACCAACCACCACCACTACCATATATTTCCCCTTTGCACCCTTGTGTGTGACCGTTCCGTAATGCTCAGTCGCCTCTACTCATCTAAAACTAATGGACACGTGCGACTGAGGTTTCTATTCGCATACCACGTGCCGCATGCCACATGCCGCACCGATCGCTATAGGGACCGATCGAGTTGCCACATTCGCATTCACATTCGCATTCGCATTCGCATTCGCATTCGCATACCTCGTGTAAGGGATGTAGCCCATTGACTTGAAGGCGTTTTGATTTTTTGCTGCATTCGCATTCGCATACCACATGCCGCATACCACATGTAAGGAATCTTAGCTTTAGTTATTACACTTGGGCATCATTGTAAAGCTGACACTGGCACACACTGTCTCGCAAATCGGTCCTGATATAACCTTGGATGTTTCACTGGTAGTATTTTGTGTTTTGACTAGTTCTAAGTGCACTGATCTATTACTTGCTTGAAGCTAGGATTCCTTATACGCGGTATGCGGTATGCGGCATGCGGCATGCGGCATGCGAATGGCATGATTCCTTCTACACGGTATGCGGCATGCGGCGAGGTCTCACACGGGGGTTCCTACCTTAATCCACAGAAATAGGAATAGTTATCTATGCTTTGGCAATTATAAAGGTAGGAACCCCCATGTGAGACTAATCACTATGTACACAGCACCACCACCACCACCACTACCACTACCACTACCACTACCACTACCACTACCACTACCACTACCACTACCACCATATGTTTCCCCTCCTCACACACTAATCACTATGTACACGGCACCCCTCTATGCCTGGTGTCCCCTCCGCACCCCTGTGTGTGACCGTTCCGTAATGCTCAGTCGCCTCCCCTCGGCTAAAACTAATGGACAAACGCGAATGATGGTTTTCTATTCGCATACAGCGTGCCGCATGCCGCATGCCGCACCGATCGCTACAGGGACCGATCGAGTTGCCGCATTCGCATTCGCATTCGCATTCACATTCGCATTCGCATACCGCGTGTAAGGGATGTAGTCCATTGATTTCAAGGCGTTTCGATTTTTTGTCGCATTCGCATTCGCATACCGCATACCGCATGCCGCATACGTTGTGTAAGGAATCTTAGCTTGAATGCAATATGTTTGCAATTAGGACTGCTACCTGTGAAAATATAAATATGCATGCATGGATATTTATATATAACTAAGCAATAATATATTAGCAACAAGTACGCCTCCTTGTCAGAACTAAATAGCATGACGCTTTTGTAGATACACACATATATGTAGACATAATTATATTTATGCATATGTACATATATAACTAAGCCATAATATATTAGCAACTAGCACTGCAACTTGTCAAAACTAAATAGTATGATGCTGTTGTCAAAGTATATATATACATATATATATATATATATATATATATCTAAAGTGTGTGCAGTGTGTGTGGTTAAAGAAGTAGTTGATGAAATTAAAACATAATGTTTTACTTTTCATCATTATCATACTGTCGGTCGCGATGCGACAAAGACTGTTTTCATTACTTGACTGCCGCTCTCCATCTAGCTCTCTGCTGTGAGAGTTGCATCCATGAGTCGGTCTTAATGTCTCTCAGCTTCAGGTTTCTCTTGATGGTATCCTTGAACCGGAGACGAAGAACAGACAGTTGAGAATAGAGGATCTGCTTTGGTAGCCTGTCTGATGACATCCACATGAGGTGTCCAGTCCACCGGAGATTCTTTTTGATCAGAAGATCTTCCATAGAGGGCAGCCCCGTCCATTTGAGTATTTCCTTATTTGTCACTTTGTCCTTCCAGGTTAGCCTCATGATTGAACGCAGATGTCGCATCATGAAGCCATGCAGCTTTTTCACCTGTCGTTCATACACTGTCCAGGCCTCGGCTCCATTTTACTTTTAATGGGGTAATAATTAGATAGCAATATTGTTCTTGAATCGATATCAAATTAGACTCAGCCACTTTTCCATTTCATCTATACTTTCAGAAACGGGCTGCAAAACACATAGTTTTAACTGCGCCGATGACCAGACACAAGAGTTCTTTACCCAGCGAAGAGAACCGGATAGTATTTTGCCCTGCACAACAAACGATCCTTGTTTACTTAAATCAAATCTGGAATTCATCGTGAACGTTCCGTTAAATTATAGCTGAAACTGTTTTTATATTTCCTATGCCATAATATTTAATATGCAAACATAAATAAATGATTAAAGATCCATTCCATTTTAATGTATATAAAATTGTCAACACCAACCCATACTTGACATAATTGGACACAAATAATGTTTTCACTGGAAAGCCTGCTTTGTGGAAAAGGTCTTATATGGGATTTACACCACCAACCTTCCCTCTGACTGGTACAGTGGTAGTGGATCAATTACTGTTATGGGTAGAAGTTTGCCATGATGCATGCTGTGTGAAAAAGGTCCTGTAAGGGATTTATACCGCCAACATTCCCTCTGGTAGCCGTTGCTAGCAACCGACTGCGCGGGCTCCGCGGAAAAGGCCTATTGTGGTTATCTGCCATAGAACCCGACTACTGGCGCCACATACAAGCACCCGGCCTCACCAATCGGTAGTTGGTGCTAAGAATAACCCATAGTGTTATAATATATATAATATATATATATATATATATATAGTGAGAAGCGAGTAACCGTTAAGGTCAGCTGATCAAGAGTCAGAGTCGGCGGGATGCAGAGAATGACCGACTAGTCAGTAAATCGAGTTAGTTTGGTATGTGACGACCAGTGTCAGACGGACACCGACCAGAATTATTAGGAGGCATTATTAATTTATATACACATAATAAATTATATAGTACATATATAAGATAATAAATTATATAACGAAATCAATTATATAGTACATATATGGGTCGTTACATCATGGGCAAACATGAATATTGTGTATTTTCCTAATTTGTTGTTGCTGAATAGTCAACTGTTGTCTATATGTATACATATAGCGTGAAGGAAAAGATAGTTGATTTTACTATTTTGTCAGAAACCAAGTACTAATTGAGTAGCCAGCCCTAAGTGTGGACTTATTAATCAACAAGTGTGGATTTATTAATCAAAACAATTAGTTAAGAAAACTTATAGCATGAATCAATTAGTTTTTATGTTTGTGATCCCCTAAGTATAGAAATCCAATGTAAAGAAATCTGCATATGGTGGTTATGTTGTTCCCAAGTTTGAGTTGTGGACGTAATGCAATAGAAGGGGACACCAAAAATAATATGGAACTTCAACATCATTTTCCCCCCATAAAGCTTTGTAGAAAAATTATGTTACTAGCCACGATACTAGAAAATAGCCTTGCACATGCAACAATAGCAACATATTTCTTACTGAAGCTCCAGTCTTCCCAGGGTAGCATATTTCCTAATTTAACAAGCACGGGACAAGCATCGGACACGACAGTTACGTCCAGAACCAGTTTAATCACCATGGAATATTAGATAGAACAAATATACATATGCATACAATATGAATATATATTTCAAGTAAGAGTCTTCTTTTATTGTGTCATTGACTAACAGGTAATAGTACTAATACCCTATGCAAAATACAGGTCTGGTAGGCTGTAGAAAAGTCCACATTCTCCATGTAACAAATTCATGGCTTTAAAACACAATATTTCTGGAAGGAATGTGTTGGCTCTTTTTTACTATGTCGCATTAGGCCTTACTTTATCTCATCTATCCCTCCAATGTGTAAGAAATCAAATTCTATAAATGCACAAAAAGGCACTGATATATATTTATATGCATATACGTAGCAAGTAAAGGGCGCATTCCATATACGCGTAATGCGTAATGCGTTATGCGTTACGCGTTATGCGTTATGCGAATGCCAGCATTCCATATACGCGTAATGCGTAATGCGTTATGTGGCGCACGACTGGCTATATTTAAAAAATAAAAATAAACAATTATTCTCCATACTGCTCTGTATGTGACCAAATATTGCATGTATATCTATGTAACTTTTTGTATATCACATGGGGGTTCCTACCTTTATTATAACCAAATTATAGATAAGTATTCATATTTCTGTGCATATGGTAGCATTTTTAGCTTTCCCCTAACCCTATGTCTCCGTGGTGCCCAGCTCACCATGTGTTTCCAATTAGCACCCCTCTGACTCAGGTTTCTATTCACATCCAGCTTGACGCATAACGCATTACGCACCGATCGCTACAGGGACCGATCGGGATAATGAATTTCTGACGCATTCGCATTCGCATTACGCATTACGCGTGTATGGAATGTAGCTCATAGGTTTCAAGGCATTTCGATTTTTGTTGCATTCGCATTCGCATTACGCATTACGCGTATATGGAATGCGCCCTTTAGTGTCCTGTAAATAAGCTACACAAGCCAATGGACAAAGGGCTACTCTTAGTTCATCTGACCGCCGCTGGGGGTCCTAACATCCTCCTGGGTCGACTTTCCCCCTCAAACACACTGACCACCCCACGAGAGACATCTAATCAGGTGGACACCAGGACATATAAATCAGCGAATACAAGCGGCGCGATTCGCTATTTTTATATTGATCCTCCATACAAAGTCATATCTAGGCAGACACAGATAAGATAAATCCATTCAGTAGCCTAGTTCAGTGGTCAAAAGAAAAAGGAGTGGGGAACGGGGGTGGTGGTGGTCGTGGTTATGGTATGAGGGACCCAAGGAGATTTTAAGTGCTCCTGGCATTTCAGAATATATTAGAAAAATCAGGAATTGTTTCTCCTGCCAGCGAGAAGCTAGTTACCAAAATCCCCACCAGGATCGACAGCAGTTCTAATACACAGAATACTGCTGCTTATATAAGTTATAGCTATACCCCCTTGTTTCCCTTGACAAGTGGTATGACAACCTAAACATATATGTGTACATGTATATATATTTTTGTTCATCTTTATGCATATATCTATATATATATATTTGTATATATATTTATATATATTCTTTTCTATATTTATATATATTTATGTATATGTATTTATATTCATTTATATTTATATATATTCATCTATATTTATTTACATCTATGTATATATATATTTATATATATTTATATACATCTATGTATGCATTCATGTACATATTTATGCATTAATATATATTGTGCATATTATGCATAAAGATGTATATTATATTTTTGTATATTGTATATATATTATTTGTATTTTCATATTTAAATGTTTATATGTATATGCATTTATATATCACATCAATATATAGATCATGTCAATTTATATATCACATGAATCTATATATTAATGAATTCATCTATTTTAGAATGTTATATATTATATATATGTGTAGTGGTCTGCACTGACCTCTCAGGCAAGTAACCACATAGACAGGTAGGCGTGGGGAGTGTATTGATATCAGGGAGCCTAGGTGGTGTAATGGTTAGCACACTGGCCCGGAATGCAAAGAGATGTGGGTTCGAGTCCCACTCTAGGCACAGTATTTCCCATTTTCATCACCCCCACGGCATATTTATCGGAGCAGTCAACGTCAGCAATGTCATCGTGAGTGTGTAGGCCCATGCAATTATTTCTGTACATTAACGAAATAAATCTTGACGGGTGGGTTTTGAATGGTGCTTCTAAATATGAGAGTACTAATAATATGTATGACTCGGAAAAAAAGGAAACACCAACACAGATGAGGGAATAAACATAATTAGGAAAAACTGCCTGGACTGTTTATTTTTAATAATAATAATAACAATTATTTAAAAAAAAGAATAATGATAAATCATTTGTCGAAAATAAAACCATCTATCCCCAAAATTTAATTTCCATGTATGCTTTCGATGTGTGCTGTAGACACTGGTACGTGGTAGAGTAAGATCCTAATCCTGTTCACTCTAACATAACAACACATAGGCAAAGCCTGCTCCTCCCGATGTTTGCCGATACGGAGGGATATAGCGGCAAGACGTGCTCGGCAACCAGGCCGCTACTGCCAGGCTGCTCCTGGTTAGAGAAAATGCCGGGGTTGTTAGGCCGGTTTCATCGACGCCAATCATGGCGTCTTTAGGGCCCTGGGGACCTAGTCACCAGGGGGTGTGGTGGATGGGCGAGTGGGGGTTGTGGGTGGGTGGGGGTATGGATCGGCACAGCTACAGTACGCGCGCATTAATACGACCACTCTTCCTTATTACCCTGATAGACACATGTGCACACACGCTTATATATAATGTACAATGTACAATGTATAAAATACAATATATAATAAATATTGGAGAAAGGTTACATATATATAGTTTCAAGCCAGTGGATTCTAGTGGTTAACATGGATACCTATTTAAATAAATTCAGTACGTATATGTAGATATATTTAATTCAATTTAATGATCTGTATATTATTATATATGAGTCAGGCTCACGAAAATAGGCCACTTGGGGAAAGTTTTTAAAATTTGTTAAATATTTTTATTGAGGCTGTATTTATACTGTCCATATCATATAAGCCTGGGTATTCAGGCTTGTTTTCAATGCTGGCCAGCTGTAGTGTTGGTGTTATCTTATCATATAGTAGCTACTGATAAGGTATTTGATTGCCTGCATTTCAGCAGCAGATAGATAGTTGGTTGGTCTGGTTAGTAATCTATGTTAATTTGTTTGGATTTTCTTGGCATATATGTGTTTTATTTTTTCTACTTCTACTACTAGACTAGCCTACTCCTATTTACATATCATAGGCTTGTACGTAGCTGTGTGCTGTGCTATCTGGGTACTTTTGGCATGGTTACCTTCCATTGGGCATCCCGCTGGTGGGCCATGACATATCACATGCCCCTTTGCTGTGCAGCTTAGTGGGGATTCCTAGCCTTATTTTGCACAGATATTTTTTGTATGTTTTTAGGTCAGGAATTTGTTGTTCCTTTACTGTTTGGGCATTCCACACCTTTGCAGCCATTTCCACCGTGTTTCTATCGTGAGCTTTTATTTGGCTTCTGGTCTGCTTTAGTAGTGGCACATTATTTGCTCTACTACCCCTTTGTGGTTTTGTTAGGAGTTTATTGTCTTGACTATAGCTGTATGCTAATGTTTTCAGTTGTCGGCGTCGAGCATTGGATGTTGGCGTCAAACGGCAAAATTATAGTTTAGTATTGACAGAGGTGTTGGAATGTCCTTAAATTTATCCTGAATGTAAAGGTACAGAAAATACAACAACCTTATTTGTTTCTAGGATAATTTAATATGAAACAAAGAAATGCACTACACTTTAAGAATTGTGACGCCAACATCTTAAATTGACCACAAATGACCCATTTTGGTGAGGCCGACTCATATATATATATATATATATGGGTCAGGATCATGAAAAGAGGCCAATTGGTGTTAGTTGTCGGCGTCGAGCATGGATGTCGGTGTCGATCGGTATAATTATAATTTAGCATTGACAGAGGTGTTGGAAAGTCTTCAAATTTATCCTGAATGTAAAGGTCGAGAAAATACAACAACCTTATTTGTTTCAAGGATAATTTAATATAAAACAAAGAAATGCATGAGACTTTAAGAATTGCGACACCAACATCTGCTAAAGTTGTCGCCATCGATCATTGGATGTCGGCGTCGATCGGTATAATTATAGTTTAGCATTGACAGGGATGTTGGAAAGTCCTTAAATTTATACTGAATTTAAAGGTCGAGAAAATACAACAAGCTTATTTGTTTCTAGGATAATTTAATATGAAACAAAGAAATGTGGTACACTTTTAAGAATTGCGATGCCGACATCTTCACTTGACCACCGATTGGCCCGTTTTCGTGAGGCTGACTCATATATATATATATATATATATATATATATATATATATATATATATATATATATACAGTAAAACCTCTTTATCCGACCACCTCCACAGATCGACGACTCCCCTATATTGATCGCTTTAATTGGGGCCCAAACAATCACCCATACAATACTATCGTAATGAAAAACTCCCATAACCGACCACTTCCCTAAATGGACCATTTAAAGTGCATCCTATGGTTGGTCAATTTAGAAAGTTTCAGTTAAATAATGAGGACAAAAATATAAAGCTATGTATTTAATTCAAATTTGAAAACTAACTCAGCAGTATGTACAAAAGTGTTCCGAGCTACAACCCCCCCTCTCCTCTCCCCCCCCAAAAAAAACCCCACAAAAACTCCACCAAACATCTGAACAAAAATGACTATTCACTCGCGCTTGCCTCAGAGAGGCTTAACATAAAGTGAGTGTTTTAAGTGGTCCTAAGCCCAGATCAATCTCTCAGTGCCAGGCCACTGTGCCGGCCTGTACTTGGGCAACCTCACACCGGGGGAGATGAGCCTCGAGCGGCCGTCAGAAAGCTACAAGAACCAACCCCCCTCCCTCCCATCCATCCCTTCCACCACATCCACACCCTCCCCACACTCCAACACACCCCTACCTACTCACCATCCTGGCTTTTTACCCCCAATAATCGATTGCTCCATCTATACCCAACACCCGACGTCTCAGTTTTAAATCAGACGCCGCATCTTAACATCACAGCATCACGCGTCCGTGCAAATTAAGAATCAAATCAAGAATCGATGGTATGTTCCATTTCCACTGAGTTACCATTAAAAATACCCCCCCTCCCCTCATTCTTAAGCTATTCATCGAAATGGACACTTGTTGCTTCCTAGCCTGGCGTTCTGCATTATTAGGATAGAGTAAGGACTGGTTGGCTCAGTGTCAGGATAATGTGACTGAGTGGGATATTAGGTCATGGTGCTGGCGGCCTGGTCTGCCAGTGGGGCAGCACTATAAAGTCGCCATGAGTACGCACTGTCACAAGAAAAAAAAGAAAAAAAAAAACAGTTTTATTTATGTAACTGTTCAATTTGTGTCGGTGTGTAGGGTTTTGGGTTTTAGTGTTTTTTTTAGGGGGGGGGGGGAGTTCAACTATCCAAATTCTGTGTCCTTCCGAATAATCAATCTTTTCCACGTCAGAGAAGCAATCGCCGGACTGTTAACAACACGTTTCTTAGATATAATTGATTAGCGTCTGAGACTGAGAGCAAAGTTGGGTGTGTTAGCGATGAGCCAATGAATGTTTGTTAACACGATATTAAAAAAAGAAAAAGAAATATTTTAATTGTTTTGTTTTGTTTTGTTAGAACCAAGGTGTGGCTGTTTGAGTGAGCTGGGATTGGAATTCCAATCCTTTATTGTTACATGCTTATTGAGAGCTGGTTTTTAGAATGTCGATATTGAACAGCATTCCGGGCCGGGGGTTATGAGGAGGTTGGTGTTTTGAGTCGCTGTAATACTGTTCAATGTAGGAGAGACAGCGATGCCTGCTTCTGCGTAAAACTAAAAGTGGGTCTCAATGAAGTTACATAGAAAGCTGGTCTTGAGTTTCTGCTATTTTCTGAGAAAAATACATTAGGTTGATCATTCTCATCTACTTTACTCAATTTTGAAATAACTGTTATTTTAAATGCTTAACTTTGCAGATATTTGAAGTGAAAACATGCTAAGTTTATTACGGAAAGTGCGTCAAAATATTGATAACAATATTGATACCAAAGGCTTCAGCAGTAACCTGCTCTATTAAATTGGCTTAGTGTCCCCCTTTATGGTGCAGTCACACTACAACGTTTCCCCCTGGCGTGCCACCAAAGCGCGAAATATTTGCTAGCACGCGGGACACGTCCAAGTTTTCGGCATTTTGGGAGAAAGTTCGACGGGTTGTAGCATGTTAGTGGCGTGTTTTTGGCACGCGGCCAATGCGTTGCGACATGCGGCGGAACAACATGTCAACGTCCCGCCAGCAGGTTCCCAGAGTGCCATCGGTGTGTTGTCGGCACGCTGTCGGCGCGTTGATGGCGTGGGGGTGGCGTGTTGGTGTCGTGTTAGTACCGTGTCAACGCATACATACCCGCCAGCAACACGTTAGGACGTGCCTGCAGCGTGTCCACACCCGCCGCCAACGCATCCAGGCGCACCAGAAACACGTCCAATGTGCCGAGAAATGCTGGAGCAATGCCACTAGCATGCCGGCTACCCGTCGATGGGACGTTACCGACGCATTGACGGAACACTCACAGTTTGGGGAAAAAAAAGCCAACGTTAACCGACGTTGATCAACGGTCTGCCAGCGTTCACCCGGCGCGCCGCCAACGGGTATCGATGTCTTGGTGATGTGTCCATAACGCCCTCTCCAACCTGTTGGTGCGCGTCGGTCCGCGCCGAAAGTTTTGTGCAAGCACAAAACGATCTGCGCCACCCGACGTGCTCCAACGGGCTCCGAGATGGCGGTACACATGTTGCTATCACGCAACGTGTACCGACGCGCCGGTAACGCGCCGGTAATGTACCGGACGTGTACCAAACGTTTCAACCAAAAACCCAACACGTTGGCACGCGTCGACCCGTGTTGGGCCGAAACGTCGTAGTGTGACTGCGGCATTAGGCAGCAACACATTGTAAAGACTAGGTCTCCATAAAGTAAAGTTGAATCCTTCCTCCAACTATTAGTTTTACCACTCGTCATGGTCACCAGTATGTAAAGTCTACTGCACGAATATCTGGTTGTGGAGACGTGCTATGGTGAAATCAATACAGGTCAAGAAAAAGGAAGAGTATAAAGTGTGAAAGAAGAGAGAGAGTCAAGCCCTCTGATTTATTATTTACATGGTACATGGATTCCGCATTGAGTATCACCCGACCCCATTCTCCCAATGAGAAACAAGCATTCTTAGCTCTACCAATAGGGATCCAGCATTCCTGGTCTCCATGGTTACCAGTGATCTGCCCACCACCACCAAGCTGTGTGGCTCCCCTGGCCACCACCTGCCTTGAGCTTGAGAGTGGTGATCCTGACTAGCAGGGGGGGGGGGGTAGGCTCTGAGTGCCTCTTACACACAGTCCTGCCAGCACCACTTTGTCTATTTACCTATAAATCAAGCACCATCACCAGCACCTACATATACACATATATATATGCACCTTGTCACGTATACCTGTTTCGTATTAGAACGCTTTCATTCCCACACCAATGCATTAAATCAGAATATTTTACAATATGCTTACTAAGCGCACTCACATCTAACTTGGATATAAAGAATCAAATCTAGATAATCAGTTTGTGTTTTTAGAATTTGATGCTTTCATCGGGCTATGCAACTGTCATGGGGTTGATGAAAATATTGCGCCTAGAGCGGGGATCGAACCATTGCATAGGCCAGGGTCCTAACGATTAAATCACCTAGGTTCCCTGATGTCACCACCCTACACACTCCTACCTGTCTATGCGGCTCCATGTCTGGAAATCAGTGCAGACTACTACACTGGTCCCCCTGGAATTGTAAGTCTTTTAAATGGTCATTTAATGTTTACAATTTCATACATACAGGCAATGCACTTACTTATGTATAATATACACAGGGTAGGTCCCTTCTGTCACACTTTAAGTCATGGTTGTTATCAACTCATATATCGACGTGCCTAGGCCAGCACCTTATTTAAACAGGCCTCTGGGTCCATTCAACTCTTGCCCGGTCGATAATATCAGACCGAGACGTAGGTATACGAACGAATAAACCAGATTGCGTGAGAGAGTATTGATCGGGCCGGACCGGGCAGCTCACCGTGTTTAGTTCCGCTATGAATCACCAGATGGCAGAGTAGCGCTGCGGTTGGTCGCTGCTAGATGCAGGTCGCCGAGTGCGGCGCCCTCTTCAGGGAGAAAGGTTCGGGTTGTTTCGTTGGTTGGTTCTTGGAGTTTTACGTACTGGCAATATCAGGAAGTTGTTTTTGTGGTCCATTAGTTGTTTAAGCAGGGGAAATTTCAGTCATAGACGACTGGTCTTCCTCATTCCACTGCTGGTCGATAGAAAGCGTGAGCCTACACTTTTACCGACCCAAGGGATTTTTAACCTCCCACACCACATAGACATGGTATGAGAGCAACCGGCCTTTGATGATGCTGTAATGGCTGGCGCACACCTCCCGTTTATGACCTAAAACTGCCCGTTTTGCGACTAAGTTTGAGTTTTAGTCGTTAGGTGTGCGACCCCCTATCACACCAGAGCCGTGCCATTCGCGACTTAAAACTCAGTTTTAGGGCTTAAAACTGGAATCTCATAAGATTAAAAAAATGAATGGGCCAGTTTTAAGTCGTAAACGGGTCACGAGTCGCAGTCAGTTTTAGCGCACGAATCGTAAACGGGAGGTGTGCGCCAGCCATTAGTTATACACAGCGGTGGAAATCCAAACTGGCAGAGCTCGGGGCATGGGGAATCGAACCGCCAACCCTCAGATTAGGAGTCTGACCTAGAAAAAAGTCAGACACTCTAACCACTCCGCCACAGATATCCCACTCAGTCACATTATCTTGACACTGAGCCAACCAGTTCTTTCCTTATCGTAATAATGCTGAGCGCCTGGATAGGTTGGTGGGTTGGTTGTTGGGTTTTTACGTCCTGGCAGCATCTAAGGTCATATCAGGACGGGTATCGACTTGTGATAGGGCGCGCTCATGGTGAGTTTATAGTTGCTGCGCAACTCGGAGACAAGGCCACTGGCACCATGACCTGATATCCAACTCAGTCACATTATCCTGACATTGAGCCAACCAGTCCTTGCCATATCCTAATAATTAGAAACTCAAATTCATTGCAGTATGCAACTTTCCCATCTCATGCCTTTGAATCTGAGAGGATAAGCATGCCAGTTTAGGATGGATTTGATGTATGCATTATAAACAATGTTCTTTGGCTTTTCGATTATTTTACTCTCAATGCTTCACAAAGCCCAATAGCCTCACAGTAGTGTCCTTTGATACTATTATAACACCAAAATCCAACACAGCCCATGCCCCATCATCCAAATGTAGACACTTTTATTGGGTGTGGTTTCCATCGAACAAAGGCATAACACAGAAGGCTTCTAACAGTAACACATTGTCTATATTAAGTTTTACCAGGCGCGATGGCCGAATCGGTAGAGTGCAGACTTCCCGTGCGGAAGGTTGGCAGTTCGAAACTTGTCCCAGTCAAACCGATGACTTACACAATTGATACTTGTCACTACCTAGCCTAGTGCTCAGTATTACTAGGATAGGGAAATTACTGGTTAGTTCAGTATCAGGATAATAGGACTGAGTGGGAATCTGGATCATGGTGTCACTGGCTAGCGATGGCCTGGTTTTCCAGTAGGGCAGCACTATAAAGTTGCCGTGAGTGCGCACTGTCACAACAAATCGGCACCTGTGCTGATATGACTATAAGTGTTTCTATGATGTAAAACACCAACAAGAAAATCACAGACTATGTTTATTTATAGACGATATGAGGCATGAGAACATTATCATTTCTCTTAAGACTCAGCTCTCGAGAACGCTGCAACATGGCTGCCATATAATAAAACCATCTCCATTTTAAAACGCTGCAACATTTATATGTAGCGATGCGTTTATAACCTCTACCTCATACTAAGCTCATTACTATTTTGTAATATTGACTTGATTTGACCTGTGTGGAATAAGCATGCCGCAGGGTCACTAAGTACATAATGCCATGCATCTGATTTGACTAGACCTCTGCCAACAGTGAGTGGCAGTAAGAAGAACCATATATTACATGCTGTGCCAATAATATACCACTGTGAGGTGAAATCTTACCGCCAGGCTGAGTGGAAGGAATCTTATCAGACTAATGATCGTCTGTTCCAACCTAGAATTGACGTTTTTACTGGTTGAATGAACTATATTTATCTCGGAGAAACAAAAGTAATACCTTAGTAGTATATTGTGGAATAGAGCTCGGCAACGGGACATCGCCTAGTCATGTTATAATAGATAGTTAGCCAATGGTGTACAATGAGTTCTTCACCGTACTTGAAGTATGTTTAAGTAGTATATTGTGTAATACCCCTGTCACACTACGACGTAACGAGCAAACGTTAGCCTGACATGATCACGTTTCGTCATTACGTTGACCTACGTTGGATTACGTTATGATGACGTCAGAATGACGTTAGATTGACGTTGAACCACGTCCCTTTACATCGTGTTACGTCGGCGCGCGTCAAAGTTTTGAACCTGTTCAAAACTTTCGACGTAACTAGAACGTAAGGGTTTACATTCGCCGTACGTTCTGTACACGTTCGGCGAACGTCAATGACGTTAAACAGATGTTAGTCAAACGCTGGTCACTACGTTGCACTACGTTGCACTACGTTGCACTACGTTGCACTACGTTGCACTACGCTGCACTACGTTGCACTACGTTGCACTACGTTGCACTACGTTGCACTACATTGCACTACGTTGCACTACGTTGACCCACATTAAAGCCGGTGGAAAAGTGCAGTCCACGTAGTGAAACCGTCGGGATAACGTACGCCTAACGTACGTCCAACGTACGTTTAGCGTTTTGCCACCGTTGCATGACGTTCGTAACGTAAGGCAATGTAAAGCAACGTAGTTCTGGCGTTGGAATAACGTACATGACGTTCCCTGAGCGTCATTACGTTGTCCTCTCTCGTTGAATGACTCTATCACTACGCATTACCACCGTTACTCTCTCGTCCACTACGCTGCATCCACGTTCAACTTGTGCCCAAATTTGCATACCACGCCGAGAAGTTCAATGTTCTTCATGTTCTCCCTACGCCGACGTCGTTACGTCGTAGTGTGACAGCCCCATTATATAGCACAGCAATAGCACATGGGGTATTCAGGATATAATGGATAACTAGTTTTTGGTATGGTGTGAGTTCTTCACCATACTTGAAGTATGTTTAAGTAGTATACTGTGTAATGTAGCACATCAATAGTACATGGCCTATTCAGGATATAATGGATAACTAGTTTTTGGTATGATGTGAGTTCCTTAACGTGCCTGAACTGTGACTCATTACTATATTGTTTAATATAACACCAGAACAGTACACAGCCAAATCAGGTTATAATAGATATCTAGGCTGTGGTGCAAATTTAGTTCTTTACCATACCTGAAGTATATTGTGTAATACAGGACAGCAACAGTACATTGTCTAATCAAGTCTTAATATATCTCTAGGCTGTGGTGTAAATTGAGTGACTCAACGTACGTGAAATATATCTCAATAGTACAATGTGCAATGTACATGTTATAATTAACATGGGTAATTCCCCGGCGGTGACTAGACGAAATGATAGCACTGACCCGCCACCTGGAGGAATACTATGTGATTCCTGAACAACCCAATAGGTGGCAACAATGACCCAAACTTGGCTGCCAAAATGTGTACGTTACTGGCCCTGCCGAGTTCACACTGCCCGTAGAACCATCGCAGCTGCCGTCAGCCTAACATCGACCCAGCTTTCTTAACCCACCCACCCACACCAATAGATAAGAGACAATTGATAGGGCTGAGGGTTCCATTCCCACCCGAACATCACCACTGGAAGAGCAGATGGACAAGACAAGCACTGAGCAGATGACCAATCACTCACTCACGGTCCTGGTTACTGTACACTCACATTGACTAAACTGTAATTGTGAAATGTGAAATTTAAAAGTCCACGATACCAACTTTGTCTCCATCCTGTGAATTATGCCATGCTAATGTTGCATTGACTAGTCATGTAAATAGACTTCCATACTATACATAAGGCATGCTTCTGTAGTATACTGTGTGATTATAACACGGCAGCAATACGCGGTATAGTCATGTTAAGATATACTGATATATATCTAGGTTATCACTATCAGTAGCTATGCTACTAATTGAGTTCCTTAACATACCCGACGTTGGCAGGACTGTGATCAGTGCAAACACCACCGCCGTGGTGAGCAGACGTACGTGCTGCCCTCTTGTGGCCATGTTTGAAAGCTCGCTCTCATGAGGATCCCGGCCACGTGCAGTAGAGAAGTTGGGTCTGCAGTTGAAGAGAAAACCTCTGGATAATTAATACACAAATATGCCCAGGTGAATACTATTAAGGCAGGATTCGAATGTTGTAAATAAAGCTTGCTCTTGATATCTCACAATTTTATTTATAGGATTTATTTTATTCTGAATGAGCATTGGTGAATCAATTATTTGAGGAGCAATTCTAACTTCAATGCTTCTGTAGGCTCCGGCTATATGCACCTAGATTTCATTATGTAGACTAGGGCCAAATGTTCTCTAAGTTAAATAGACGGATGTAACCAATACTAGTACCACTACGAGGAAATATAATTAAATCATATGCAATCCAGGACATTACACAGATGAAATCCAAGAAAAAATTTAACAAGTGAGAAATTTAAAGGTACATATTCCCATGAAAGCATGACATTTTCGAAACTTATCTAGATTTGACTATACATATTTTATTTAGATACTGATGCATTTGTTAAGCATATCTTGATATACCGTATATGTATTCTACATACAATATGGATACTTAAACCTATTTATCAATGTAAAACACAAACAAATCATAGAGTCCGTAAAAATAACTGGAATATATCACCGGCTGTAATGTTGGCAATTTTTTGGTGAGTTGGATTTTGCTGCCAGTTGACACAAGTCTAACCACTTCAAAATTGCATCAGGGATGGTTTTTGCTATCAATTGTATCAGTTGCCATGGATTTGACCGTTTCGGAATTTCATGTAAATTTCAATGGAGGCATGTAATCAAAGACCCTCACTCCCTATCTCTCCCATGGTAATGTAAATTTTGCAGTGCCACCTTGTGGTGGGTTTGATCAGCCCAGCTGCTGGTTGGTGTTTCACATGTAAACACATACAATTATATTATACATGAGATAGGTAAGTATGAATACACATCAATATGAAATTGCTATGAACAAATACACATCATTATCAGCATCATCATCAGCATCGCCATCATCACACATCTTTCACATTCATATATACATGTATACATATAATATAGAGCCTGTTTAAGCAAGAGAACAGCCAGCATACCAAGTGGTGGGTTTGATCATTTTGATTACACAGTACAGGCTGAGTGAGCCATCTTAGGATTATAGGGTCTTCGATGTAATGGACAAGACTGACAGAATAGATACAACTAGCTTTTCACTACGAATATGAGACTGTCTCAAAAGGTGCTAAGCAATATGGGACAAAACGTTGTGCATTGTAACGATCAACATATTATCTGCTTAAGCATTTGCTCAGGATAAACTGAATTGTTTTTTACATTGTGTTTCATAATCCCAATAGAATACATATTGTTTTGAGGCAAATGTCCTTGTGTTTTCATTGTAACCGTTTCTGTGTTGTTTTGCATCAATCGTTACAATGGATTAAAAAAAGAAGAGGTATCACCTTTTGAGACAGGCTGATATGGCCCTTGATGCGGTGTTAAACCATCACCGATCAATCAATCAATCAATCAATCAGTCGATCCACCAACCACTTAACCATTCAACCACTCAACCACTCAACCACTCAACTACTCAACCAATCACCTAAGCATACTTAGATTCAGACTATGTCCGCTTAGTTGCCCATCACTAAGGATTACGTTGGTTGGGCTCGTTGTTCTTCTGATCTCTTAATAAGATATGATTTATGGTCTCCAACATGGACTATTATAATATTGCACTAAGCCATGTTAGCGTAGTTGGTCTACATATGCATGCAGGTATAGATTGGGCTTGTAAATTGCATGCCAAGATATGTATCCTCTCATGACACTTTTGAGATTTAGACTTCAATCAGAAAGCCTGCAGTTCTATTGAACCAAATGTTGGTGTGTATGTATTACAATTTACATGCTGTGATAGATACAGAGATGTCATTTCAAATCAATTACTTCCAGCGTGTTAGTAGAACGAGTGCATATACATTTCAGGGCACTACATATTTCCTCATTAAATTTCCCAAACTCTATCCCTTAATGATTGCCAAGAACCTCCCCGCCTCCCACACCCACACACATTAAATTATTTTATAATCTGTAAACAGACAGTGCTTTATAACATTTAATTTCCTGTATTCAACTGAAAGGTGTGGTGAGTAAATGCCAGAAATGAATCCTCATGAGTAAGCTAACTTCTACTATAGACTCAGATAGTTGGGCGATAATACGGGATATAGAGGCTCTCATGAGTAAGCTAACTTCTACTATAGACCCAGATAGTTGGGCGATAATACGGGATATATAGGCTCTCATGAGTAAGCTAACTTCTACTATAGACCCAGATAGTTCAGCGATAATGCGGGATATATAGGCTCTCATGAGTAAGCTAACTTCCTCTATAGACTCAGATAGTTGGGCGATAATGCGGGATATATAGGCTCGCATGAGTAAGCTAACTTCTCTACTATAGACTCAGATAGTTGGGCGATAATACGGGATATATAGGCTCTCATGATTAAGCTAATTTCTACTATAGACCCAGATAGTTGGGCGATAATGCGGGATATATAGGCTCTCATGAGTAAGCTAACTTCTACTATAGACTCAGATAGTTGGGCGATAATGCGGGATATATAGGCTCGCATGAGTAAGCTAACTTCTCTACTATAGACTCAGATAGTTGGGCGATAATATGGGATATATAGCCTCGAAGTGGCATCATGCTGAAATATCCACAATAAATGTGAATTCATTTCATTAAGCTTGTAGGAAACTACTGAGTGGCGCCCTCTGGCGATGGTGGCTACGCAGGTGCGAATATGTATATAAATTGTTCAGTGCCCGATAATTGTGATAGATCACTGGGATTGATATATAACAGATTCACAGTTATCCAGAGTAGCGGTGAATGCCTAAATCCAAGTAAGAACTGCTCTAGCTACCATCAACTTGTAAATGTGGTGGTTCCAGTGTGCAATGGTTGGCGAAGAGTTGAGAAATTTGAAGGGATTGCGAGAGAAAAACAAGATGGCGGCTATATGATCCTCTCATGTCAAACCAGTCATTTATCAAATTAATACCTATTGCTACCTAACCTGGTGCTCGGAACTACTAGGACAGGGCAATGACTGGCTTCTTCAGTATCAGGATAATGTGACTAAGTGGGATATTGGGTCATTGTGCCTGCAACCTGGTCTTCCAGTGAGGATGCCCTGTAAAGCCGCCATGAGTGCTCACTATCATAAATCGGTAGCCAGCACGACATAATGTTAGATATTGCTAGGACGTAAAACCCCACCAAACAAACAAATTGAGATAGACTGCTGTTGAAGGATGCCTAGTGATAACCTCATAACTAACTACCAATAGGCGAGATCACCGTTCCGAGTGCCCATGCGCTGAAAACGGCGTTGGCAGCAAATCAAGGGCGTATGGTCATTGAGTTTGCTGATATGCACAGGGAAAACCTTCTATTTTATTCAGAATTAATAAAAAAATACATAACAATTTGGCACAAACATGGATGGATGGATGAAATATAATAATATAATGAATATGTTTAAGACAACTCTCCATAATTAAGCATTTTGAGCTAAGAAACATACAATTTCAGTCACTTTACAGGCTGATGTTTACATCACCATTGATTAGACTTAAGTAATTCTGTTCTAAATATTAAAATGTCAAATGTGTCAACAAAAACTGGTTTCAAAGAAATATATATAATGAATGTCTGATTAACCCTACCCATTTCCTAGTCCAACACATGAATAAAATGAGTAAAACTGACTGTGGCTATGGCTCTAACACTAGTCTAAATGCAGATGGTATTACATGTGCTGATTAGATTGATCTAAATGCAATGCTAGATAAAAGATTAACATCTTAATTAATTATATATCTTTTTTTAGTTGGTATTCTATGTTTCAAACAAGAGCTGAGATGAGCTGAAACTAGCACATTTCATAGCCACACCCAGTGTCTTAGCATTAGCCATGTGCTTCACGGGGGTTTGTTTATTTTCCACGCATTCCCACAATGCACCACGCGGCTCGAATTACACTGATCATATAAACACCATTTTTCTCACTCCAATCTAAACGTTCTTTTCTTTGAGATAACACAAATATAATCGCAATTTCCATCTCCTGACAATGATCAAATTAAGGTAAGATAGTATTGCGATATGCAGCACATTCAATGGCGTTTTTCAGTTTGGAATAAACTGTTAGTCTTCAGAACAACAACACCCCCCCCCCCCTCCCTCAGTGCCCCAGCGCTGCTATCCCAGCTATACAATTTTGCTGATAACCTTAAAGCTGCATTGTCCGATACAAAAAAATCACATCTTCAAAACCACCACCCGTTACCAGATTTGATCATATATATCTGAGTTGGGTACAGGTGAACTTATTAAACATGTGTTGCTAGAATGAACGAAAAAGTAAGACACATGTGGGGTCACAATTTTGGCAAGCATGCTAAAATTTATTTTTGTCCTAAGTTAATCATTTTAAAGCAAAGTTACTTCAAACTAACGTAAGGTAGATAATAACGATCAACCTAATACATATATCTCAGAAAATTACAGAAACTCAAAACCATCGGACTATGCAACTTTAACACAAATTTTAATTCTACAATATTAACATTCTCAAATCCGGAGGTTAACCTCACATGACCTTTACTTTAGAATAAAATACAAATCACACGCGAGATTCATGGAAGTATGCTATGATATTTGAACCACGTGACCTCCTCCCCTATTCACCCCCCCCCCTCATAGCACCCCCACCCCAGCCCCAGCCGCACTTGCAAGCCCACTCATACTCTCTCCTTTGCTGCCCAAATCTGACCAAGTGTTGACCAAGCTGGATCTGGATAACATGCAAAGCTCACAGCATATAATCCAACTTCATGTATCTGCCACCAGGCATTCTGTATGCAGAAATATAATCCCCAATAATACCCTCCTCTCGCCAATCCCGCCCCCCACTCCCCCCCCCCCCCACCACCACCACCCACACACCCATTAAAGCCGTTCAGGACTAAACCTAGTAACCGCGGTATCCCGGCGTCTGGAGGAAGAACTACCTTAAGTTGCAGCAGCCATGCACTGAGAAGTAGTATTTAAAGCTGCATAGTCCGATGGTTTTAAGTTTCTGTCTTTTTCTGAGATATACATATTACTATTAGGTTAATCATTATAATCCACCTTACTTTTGTTATGTCAAATTGACTCAGTATTCCTTCTATGTGGTGACATATGGTTAATAAGTACACCAGTATTTAGATTGGTGTGCAGGTATTGCAGGTATTGCAACACCTCAGGGAGTTTGACGCCCCTGCCCTGCAGAGTTGTAAACCACTGCCTTGTGGTACAGGTTCTTGACCAAACCGAAGGCTAAGGGAGCAAACCCTGAACAGAAAACCATGTCACTGTGGCAGCATCAAGGCGGTTGATGTATCAAACTCCCAACATCTCCCGACCAGCCACTGCAGGGACAAATAGTTTTGAGCCTGCTTGACATGATCTTGCCGGTGTGAAACCTCTATTTGCTCCCCGAGAGAGTGCCCCTGGTAACTTGCCAAAGCCAGCAGCACTTCAACACTTTTGCAGGCAGCTTTCATGAAATGTACAACCGCAAGCTACATGGAGAGCGGCGGTCAAGTAATGAAAGCAGTCTTTGTCACATCGCGACCGACAGCATGATGATGATGATGAGTATTTAAAGTGGCATAGTCCGATGGTTTTGAGTTTCTGTAATTTTTCTGAGATAAATATATTAGATCGATACTAGTATCTACTTTACATTAGTTTAAAGTTACTTTTATTTTAAATGGTAAACTTTTGAGATATTTGAAGTGCAAACATGGAAAATTAGTTTTGGCAAGCATGTCAAAACTCTGACACCATAGACCTCTACAGTAACATGGGATGACTCAGTATTCCCTTTGATGCAGAAACGAATGTTCAATAAGTGCATCAGTATCTAAGTTAGATATGCAAGAATCAAATTTAGATAATTGTTTGGTTTTGAAAATTTCATATTTCATCGGACTATGCAACTTTAAGTTATATGTGTAAAATCAAATCTAGATATTTGTTTTGGTTTTGAAAATGCGATGTTTTCATCAGAGTATGCAGCTTTAAGACACACACACACACACACACACACACACACACACACACACTGCAACGCCTCCGCTCACCCTGCCTAATAGTAATAAGCAATTTTGGCGTCGTCTTGTGCAGTGCTCGCCCGACCCAGACGCAGGAGCAGTGTGCATGAGGGGTACTTAGTAAGTGTGGCCAGCAGGGCGGGCCGTGGTCAGTCAGTGCAGTTGCTGTAGTCGTCTGGGACTGGGAGTGAAACGGAAAGTGCCCTTCCATTCAGCTGACGACCGAGTCTCCCCACGCTCACCCCGTCACACCTGTCTCCGCTTCGCCTGCTGCACCTCCCCGCCGCACTTCCCCGCGCTCACCCGGTCATTCATACCTGCCCGCCGCACCTCCCCGTGCTCACCCCGCCGATCCTGCCCGCCGCACCTCCCGCCACACCTCCCCACCGCACTGCCCGCCGCACCACCCCGCACTCACCGCCACCTCCCCGCTGCACCGCCTGCCACACCTCCCCGCCGCACCTCCCGAGCTCACGCCGCCGCACCTGCCCGCGCTCACCCCGCCACACCTACCCCCGTCGACCCTGGAGGAGACGGTGTTCCCGGTGGTGTCCTTCAAACCCCGGCTCCGACACACCCCTGACAGGATGGCTCTGTCCGGTTCTCACCAGCCCCAGTGGACCTTCTTTCCCGCGCTCAACTATGACAAGGTTGAGCCGTATGGGTGAGTTTATGTCGTCATTGACTTATTTATTTATTCATTCATTCATCCAGTCATTCATTAATTAATTAATTCATTCATTCATTCATTCATTCATTCATGTTTTCATACATGTTTTCATTTATTCATACATGTTTTCATACATGTTTTCCATTCATGCATACATGTTTTCATACATGTTTTCCATTCATGCATACATGTTTTCATTCCTTCATTCGTACTTGTTTTTATTTATTTATTCATTCATTCAATCATCATCATCACTAATTAATTCTATCCTTTTCCCCCCTATTTATTTATCCATTGATTCATTGATTCCTTTCTTCATTCATCCATTCGTTGATTCACGGCGACAAAAGAACCCCCCCCCCCAAAAAAAAACAATCAGTAAGTACACGCGAACAATTTTTCTAAGCAAAATATTTTGTTCCATACTAAATATTTTATATTAGGCACCTTTGAAAATGTTGACATTACAATTTAAAGGTTTCCTTAAAGCACACGTGAAACAACGGTGTAAGCATTTCCATATTAATCATATAAAACTTGCAGAATTCCTTCATGGCCGGCAAAAAAAACCCTGATTTTATATCTCCCCCCTCCAAAAAGAGACAACTTAAATACGCCATTCCCACTATGCTAATCAAATCAGTAAGCACTGTATTATGTTCGAGTGAGTCACTCTAATATTGAAGCGATGCAGACTGACATAATTAACAACACCCATAATTGGACAATGCGAACATGCACAAATGGTATATATTTTGGACTTTTTAATGAACTAGAATGGCAATCATACATGCTTGAGTATAATGAGAGAAGGCCCCGAGATGCTTTAACCCTTTAGTTCTAGTCTCTTTATTGTGGGGTGGGCAGGATGGCAGAGTAGAATGTCCGTCGCCATCCGCCTCCAAGTCGTAGTGGCCAAGTTTGGGTTTTTGCTCGCTTTATATAGTAGCTAAGGCGGCCCGAAATGTCACGACTGTGTCATGTTTTCGTAACTTTGTAACAGATTTCGCTTGCTGACATCATATCTAATTTACTTATGTGCATCTGCCACCTCTGCGTGGTTACTCGGCATAGTTCCAAAAGAGACGCTAGGCGTAATCGATATATATATTTAATGTTAAGGTTCGAGTATAGGTGGCGCCTGAGGCCGTTTGAATAAGTATACAACTCCACCTTGTTCAATTACCCATGTTGCAACCAACATCGACAATTCAAGCACACAACAAATGTATACGGATCAAGACATTTCATTTGGTAAAGAATGACACAAGATACGACAGCTACACATAAATTATTTAGAGGCAGATTTAAGCGCCCAGGCCCTAATGAAAAATCAGAAGTTATAACAGGGCTGGTGGGTTGAAAAGAAGACATGGTAAAGGATTAGTGGGCGTGTACATATTGTTGGTTTGTGTATCTGATAAGTGAGGATATAGTACTGTGCTGCTGACGGTGGCGGAAAATGTGTGAAAGCTCACTGGTTAATCGGGTGTACAGATGGTGGACTCATCTGTCCACCAAAAGACGAGTCTAAAATGCCGTGAGAAATGGCAGGAGGCACGTCATTCTCAGCGAATCAAACACAATGCTAACATTGTGACCGATTTGTTGTTTCGCTACAATAAATAACATTATATATTCAGACGAGAGTGGTAACAATAATAATTATAAATAATTTGAAAGGGAATACGGTATTCATACAAATGTGACATTGGAACACTAACATAATATACTCAGTAGTTCATCTCAGAAGGGAAGGATGAAGGGTAATTGCTGATTCTGGAGATTAAGTGGACATTTTGTTAATTGAATCTGAAATTTAGTTATGTAAATAATCTTAAGTTCATTGCGGTTGATGTCAACTTGCAGCTCTACAACAATCGCCGGATTGCGTGGTTTACCTAGCGCATGCGCGGAAAGGAGAAACTCGACTGGTGCAAACTTCCGGTACATTTTGGTTGCCTATCACTGTTTAGAGATTAACCTAGAAAGGCGGGATGCTTTATATCAACTGTGCCATATGGAGAGGATGCCGGTGTAACGATTTCAATTTCCCCCCTTTTCAAGTTCCCCCGGGGTATCTGAAAACGTTTTTAATTTCCCCAGAGGGAAATTAAAAACGTTTTTAGATTCCTGGGGGGGAAATTAAAAACAGTTTTCAGATTCATCCCCCTATTTTGAAATTCCCCCTCCAGGAATTTAAAATTGTTTAAAAAACTTTTATAAACGTTTTAAAATTCAGACTGATAATATTTTTGTCTTAGCCTTCTTGGAGACTTTTTGTGTCATTTGGGGTGAAATATGTTTTGTTGTACTAGTAATAATTTCCATTATTCTATTCTCTGTATTATTATATTTGTTATGAAAAATAACAAAAAATAACAATAAATAACAAAAATAAAGAAAATTCCCCCAAAATGGGGGGAAGGAAAGTTAAAATGAGGGAGGGAACTTGAAAAGTTTTCAAATTCCCCTGGAATGAATTTGAAAACGTTTTCAAGTTCCAGGGGGGGAACTTGAATCAGGGGGGAATTTGAAATCTTTACACTGGGTCTGTTCCTGTACCCGGCTAGACATGATAAGAAAACAACCTAATTGAATTGTTTAGACTCGCAACTTATCTGAATACCAGCTATCATTGAAAACATGATATAATCTCTCTCTCCACATATATCCATATTTACCTACACAAAACATGATATAATCTCTCTCTACATATATGCATATTTAACTATACACACATATATGGGTCCTTTTCTGAAGCTGGATACCACAAATTTGGTATACAACTGGCTACGGTAAAGAAGGATGGATACAGGCAGGAGAGTAGTGGTGGAGAACCTTCTTTATTTTTGTTGTGAAGGCCCTTGGCCGGGCAAAATAATATCCCTACCAATCGAAGCTAAAAGCCAGTGCTGCAGTGAGTCGAGTATAACCGCGAATGAACTACCAGCTGGGCCGGAGCCCTCATCACGGTGCAAAAGACTGGCCCATAGCAAACATCACAATGTCAAATAAATAAGAGAATAAATAATAATAAATAATTAAATACATTCAATAGAAAGCAGCGGAACTCCGCCTATTTATATATATATAATTAATTATATTTTACATCCATGTTACGATGGACATAATTATTTCTTTCTTGTTTTAATAACAAGGCAACTAAATATTGTGGCATCTGTGTATTAAGTATGTTAGCAATACTATATGTATTTAATCTATCCCACAAAATGTATCAATGATTTTGTGCTAAAGTGAAAATATGAAAATTTACCTATTTACACATTTACATTAAAATTAACATTAACCTTTTTTTCCAACTTTGTTTCAACTTTTTTCTTGTAAGAATTAATTTTGTTTGCTCAACTGTAATAAATAAAATCTTGTTTAAAATGTGCCTATGTGTTAAAATGATGTTCTGGATGTCTGTTTAATTTCCATATTATACGGGACACTTTAATGTAGTCATTGCTTTGCATATGATCAAAATTAAAAAGTGAAAGGGTACCGACTTGTGCTAGTACATATTCATTGCAACTTTATAGTGCTCAGAAACCAGACCCTGACTGACCTGGTAGTGATATCACACTCACTCACATTGTCCTAACACTAAGCAAACCAATCCTTGCCTATTCTAGTAATGGGGTGCATCATGCTAAATGTCAAGTAAAACAATTTTATAAGTTGTTGTTTTCAGTAAGTCGGGGATTTAAACACACGACCTCCTACATAGTAAGCAAATGTCTTGTCGATTCAACAATCCCATCCAATGCAAGGTCGATACAGATTTCTCCCATTGATTGGAATGTAAACAAAGCTGACGAATGAAGTAGAAACCACGGGATTAACAGTTTTATACCATGGAATATAGCATGATTGCATGAGACTACTGACCACTTAGTCGCTTTATAACAAAGCCTACATCCGGGTAGCTTCAGGCAGGGATGTTAAACGCCTGTGGAGACTGCATGTGTTACACATGAAAAAAAGATGTGAAGGTAATATCACGTGACATGTTTCAGACAGGTTTATCAAGTAGGCTGCGATCTTTCACACCATCATGACGGTCTCCACATATGCATTGTATATACGTATGCCCTTTAAATTTGTATTACACATATATACGCATATACGATTGCCCTTTAATTTTCTTTACACATATATACGCATATAGAATTGCCCTTTAATTTTCATTACACATATATACGCATATACGATTGCCCTTTAATTTTCTTTACACATATATACGCATATACCATTGCCCTTTAATTTGTATTGGGCGGCCAATACTGGTTAGTAGGTGCTCTATGTAATCGAAGATGATGTAATTACGTGTATTCCAACAAGGACTACCTCATTCGGCAGTCCTGTGAATGACAGATATTGTCTGACGCCATGACCCTTATCCGTCTTCATGGATCGCTACATGTATTGGATTTCCCCGATATTGACTACAGAATGCCTTCTTTATTTGACAAATGGGCCTCGTCCAGGAACACGGCAATCATCGAGTGGGATTGATTTCAGCATGCACTCCAATTGCCCATGTACCACAATGCTAACTGCATACCCCCCACCCCTCTCCCTCTCATGCCTTAATAATTTCTCTTGTACTTCTGGCAGTGGGATATATTCGCCATGGCACTAGTCTTCAGGCGACGTGCTAATACAAGTATTTAATCATATATATATAATGTATAACATATAATATATATTAATTAATATAATATATGTAATATGTAATATATCAAATGTAATACATAATATATAATATAAAATATATAATATTAATATATAATATATAATATATCATATACCCTATATCATATATCATATTATATATATATATTCTATGTGTAATATATAATGTATATAATATATGGAATATGTATAATATACATAATATATAAAATATATAGAATATACAAATATATATTACATTTATATATTATATATATTATATATTATGTATATTATATATATATATGTTCAGTGCTGTAATTTCCACTTACACAAATATTCCAAGGCAGTGTTGTGTGTGGAGGTGGGAGGGAGGGGGCATCAGGTAAGCTTTAAAGCAACCAGTGGGTGGAGATCCAAGTAACGCTTACTCCTATGGAGACCTAACTAGTCGTAACAGTATTAACACACACACACACACTTAGCCGCCCATAAAAATAACAACTACAATAACGCATAGTCTCAGGGTTGGAGCGCTGCTTACCACGGCCTCCACTAGTCACTGCCGGAACACCACTAACCGGATACCTCTGCCACTCCACACTGTAACTGAGTCTAAGCACAGGCGGAGACATAGGCCCCTACTCTTTGGCTTCCAGATGTTGGTCAGGATAACACCCTATATTGACGAGGAGACATCCCACCTTCGACAGCAAATCAGCCGCGATCATACCTTCATGTAACTATAAAACGTGGCTAAGCCACTGGGAGTGATGTACCATAGTGCTGGTATTATAACCGAAACATGAGTTTTACATATGTAATAGTCCAAGCAGTTGGAGCAGCCAGTTCAAATGGGTCAATGTTGAAGGCTGAGACCCAGTTGAAATCACCCCACCCAATTATGAGGGTTATTTTGATGCCAACAAGTGGGTGGTAAAGTTGTGGGTTTTGTGGGTTTCTTTTTAACAGGACATGTACAGAGATAAAAGGGTACATGCAATGGATTCATATGCCGGCTTAAAGTTGCGTAGTCCGATTGTTTTGAATTTCTGTTTTTTTTTTAGATAAATATATTAGATCTATCACTAGTATATACTTTACATTAGTTCAAAGTTACTCTTATTTTAAATGGTAAATATTTTAGATATTTTGAGTGCAAACATGGAAAATTAGTTTTGGCAAGCTTGCCAAAACTCTGGCACCATAGACTTCTTCTGCAGTAATGGGTTCTGTTAAATTGACTCACTGCTGCCTTCTATGCAGAAATGAATGCGTAATAAGTGCATTAGTATCTAAGTTAGATATGTCAAATCAAATCTAGATAATTTGTTTGGTTTTGAAAATTTGATATTTCATCGGACTATGCAGCTTAAATGAAGTATTATATTAGTACCTTGTGTGTTAAGTTAGTACTAGCATAACTGCGTCTAAATCTACATACTTCTAAATTAAAATCTAATTAACTGATACCTATGATTTATTGTGCTAATACAAAACAAAGTCAACACCGCAATTTGGTGATTGCATTATTTGTATTTCATTCATGGTTTAATTATTTATTTTAGTTCATAACAAGGAGAGAGAACGGGTAGAGGATTTAGCATACAAAGCCTCGGACACCCTAATAGCCGATGTCTACTTTTGTGCTGGGGTCCCCCCCCCCCCCCCCCCCCCCGCACACACACACATACCGCTAACAAAGCCTCGAAATGAGCTTTTTGTTGACATATTGCAGTTTTGGTAAAGACGTTTTTGTCGTTGAATGGTTGTTGGAATTTTACTTCCTGGCAACATCTAAGTTCATATCAAGACTGCGCGCACTCATGGCAACTTTATAGTGTTGCCCCACTGGGAGACCATGCCACCACACCATGACCTGATATCCCACTCAGTTATATTATCCTGACACTGAGCCAACCAGTTCTTGCCCTATCCTAATAATGTCGACCGCCTGGGTAGGAAGCGACAAACATATTACCGTATTACCTCTAATAGCCAACTTTCTATTTAAATTTTATTTGTTGTGGTTGGTGTCAGTCAACCCATTATCGGATACCACTTTGTAGCATTGCGTTAAACGCTAGACTTGAATGGCTCTTCTCTGAGCATTGGTAGGTGAAGCCGAAGTCCAAGTGCCTTCCCTGAGCCTGAGAGATTCAACCCCCATATTTGAGTTAGGTCATTTACTTAAATGACTGGCTGTCAAACCATAGGCATTTACTAAATTACTTTTGTTCATTTGTTGCTGGATATGTCAAGAACTAGTTTTACGTCCAAGAAGCATCCATGGTCATTTCAGGATGGGTACACTCATGGCGACTTTATAGTCCTGCCTCACTGGGATACCAGTCCGTTGGCTCCCATGTTTATTTTGTCGGGGCTTTACGTCCTAGCAATATATATAGTCATATCAGGATGGATACCGACTTCTGACAGTGCGCCGTCATAGTGACTTTATAATACTGCCCCAATGGGGAACCATGTCACTGCCACCATGACCTGATATTCCACTCAGTCAAATTATCCTCATACTGAGTGAACCAGTCCTTCCCCATTCATATTAATTCTAAGCGCCAGACTATATAGGGATAAGTATCAGTTGTGTACAGCATCGCTTTGACTCGGCCGAGAAGGTGGTTGAACATTTCATCGGATAATCTGATAGAGAATGTGTTGCCAACATTATATAAACATTTGGTATGCATATATACATACATATGAAACATTATTCTAACGAGTGTGTTTTATGCAACCGATGCCAGAACATATATAACTTTCTGCGCCATATTATTAGGCAACAAACTCAGTTATATTGCTCTGTGTTTAATGTATATCACCACCATATATCAATCCCATAAACCTAACTACTTTTGAAGTATAGGCCATATGCATGCGGAACTATTCACCTTCAAAGTAAAACTGCTTGTTTATTTTGTTAGCAAATGTATCTTTATTCACATGTATAGATCATTTCCTAAAGTCATTACTGTGATGTCACTACCATGAATGACACATTATTTTGGGTCGTTTTTTTTCACAAGTGTTTATTCATCTGAACAAGTATAGTATCATCGCCGGAACACTGGTCTTCCAGCCGTTTTACATGCACCTTGGAATTTTACACATGGTTTGGGAGAGTATCATGTGCATTTTCTGTGCAGCACAGGACACTTTGTACAATGAGTGTGCATGACTCATGCTGCATGATGTGTAGCATCAGTCACTATCCTTGTCAGTCTCAGGTGACTACTTGACTATGTACTTGATATTGTAATCATTTCTCATTGCTAATGTGCTTTTTTGGTTTTTATGTCTGTGTGTTGGGTTTGTAGTTTGGGGTTGTTTGGTGTTCTTGTTTTGTTTTTGGTTTATTCAACATTACAATTTTAAAGAAATCTATTTTTAATAGGTAGGCCACATTTGTTTCCCCCCCCCCCCCCCCCAAGATAATTAGAAGTGTAGAACTGGAATTGTTTTGCCGAGAGACGCTTGCTACATGGAGTGTTTGTCGATGATCTATTCTTATTCACACTATTCATGTTATTTACGTGTGACCTAATTCGGCATCAGAACCAGTCTCAGTAAGCGCCGGTATTGGAAATGGCCATAAGACACTACTGTGTGCCGATGTATATGAACTACTACATAAATTAAAGAAGTAAAATTTGTAGATATTAACTTTTGAAACTATCATAATCATTTTTGCTTACCGTTTTCTATTTATTGGTCAATTATCATGAAGATTGAGTGATGATCAGATGCATTTCAGTAGGCAATGTCAACAAAAGTCACTCACCTTGGCTGCCCATCTTTTATTAAAATCAAAATTGCATAACTTTCTTAATATAGATATATTAAAAAATATATTTGAACCCTTTTAAAGCTTTTACTAACTTGTAATTACTAAGACTAGTTGTTTAACTGTGTTACACAGATAACTATGCTGACAGTGCTGCATTGCATGATACCACCATAACTATGCAGACTTGAAGGTGACAGTCACACTGTAGTTAAAGAATGGGAAAAGCACCATGCAAGGGTTACCCAATCTTTGTACAAATTGAACAATAGATAGAAAACAGGTATGGAAAGATGAATATGGTAGTTTAAAAATGAATACCATCAAATTTGAGTGATTTCTTGAGGTATTGGTCAACGAAAAAGTATTCACATTACTTTTCATAGAGTGGCGCCTCGCAGATGCTTACTTGGCCTCGGTCTGGTTTCAACATGGCCATGCCATGAATAGTGTGAATAACATCTAGAGTTAGACCGGGCACGGTGTCCGAATCGGTAGATCGCAGACCTCCCGTGCTGGAGAATGGGAGTTTCATTTTCCCATCGAGTCAAACCAATGACTTACATAATTGATACTTGTCGCTTCCTAGCTTAGCGCTCAGGATAAGGCAAGGACTGGTTAGCTCAATCAATCAATCAATAGTTCCATCCTCTAGTCGAGGGTTGGATGCAATGGTTCTCCACTTGTCCCGATGTTGTGCTGTTCTGATAGACTGTGAATAATTCAAGCCTGTCCACTGTGAAATATTTGTAAACCATGATGTTCTTGGTCTCCTTATCCCTCTGCTGCCATTCACCTTCCCTTCCAACAAGGTACGGTATATTGAACTCTGACGAATGATGTGGCCAAAATAAATAAGTTTCTTTGTCTGTATAGTGGCAAACAAGCTTTTCTTAGTTTTAATTTTTCTAAGAACTTCTTTGTTGCTGATTTTCTTTGTCCATGATATTTTCATCATCCTTCGATAAGTACACATCTCAAATGCTGCTAAACGTTTGTACATTTTCTTAGAGATTGTCCATGTCTCAGCCCCATACATTAGAGTAGACCACACATAACACTGAAGAATACGCTTCCTTGTTTGTATTAATATCTTACTTGATGTTAACACTCTATACATTTTGGAGAATGTTGTTCGGGCTATTGTTATCCTTCTTTTAATTTCTTCCTCACATCTCCCATCATTTGTAATCTTTTGTCTGAGATATATGAATTCGGATACTTGTTCTATGTTTGCTCAGTGTGAAGATAATGTGAGTGAGTGGGATATCGGGTCATGGTGCTGGCGGCCTCATTTCCTAGTGTGACAGCACTATAAAGTTGCCAAGAATGCATACTGTCACATGTGCGTACCCATCCTCATATGACCTTTGATGTTGCCAGGACATGAACCTCCAACAAACAACCAGGCTATAACATTTAGATGTGATTCAGCCATTTACTACAATGATACTTGTAGAACTGTCTGACACAATAGTGACGGGATATCCACCAATGCCTGCGGCGGCACACATCACCCACGACACACAGCTAGCGTCGTTAACACGCATATCCTCCAGGCATAGACGTAAGGGCCATCTAAATGCCACATTGTTTTTTCACCAAAGTTACACAAGCAAAAGTAAAATTAGTTAGTTTCTTTATTGGGAATGGTTCGCATTGATTGATTGTATGTTGGGGTATAATGTCCTAGCAACATGTACAGTCATATCAGGACTGGTACTGTCTTGTGACAGTGCGCACACATGGTGACTTCATAGTGCTGCCTCAGATGGGAGACCAGGCCGCCGGCACCATGAACCGATATCCCACTCAGTCACATTATCCTGATACGGAGCTAATCAGTCATTTCCTTATCCGAGTGTCTGGCACGGTAGCAACAAGTATCAACTTAGTAAGTCATTGGTTTGACCATGCCTGGATTTGATTTATTGATCTTGCACTTACCGATTCGGACACACTGTCCGATGATTCATTCTCTACATTAAATGACTTACATTATATATTAGACAATTGAGTACAACTACATATTATGTATCTACGTATATGCATCTATCCCAGCAACACCTCCTGGCAACATATCAGGACGGGTAGCAACTTCGTACACCGGGAGCTGATGGCGACTTCATAGTGCTGCTCCACTGCGTGACCGGATTGCTGGCACCATGACCCACTATCCCACTCCGTCACATTATCCTGATACAGTATAACCCTGTTAAACAAAACTTGAAGGGACCCTAGAAATTAGTTTGGATTAACCGATCATTGGTTTAACCGAGCTTTGACTTTGACTTATCTTTGGCATAAACGGTGGTGCATTATGAATGTACAATGTATGTGGACACTATGATTATTGTTTTTTTATCGTATATACAGATTAACCCCATTAAACCATCCTCGGCTAAATCAAACGATTGGTTAATCCAAACTTTGTTCGGCGACCTGGCAAAGTACTACCATTTATCATATAAAAAAGTATCAGATGACATTAAAACCACATGAAAGTTTGGTTTAACTGTCCCGGAATTGGCCTCGGGCCGACAATTTTGTTTGGATTAACCGATACTTTGGATTAACCGACTTTGGCGTAACCAACTTTTTTATATGATAAATGGTAGTATTTTGCCAGGCCGCAGAAACATGTTTGGATTAACCGATCGTTTGGTTTAACCTAGCTTGGTTTAACGGGGTTCTACTGTACCAAGCAAACCAGTAATTGGCATATCATATTAATGCAGAGTACCTGGCTAGGTAGTGACAAGTAAAAATCTTGTACTTTATTAGTTTGATTCTGCTGGGGTTCGAATCCACGACTTCCAGCATGGGAAACCAACCTGTATATGTATTTGTACAGCTGTGCATTCTGTGCTGGATTAATTAACAGTTTCATCAATCAAAAGAGTCGTTGCAGACAGGTATTATTGCAGATATATGCCCATTGCTATTACTATTTATACCTGTGCATTCTGGGATGAATTAATTAACATATCCATCAATCAAAAGAGTCATAAAAGCAGGTATTATTGCATATATATGCCCATCGCTATTATAATTGTGCATTCTGGGATGGATTAATTAACATTTTCCTCAATCAAAAGAGTCGCTGAAGACAGCAACTATTGCATACATATGTCCATTATTATCAGAGGTATTCCGCGATAGATTCATTAACAGGTTTTCGTCAATCACAAGAGTTGCTGAAGATAGGTAATATTGCACATCTAATATATGTTGTTACTTACCTTCAAGGAAATTCTGGGATGGATTCATTAACAGGATTTTGTCAATCACAAGAGTCGCTGAAGATTGGCAATATTGCATATATATATATATATATATATATATATATGTATATATATATGCTTATTGCTATCAACAGCATTCTGGGAAGGATTAATTAACATAATTATGTCAATCACTAGAGTCACTGAAGACAGGTAGTACAGTATGTACATATATATATGCCCATTGTCCACCAGGTGCATTCTGCTATGAATTAATTAACAGGAATTTGCCAACAAAAGGGAGCACTGAAGACAGATACTTCTGTACATATGTGTATATACTGTTAAATTTCACAGTAGACTGGCATTATTAAACTGCCCACACTGGCACTCCTCCCCCCTCTCCCGCTTCCCTCACCCACACACACACACTTACCCAGGGTCAGGTGGAAGACGATCCAACTCAGGCTGAACTCAAGCTCAGGCTCAGCTCAGATTCACGTGCTTTGTATCCGCCATGGCTGACATCTTCAAACTGGAAGCAACCACTGGACATCTGGAGGGCAGTGTGCCGCGGCGTGCCGGTCTCCCTCCCCCCCTCCTCCCGCCTCCCTCCTCCTTCCTCCCGCCGCCTGAACCCACCTGTACACGGAGCCCCGTCGGCCTGACTACTGTGCACATAGCGTGGTTCCCTGTTTTACGGCAGTTTGATGTTATGGCTCCTGTCACATGATTCGGAGGTTGCGAGTGCTGGAGTCATTAGTGGGCCGCGATCAGGATTAATGCTTAGCACATCAATGCAATGACCCCGATATCCTAATTAGATAAAAGGAGCGATGCTTAAATAATCCATCCAGAACAGAGTCTGAATTGGTTCACCCCATCAGGAGGATGAGGGTGAGTGGCTGCTTTCAGTTTCATGTGTGAAGGCAGTCTCTTTTTTTTGTCTTTTTTTATTAAATATTTTGGGTGGTAAGCAATGGTTTTTACCTCTGACAAAAATCATGTTCAAATTTTAAGTTGAAAAACCTTTTTATTATTGGTTTTATTTCTCATATGTCATTTGGGATTGTATCACAGTTGTATTGTAATGATCTTTTGGTGTTAATTTGTGTGCTCTATTTTAGCAGTTTGAAATGTAATATTTTAAATAACATTGTGTCAGTACCATAGCACTAGTCTACAGGTCATGCATACTCAGTTATTTACAGTTTTTGAATTCATTTCATTTCCATTAGTGGAAAGGACACAGAAAACAAGAACATATAGGTGCGAAAAGTATAACTGCTGATGACAATATCAGACTACACAATACAGTACAACCCCGTTAAACCAAGCTCGGTTAAACCAAACGATCGGTTAATCCAAACTTTTTTCGGCGGCCCGGCAAAAATACTCCCATTATCATATAAAAAGGTTGGTTAAACCAAAGTCGGTTAATCCAAAGTATCGGTTAATCCAAACAAAATTGTCGGGGCCAGGCCACTTCCGGTACAGTTATACCAAACTTTCATGTAGTTTTAAGGTCATCTTAGATTTTGTTGTTGATAAATGGTAGTATTTTGACAGGTTGCCGAAAAAAGTTTGGATTAACCAATCGTTTGATTTAACCGAGGTTGGTTTAATGGGGGTTAAAATGTATATACATCAAAAAACAATAATCATAGTGTCCACATGCATTGTACATTCATAATGCACCCCCCTTTTTGCCAAAGCCAAGTCAAAGTCAAAGCTCGGTTAAACCAATGATCGCTTAATCCAAACAAATTTCTAGGGTTCCTTTTTTTTTTTTTTTTTTTTTTTTTGGTCCATTAGTTGTTTATGGAGGGGAAATTTCAGTCAGAGACCACTGGTCTTCCTCATTCCACTGCTGGTTGATAGAAAGCCCGAGCCTACACTTTTACCAACCCAAGGTTTTTTTAACCTCCCACACCACATAGACATGGTATGAGAGCAACCGGCCTTTGATGACGCTGTAAGTTTTACACAGCGGTGGAAATCCAAATTGGCAGAGCTGGGGGCACGGGGAATCGAACCACCGACCCTCAGATTAGGAGTCTGACCTAGAAAAAAGTCAGACACTCTAACCACTCCACCACAGAGACGCCACTTCAAGTTTGGTTTAACAGGGTTATACTGTATTGTAAATAACTGATAACTGCATTATCATATAGCTAGAAGACCAGTGCCACGGGGCTGACAACATACTTGATTCAATGAATATAGTATATTTACACACACAAAAACCCACTTTATTCACATGACAGGCAAGATTATCGGTGTGCATAGTCCGATGGAAACATCAAATTTTCAAAACCAAGACAATTATCCAGATTTGATTCTACCTGTCTAACTTAGATAATGGCGCACTTATTAAAGATTGTTTGATACATAGAAGGGAATACAGAATCAATTTAATAGAACCTCTTACTTCAGACGCCTATGGTATCGGAGTTTTGGTATGCTTGCCGAAATTATTTTGGCATGTTTGCACTTTGTAGTGGTCTGCACTGACCTCTCAGGCAAGTAACCACATAGACAGGTAGGCGTGGGGAGTGTGTTGATATCAGGGAGCCTAGGTGGTGTAATGGTTAGCACACTGGCCCGGAATGCAAAGAGATGCGGGTTCGAGTCCCGCTCTAGGCACAATATTTCCCATTTTCATCACCCCCATGACACTGGTGCCGTGACCAGGATCCTGTACAAGCTTTGCGCTGTATGGTTGTTGAACCTACCCTGTGTATGTATGTGTTAGTGCATTGCCTGTATGTATGTAATTGTAAGCATTACAAGACTTACAATTCCAGGGGGACGAGTGTAGTGGTCTGCACTGACCTCTCAGGCAAGTAACCACATAGACAGGTAGGCGTGGGGAGTGTGTTGATATCAGGGAGCCTAGGTGGTGTAATGGTTAGCACACTGGCCCGGAATGCAAAGAGATGCGGGTTCGAGTCCCGCTCTAGGCACAATATTTCCCATTTTCATCACCCCCATGACAACTTCAAATACAAGCCAACATTAATTGGGCACATTTGAAGTTAAAATATCTCAAAAGTTAGCCATTTAAAATAAAAGTTACTTCAAACTAGAGTAAGATAGATTTTAGTGATTAACCTAGTATATTTATCTCAGAAAATGCTCAACCCTCAAAGCCCATCGGACTATGCAGCTTTAATTATAGCCATTATAGTCGGCTTGTGTGACCTATATAATAGAACTAAACACCAGAATGTGCCTTGCGGCATGTAAATCGTCATTCACTGCTCCATAATGCCTCTAACCAAATGGGAAAATGGTGAAAATGGTTCGATATGGCAGGTGTGAAGTACATTCGTAGGGTGGCAAAACCATGCTATTTTCGACCAAGATGAATTTGCATTCATGCAGGCGTAGGTAATAAATAGGTCGCGTGGGCGCTCAGAGTGGTTTCAAATGGATCAAAGCCAAAATATAAGCCTCATTTGAAATCAATCCGTCCCGACTATTGGGAATATTTCATATGGTAAGCTTTATGCAAGCTCTATCGCCTCACCACACCTTTGTGGAACATTTGCTAATATATATTTTGTTACCATGTTGCTAAATGAGACTATATCTGGAAAGGTGATAACTAATTTCTTTGTCCACGTTATGATTAACACAAACCTGGAGAGCATCACGTGGCATATTAAAATATACCTATTTTCTCTACGGAAATTAATTTTCAATCTCGGACAATAGGTTTATGTGTTTATTTTTTGTTGGTTTACGTCCTAGCAACATCCAATGTCATATCAGGATGGGTACCGACTTGTGACAGTGCGCACTCATGGCGACTTTACAGTGCTGATCCACCGGGAAATCAGGCTGCTGGCACCATGACCTGATCTCCTACTCAGTCACAGTATCCTGATACTGAGCTAACCAGTCTTTCCGCTATCCTCATAATGCCGAACGCCTGGCTAGGTAGCAACAAGCATCAGTGTTAAAGTCATTGGTTTGACTCGACCGGGAACCAAACTCCCGACCTTCCGCACGCGAGGCCCGCGCTCTGCCGAAAAGGCCACCGTGCCCCGTTTCAGCCAATTGGTGTTATTTTAACATCGAAGTATGCGATACATACATAATCAAACTCGAATATGCAAAATACATACAACCCACAATTTTGTATCTCACTCTTTATACATACATATATGGATAGTGATAAGACTGTTATCGCGTGTAATAATCTCTGTAGTGTCCTGCTCCTACCCCCCATCCCCCCATCCCCCCCATCCCCCCTTTCCTGGGTGAGACTGGGTACCGGCATCCTTCACTACCCCCCCCCCCCCCCCCCCATCAGGGGCTTCCACCCGACACTCCATAGGCGCCTTCATGGAGTACCCCCCCCCCCACCCTCCCGTCTGCCGGGGTAATGTATTCGGGTGCCCCCCCTCCCCCTACCCGCAGCAGACACTAGAGGGAGCTCTGTTCTTCCCTGCCCTAATAACCCCCCCCCCATTCTTCTCCTATAGTACAAACTAATGACCTAATAACAAGTAATATAATTAGATAACCCAGAAATTACTTATGCCTTACCTATATGAATGACTTCCAATCAGACCAGTAGACAACTGAAACCATCAACAATGCTTTGATACAATTAGGGCTACTATTATCTGATTATACTGATACTTGCACATTCATACTCTCAGTATTGTAAAAATGTAGCCCCGCTGTATAGCGACCACGAACCAGACTTTAGACCATCTCAGTACCAGCTGGCCCCCAAGTATATAAAGGATTCAACCCATACTTGCAGTACATGGGTGAATACCAATCCTATATAAAAGCTGTCGAAAAAGCGGGGAAATGAAATAAGAGCCTAAATTCACAATCTTAGAAGCAAAACTTATTCTTTATATATATCTTCATATTTCCCCACTACCTTTGAGTTGAAAAATATAATAAAACATATAGTTTAATAGAATTTAAAGGTGAAATCGACAGCGTTCTATCACCGCCATATTGTCTTTTTGCATTCTCTCCCATTTCACCAACTCTGTGCCAAGAGAAGTACCAATTTGATACTGGAGCCAGGCATTTTACTTCCTGTTCCATAGTAAAGCTATGTTGCCAGTATTTAGACTACATTGTCGTTCACCTGTGTACTACAAGTACAGGGTGAATCTGTTATCTGGTCCCCAAGATGCTATGATACTGTGTCATCTGCCGTCTAATTTTCTTTAATGTTCCCTAATTTAACTTGACATCGGGCGTGTGGGTAGACACTATATGAACTTTATACACACGACAATGTAAGACCAGTGCTTTAACACCGAGGATAACATTAAATTAATGAATTATTTACAACAACAAAACCTTTAAAAAACCTTTAAACAACCTTGACAACAGCCCCGCTACACTGTGCCAATTCTGGATGGATCATATGAATATATATATATATATATATATATATATGTCTAGGCAGCCGACAATGTCGACTGAGGATTCTCAGAGTCTGCGCAGCCAACAATGTCGGCTGCCTAGACCTTAAGCATTAAAAGAAAGTGTGTACAGCTAGAAAATACAAGTGCCTGTAATATAAGTTTAAGAATTGTCGGCTGCACAAGGTCTATAATGTCAAAAGTCTAGGCAGCCGACACTGTCGGTTGTGCAGACTCTGAGAATCGGCTGCCTAGACACTTCCAATATATATATATATATATATATATATATATATATATATATATATATATATATTTATATATATATGTGTGTGCATACATGTGTATATATGTATATATATATATATATATATATATATATATATATATCTTAGCCGAAACTTAAAGCACTTATTTATTTGCTATGAATATATAGGAGGATCAACGTCTTAAATTAGAGGTCGATAACCAAATTATTCAACAAGCAGTAGCTGATACTTTGGTTGGAGTTGATGCTGGGTAGAGGTAGGGGTAGTGGGTGGCGGGTGGTGGGTGGTAGCTAGTGGGTGGTAGGAGATGGGTGGCTGGTGGATGGTGACTGGTGGCTGGTGTTGGTTGCGGGACGTACTTGGGGAATTGCCAAACTATATATATATATATATATATATATATATACATATATACATATATATGTATATGTATGGGCCGTACTGCATTGTACCGTTACTTTAGACTGTTCCAAACTGATAATAGTTCCTAAGTTCGCCACCAGTCGTGTAGGATATGCAGTCAATATGTTATGTACAGTTAGTCAGTGCAGACCTCAGCCGAACTGGGCTACTTACATTACATTTAATTAAGATCTGTGAAATGTCTCTCAACACCAAACGGAATACATATAGATCCTCCTCTGGAGATGACAAGCGTCTACGTTATGTACTTAAAGTTGCATAAGCCGATAAGTTTTGAGTTTCAGCAGTTTCTTGAGATATTACATTGATCGTTAAAATCTACGTCACTTTACTTTGAAGTAACTTGCATTAAAAAATAGAAGAAATTGCTAACTTCGGAGATATCTGAAAGGAAAATGGACAACATTATTTTTGGCATGCATGTCAACATTCGGACTCCTTTAATTTCTGCACCAATATACTATTAAATCTACTTAATATTCCCATCTCTATTAAGCCACACGTGCTTAAAGCTGCATAGTCCGATGATATATCAAATTTTCAAAACCAAACCAATTATCTACATTTGATTTTACATATGTAACTTAGATACCGATGCACTTATTAAGCATTTGTTTCTGCTCAGAAGGCAATACTGAGTCAATTTAACAGAACCTGTTACTGCAGAAGTCTATGGTGTCAGAGTTTTGGCAAGCTTGCCAAAACTAATTTTCCATGTTTGCACTCAGAATATCTCAAAAGTTTACCATTTAAAATAAAAGTAACTTTGAACTAATGTAAAGTAGATACTGGTGATCGATCTAATATATTTATCTCAGAAAAAATACAGAAATTCAAAACCATCGGACTACGCAACTTTAATAAGTGCATCAGTATCTAAGTTGGATGTGTAGCATCAAATCTAGCTGAGTGTTGGTTTCTAAATTGTTATACTTTTATCAGACTGCATCTGACATACTTATGGTTATTGGTCTGACATACTTATGGTTATTGGTCTGGCATACTTATACCCGTTGGTCTGGCATTTTTAGAGACGTGCGAATCTTGCATCCTTTTCGTTGTGAGTCTGGAATATTTATACTTGTGACCTCTGGTTAACCATAGTTATGAAGCTATATATTTATAGTTGTGAGTCTAGCATACGTATGCTGACATTCTAATGATTGTGAGTCTGACATACTTATTACTGAGTCCGGCATACTGATTCCCGTGAATCTTACAATCTTATACTTGCGAGTTTGGAATATTTATACTTCTGAATCTGCCAGACTTATACTTGGAATCTGACATATTTATACTTGAGAAACTGGCATATTTATCCTTGTGAGTCTGACATACTTGTCCTTGTGAGTTTAGCCTAATTGCGGTCATATATCTGATAATACTTACGAGTTTGCCATATTTATTATAATCTGAATCTGGCATATTTACACTTGAGAATCTGGCATATTTGTTTTTTCTTGGTAAAGTTTTTATTCATCTGAATATAACATTTGTCAGCGGCGGAGCACTGGTCTTCTGGCCATCTTACTATTGTAGTTGACAGTCTAAATAATCTACGTTTGATCAGTGCTGTATTAGTTACAGCACCGATCCTGTAGAATTAAGGGAGTGGCTCCTGCTGTATAATGTACATCACCAGTCACTGTAGTTTATGCAGAAATGGGGAGCAGCGCCAAGTAGAAAGTGTATACTCGGGGCAACTGAAACAATCATTGTGGGTTACATTTTTCTCTTATAAAACAAGGAAGTTTATAGTTGACAATACATTTTGTCTGTCTCATATAGTGTTCAATGTGTTTAAACAGGTTGATAGTTGTGTATGATGTTCGGTGTGTTGATGGTTTAGGGTTGTGGCAGGGGAGGGGGGGCCCATTGGAGTGGGGGAAAAACAGTAATCCTTCTGATTAATATTCATATTTATCCCTGGTCACCTGACATACTTGTGCCTGTGAGTCTAACCTCATTATGATCGTATGTTTTACATACTTATGCTTGTGTCTGGCATAATTATGTTGGGCATCTAACACACATATTCAGGCATAAAACCCCATAAATGCCAATCCAAAGATTGAATTAAAATAAGAGTTTTACCTAAAGGTAATTGTAATTCACACTAATTCCACTTTTCTTGAGACAAAATGGTTATGAAGTAATGAACAAAAAAAATATGAATGTCAAAAATGAACCTTTTAAGGTTTGACTCCAATGGTTATCTAATTTTTTGGATTGGTGTTTACAGGGTTTTACACCTGAACTCCTCATATGCCTGTGAGTCTGCATACAGGTAGTGACGTTACACAATGTGCCTCCTTCTCACTGTTGTTCTTACTGTTCTTGCATTGAGCACTGTGTCTGGCAGAACATGTAGTGATGTCACACACTGCGCCTCGTTCTGACCTCTGTTCTTGTTGTTCTTGCATTGTGCACTGTGTCTGGGAGAACATGTGGTGACATCACATAGTGCGCCTCATTCTGATTGCTGTTTATCTTGTTCTTGTATTGCGTGCTGTGTCCGGTAGAACATGTAGTGCCATCACAGAGTGCGCCTCGTTCTGATTGCTCTTCTTACTGTTCTTGCATTGCACGCTGTGTCTGGCAGAACAGGTAGTGACGTCACACAGTGCACCTCCTTCTGATTACTGTTCTTGCTGTTCTTGCATAGCATGCTGTGTCCGGCAGAAGATTTAGTGACATCACACAGTGTGCCTCGTTCTGATTGATGTTCTTACTGTTCTTGCATTGCGCGCTGTGTCCGGCAGAACATGTAGTGACGTCACACAGTGAGCCTCATTCTGATTGCTGTTATTGCTCTTCTTGCATTTTACGCTGTGACCTCACACAGTGCGCCTCATTCTGATTGATATTCTTGCATTGTATACTGTGTCCGGAAGAACAGTAGTGACGTCACACTGTGCGCCTCATTCTGATTGATATTCTTGCATTGTACACTGTGTCCGGTAGAACATGTAGTGACGTCACACTGTGCGCCTCATTCTGATTCTGTTCTTGCATTGGCCGCTGCGTCTGGCAGAACATGTAGTGACGTCACACTGTGCACCTCATTCTGATTGATATTCTTGCATTGTACACTGTGTCCGGTAGAACATGTAGTGACGTCACACTGTGCACCTCATTCTGATTGATATTCTTGCATTGTACACTGTGTCCGGTAGAACATGTAGTGACGTCACACTGTGCGCCTCATTCTGATTCTGTTCTTGCATTGGCCGCTGCGTCTGGCAGAACATGTAGTGACGTCACACTGTGCACCTCATTCTGATTGATATTCTTGCATTGTACACTGTGTCCGGTAGAACATGTAGTAACGTCACACTGTGCACCTCTTTCTGATTGATATTCTTGCATTGTACACTGTGTCCGGTAGAACATTTAGTGACGTCACACTGTGCGCCTCATTCTGATTGCTGTTCTTGCTGTTCTTAAATTGCACGCTGTGTCTGGCAGAACGACGTACGGACTCATGAACTCGTGGCGGTCCGGCGCCGGCTTCCGGCCCGACTCACGCAGCTACAACATCAACGCGGGACTTCCCGAGATCTCGCGGGGATCGCGCGCAGGGAGCAGGATTGGCAGCGACGTGGTAGGATATTTACAGCACATTCAACACTCCACTCTAGCCATCCACGCGCTCGTGTATATGTGAATTGACAGGCCTTTTAAAATGTTTACCATTCTGAAATATGGATTAAATTTTCTTTAACAATCGTTTATATCACCAGCAGTGAAGATGGCGTTTTTTCAATACATATAAAGTAAAACCTCCTTAACCGATCACCACCACAGATCGACCACTCCCCTATATCGATCGCTTTATTTGGGTCCCGACAATAGCATTGTAACCATATTACAACTCCCTAACCCGACCACCTCCCTAAATTGACCACTTAATGTCAGTCCTAATGTCGGTCTATTTAGAGAGGTTTTACTGTATACATAAATGCATATATAAATGTATACGTGTACTTATGTATACAAAGATACATAAGTACATATATGCATGTATACATGTATACATGTGTACATAATAATTATATACATAAAATAGTATGTATGTATATGTATGTTCACATGCATGCAGATATTATTCATGTATACATATATCCGTATATACGTATATACATATGTACATATATGCATATATACATATACACATGTATGCATATATAGACAAATGTATGCATATATACATATTCATGTATATATACACATATGTATATATATATATATGATATAGTAAATCGATATATGGATAATAAATTAACGACCTTTTTTCATGGTTAACTCCAGGTGGCGCCACTGATACCGAACATGGTGCCTGGTTGAATTCATGCTGACACCTCGACAATTCTACATCCCTCTTTGTTTTTAGGAATCCTTCATTTAAAATTGAATGTTTTTTTTTGGTAATTCATGGTAGGGTACTTTTCGCCTAGCCATCCAATCAACGTCTCCTGAACCTAACTTTCTAGCTTTCTTTTCTATTTGAACAGAGGCTAGGACTACATGTACATTTTTTATTTCAGATGCTGACCCATATTTATGTTAATAGAGGTAGTGGTCATCTGATCGTATCCATTTCTTATTCAGCTTCTTCATAGTTGCTGACAACTATTTATTATTCTTTCCAGTCAAATTGATTAAATTTTAGTGTATAAATTCTGGCCCTAGTGAAGATTTCAGTTCTAGAGTGATTTCACGTGAGATTCTCTCAGATGGTTCTACCATACTTACATGCAAACTGAATATTGTCAACGCTGCTCGGGAAGTGTCAGGAGTAATAGAATATAGTAAACAAGGAACAGCACAGCAATATGTAGAAGGATAACATATATATTTATTCAGTAAATAACTTCTTTTTATCTACTTCGAGACATGGCTCTTCTGGCCATGTATCATTACATTGGATACATAATTTAGTTTGTCATGCAAGAATGTATATGCATTGATAATAATGCAGGATTGTTACAATTCGTACATATATGGATGCGTAGTGATAAGTCATTGTATTAAATATTATTCAAATATATTCATTAGTTGTGATGGGTGAGGGTATTCTTGCTGTTAATGGGTTTTCTAGAATGAAATGAATAATTTGTGGTTTATGAAATATAATACTTGCATAATACATTGTCTGGAATGAGCGGAGATGCTCATTCGGCTTCATTGCTGGGCACAGGGACTGCAAAGCTGACACACGCCCTTCACTTCCCACCCCGGCAGGGTGGGTGTATGTGTGTGTGGGGGGGGGGGCCCATGGGAACCCAACTGGCAGGGATGGGGCTTCCACACAGACACTCCACACCTGCCCCCCTGGCCAACCAATCACAAACCACATACTGGACACACCTCCACACCAAACCACCAATCAGATCACAACACAAACTGGAGCCCATGACTCCATCCCATCTGGTGGTCAGTCTGCAACACCCTCTTTGACTGACCACATCTCTTATTCAACGATGCCATAATAGAGTTCATCAGCAAAAAAGAGGGGCCATGGAAGCCCAGCCAAGGCCAGCACTCAGAAAGGCGCATTTACAATGCTACCCATACAACTCGGGGAAAGCCAACGGGGAGCGCACAGCACACTCCCGATGCAGCTCGGAAACAGCCTGCAATCCCAATCCAAAATGACCATGCCACCTTCTGCACCGCCCAATACAGCCACCCCACCCAAGCCAGGGATGACCACGAGCCAACACCAGTGACCGACAAGACCGGTGGGGTGGTGCAGCAAGGCAGAGCCGCATGAGCGGCTGTGCACAGTCTTCAACTCGGGCACACGCTGTAACCAGAAGCAGCACCATCAAGACAGTCCACAGGACCTGGTGCATGCATGCGTCTGTGGGTTGATGCGGGTGGCGGCCCTGCCCATGGACACAACGGTGACATAAACACCGTTAATGACTTTGATGTGATATGTCACCACTGTGCCCAGGATGCAGCAATATTACACGACAGCCGCATAGACCCCCGAGCCAGGGGCATTCAGCCAACATCGCCGCCAACACAGCCCCACTCCACGAGATGGACTAGACAGTGAAATTGTTGCCATATACACGGTAGTAAAGTGCACCGGTCTGCCCAACGGCTGTCTCCACGTCCCATCCGGCCTTAAGATACAACAATGGAGGAAAAACCTATCCGACTCGCCTGACCATCAGCAGCTAATAGATTTGATAGACTATGGATTCCCACTCGGATACATGGGACCCATATCCACCACCTCTCAAACACTCAACCACCCCAGTGCAACCCAGCATGCAGCAGCAGTGGACAATTACATAACCAAGGAAGTAAGTTGTGGAGCCCTATATGGCCCATTCAAACAGACTCCTTTTTATTGAATGGTTTCATGCATCACCATTAATGACTCAGGAGAAATCAGACCCAACTAAACGATGCATAATAGCTGATATGTCATTTCCGAGAGAAACTTCAATTAATGCGTACATAATAAAAAATACAGCACTCAGCCATACAATGGAGCAGTGCCTCATGACAGTAGATGGCTTCACCAAGGAGTTTGAGGAGGCCGACAAGGGGAGTTTCATGTTTATGATGGACATAAGCAGGGCCTACAAAAAGTTCAGGCCCTGCCCCTTGACTGGCCCCTCCTTGGCGCAAGATGGCGAGATGGATATTACCTTGACACATCAGTATCATTTGGCGCACGAGGATCCAGCTGCCATGTACAACGAGTCGCCGAGGCTGTAGTCTACATACTGAGAGAGAGGGGTATAAGAGCCACAGCGTACCTCGATGACCTCATTGTAGTCGCAAGTGACAAGCAAACATGACAACAACACTTCCGGATAATGCAACAAATATTCAATGACCTCGGGTTACCAGAATTCGTCAAGAAGACACAACAGCCAGCCACCAAAGTATAATGGCTGGGCATATGCATCAATGGCCAGGACATGACCCTAACCATGCCATGAGATAAAGTCAACAGCACCATCAGACTCGTACACACAACAGCGGTCAGGGAACATGTAACACAAAAACAGCTGCAGTCACTCCTAGGGAAGTTACTCCAAATATCCAAATGTGTGCAACCGGCCCGGCTGTTTGCCGGATGACTTCTCCAAGCCTTACGCAGCATGATGAGCAACCGGACGGCAGTCACCGATGAGATGAGGCGGGACCTGGTCTGGTTCCCGGAGTTCACCCACACATGGAACGGGACATCACTAATACCGACAAACCAGCCTACTACTGAAATAGTTGTCGATGCATGCATGGGAGGCATCGGGAGAGCAGATAGCATAAGCGCCTACTCCGCCCAACTAGCCGACAATGTCAGTGACGACCAAGACATCAATCCACTGGAGGCAGCCAACATCCTCATAGCACTCCACACATTGGCTAAACACAAACCGACTGGAGGACACGTGCTAATAAACTGTGACAACACCTCAACAGTTCAAGTACTAGCAACAGGCCGCGGCCATAACCCATGGCTCCTCCAGATTGCTAGGGCTGCATGGATGTTTCAGGCTGTGAATAACATTCATGTAACCTACAGACACATACCCGGCGACCAGAACGAGCTCATCGATGCACTCAGCAGAACACCCATAGGCCACATACACCGTACGAATGTCATTAGAATATGTACTTCGAGAAACATAAAGACAGTTATTCCCATCATAACCGCATACCAACAACTCATCCCTCTCACCCCACACAGATCTGGCCTACACAACACTCATGGAGGCAGCGGAGGCGAGGCAGGATGCCACCAGGCCACCAGGCACCTGGGTGCCGCATGACCATCAACGTATACACACGTCACTGCATGACATACGGGGTGGCACCTCTCAAAGTACATTGCTGGCTAGAGGAACTAGCAAGGTGACAGTGCCCATCCTCCGTCGCCAACTCTGCATCGCACATAAGAATGTACTTCTGCATCCAGGAGGCCTTGACACAGCTACTCGACCACATAACGGTTCGACTGGCCCTCGACACACTGAGACGTCCAAGTCACACATGCCAAGGCTGGCTCCAGATGCTGCGATACCAGTCATAAATGTGGCAGTGCGCAACTACAAAAGAACCTGCAGGGCAGAGTGTTGGCTATAGCTGTCCTCATAATGTTCCTTACGGGAGCACAACAGTCGGAGCTGGCCCCAGGCTCAGCCGCCACCTTCGACCCCACCCGGCACATGACCCGGGACAACGTCGACATCAGACAGGGCAAGCTCCATTTCCACCAAAAGTGGGCGAAAAAACATGCAAGCTTCACACCAGTCACATGACAGGTGGATCGCCCCATCCCCATCCCCTGACCTGTGCCCCGTGCAAGCATACCTCTCCATGCTACTAGAGGCACCAACCACCAACCACAAACAGCGACTACTCACCTTCCCCGCTGATGGAGCCACAATGGCCATCCCCTACATTACTAGGGAATGGTGCACCACCCAGATTACCACTGGGTTACAAGCCCCATACAAACTACATGCCATAAGGAAGCCGGCAGCCACTGTCGCATTTGCATCAGGCAGCTCCGAGCTAGAAGTCCAGCGCTTCACAGGCTGGGCCTCAAATGCCCACAAAATTGATATAGACACAAGAGTCTCCAATAAAGTCAACAAAGCACTCATGAATGCAACACACAACTAATATGGCTTGGTGGAATGATTGGCCGAGCCAATCAAAACGCAAAACAACAAATCAAACAACATTGATCAAATTATCACTAAAAGCATTTGACATTGAATTTATTATCTACCATACGATTGACACACAAGCAATTGAACTATCAAACTGGTATGATAATCAATAATTGATAATTATATTGATTATTTTCTCTCATCACCCATTTTAATCACTCTGCATGTTAAATGTTATCTTCTCATATAATCACATGTTATTGCTATGTTATGTTATCATATGTGGTGCATATTACATCTCATCCGATAAACCGTCGGTTGTTGCTGCTCTCATACCAACATAATTGATGATGATAGGCCGGAGGTGCCCGAATAAAAGCCATGTTCTCCCAACCTCAACTTCCACGTGTTCTGTGCCCGAGAGCAATGACACAGCACATTTCATTTTCAATTTGATTTATTTGCGGCTACAACATAATTGCGTTAGCGAAAAATATATTTTAACTACAGGCTCGGGATTCCGGTATTGTGTCGTTAATATTTGTCTGTAAGATATTTGCTGAACTTCATGTTTAAACCTTGCAGGTTTCTCACAGTATGCCATTGCATCTGTCTTCATACAATCGTCAATCTTTGGGACCAGAGGACTTCAGAAATACATTCCAGCGCTTCCAAAACAAGGGGATGAATCCCACCTTCCCACTGTTCGGAACACCCAGGTAACGATTGTTGCAATAAATTGTAATACTATATGTATAAATATAAGAGAACACTAATTTGTTTCTTTGTTTTGTTGGGATTTTATATCCTATCAAAACATATGGTCATATCAACAGCATCATATCGAATGAATTGAACATCCGTCTCCTGTTTTGGTAGATCGTGGGATTTGAACAAAGCAATGACTTAACAAATTATACCTGTCACTTCCTAGCCAGGTGCTCGGCATTATTAGGATAGGGCAAGGACTGGTTGGCTCAGGGTCAAGATAATGTGACTTGGTGGGATATCAGGTGGCTTGGTCTTCCAGTGGGGAAGCACTATAAAGTCGCTATGTGTGCACACTGTTGCCAGCAACCATTCTACGGTCATATCAGGATGGGTATCAACCTGTGACAGATCACAGACATGGTAACTTTTTATAATTGCTCCACTGCGAGACTGCTTTTGGAGATCACGGGATTCGAACCCTATTCGAGTCAAACCAATGACTTAATAATTTATACTTGTCGCTTCCTACCCAGATGCTCTGCAATATTAGGGTAGGGCAAGGACTGGTTGGTTAAGTGTCAGGATAACATGACTGAGTGGGATATCATGTCATGGTGCTGGCAGTCTGGTCTCCCAGTGGCACAGCACTATTAAGTTACCATGAGTGTGCACTCTCACAAGATGGTACCCATCCTGATATGACCCTAAGTGTTGCCAGGACATGAAACTCGACCCTGAACCGAACTCCCGACCTTCTGCAGGCGAGGTCTGCCCTCTACCATTTCGGCCACCACACCCGGTTTGGTGGCAGACGACATTTGTCGCATTGCTAAGCAACCATGATTGCTGCTTGTGCCTTGCAGGATGCGCTACGGCCGTGCTGGCGGCAACTGGCGACATGTTCAGGAGGTGACGCAGGCAGCCGGCTCCAACACAGCCTTCGTAGATGGTGAGTGATATAGAGTGACAGATGTCATGTTAAACTGCTCTTTTAATCCGGTGAAGATCGCGCCTGCACCCAATGCATTCCACGAGAAGGCCAGTACATAGATCGCCTTTATCATTTTTGCAGTTAACCTGGCTCTTTCAAAAAAATAATTTCTTCATTTATTCTTCGTCCTCTTTTTATTCTTGGTATTGTTGTTGTTGTTGTCATTGTTGTTGTCATTGTCGTTGCCGTTGCTGTTGTCATTGTCCTTGTTGTTGCCATTGTTCTCGCTGTCATTGTCGTTGTTGTTATTTTGCTGTTTTTAATTCTTTCACAAATACAATCGTATATGCCTTCGGTGACCCATCCGATTGGTGAACCGCTGCGATGTACAAACATTTTCTTACAATGTATGGAATGAATTTGTTGTATTTGACTGGTCGTTCCCATGAGCAGGACACCTGCTATGTCAGGACAACATTGGTCGAGACACAGAGGTATTCTCTTGAAAGTAAATGCCAACTACTGTTAGTGTTATCTCCTCAAAGATGGTACATGTATGTAATACTGATGATGTGTTTACCTTTTAAATAAATAATTATAGTAAAGTCAATCAATATATCATTATTAGGCTACACATGTGTAATATAAGCTAGTATGTACATACTATATCATGGATAGTATTCACCACCTTCTATTATATGTCCCACCTGCTATTATTATTGACACTAAGATTAACTTGAATCTCCACATGTGATGCCCAACTTTCACAATTCCCTGTCATTTCCCTCTCAGGTATTCCAAAGGTTGATGACAATAACCGAATTATGTACAAGGATATGGAGTTCTCTAATGTGATTCAACCGAAGGCTTCATGCAAGGCTCCCATTAAGATGATAGAAGATGGACCACAGCGGTCCCGACACCGATCCCCTGTCTACAGTATGTACAAATTAAACAGTGTGTCCCAATTAGAGGCCAACTCATATCAATTTGTGTAATCCGATCAATCAATTAATCAATAGGATACAGCTAGAATAGACCTTGGACCTGTCAGCCGCTCTTACTTTATAGAAACCGAGACAGTTCTGCAGATGCGCAGGCTTGGGGGTTGCGGGTTCGAATCCCAGGAAGGGAATATAGATATACAGATATAGGACAATAGAAGATAATAATAATATTTGTATAAATGCTTTATACTCCACATAATACATCATATGTTATAAATGATGTGTTATTATATGCTATGTTTTATGACATATGTTATATATTATAAGGCATATATGATATATTATATATCATATGTTATATATTTTATACTACATACTATGTTATCTATTGTACATTAGATTGATTAGATTATTGTGGCACTCGTGGTACCACTCACTGCATTGTCAGTACGATGTTATCAGTGTTCTTGATTCAGTCAGTCTACAACAATTAAAGCGCTGCTTAGACAATAATTCCCTTCTGAGCTTTCGCTGTTATGATATACGTGTATTTTCTCTTTGCAGACAGCACCTATGCCATAGATAACAGCCGGCGATTTGAGAAGGATAATTGGATGATTGTTCGCTAAGGAGATAGGCATTTTCTAGAAATTAGGTTGAAACAAATAATGGTAATAAAAAAAGTAGATGATGGACTTGAGAACGACAAAGAGACAAGGCTGCATTGTTCGATGATTTTCAGTTTCTATTATTGTCTAAGATAAATACATGATATTGCTTGTTATGGTCTACTTTGCTGTACTTTGACATAACTTCTATGTTAGTTTGAATTAACCTTTTTTTTAAATGTCTAATTTTGAGCTATTTTAAGTGAAAAGATACCAAATTAATTTTGGCAAGCATATACAAATTATGATACTATAGGCTTCAGCAATGACAGGTTATATTAAATTGGCTTAGTATTCCCTTCTATGCAGCAACAAATGCTTAATAAGTGCACTACTATCTAAGTTGGATATGGAAGGTCAAAATTAGGTAAGTGATTTAGTCTTTCTTTGGGGGTAAATATGTTTATTCTGCTGAATAAGTCTTGTCAGCACCAAAGCACTCATTTTTCAATTCAGGGTTATTTACACAAAAATGATGAATAGAGTAAGATATATGAGCCTGTCTCAAAAGGCGATAATTCTTTTTTTTTGTGTCCATTGTAACGATTGACACAAAACAGCACAGAAACAGTTACACTGAAAACACAAGGACATTCGCTTCAAATCAATATGTATTCTATTGGGATTATGAAACACCATGTAAAAACCAAATCAATTTATCCTGAGCAAATGCATAAGCAGATAGTATGTTGATCGTTACAATGAACAAAGTTTTGTCCCATATTGCTTAGCACCTTTTGAGACAGTCTCATATACAATATCTGTTGAATACACAATTTGCAGCACATAACACAATGACATTCTGTAACCCACCAGTTCCACAGCAATATGGCAACAGTAGTGTCATGATTACATTAATATTAATTAGTCAGATCAATGTGAGTATTTACATGGTATTTTGAATCATTTTGAACATTTGATGCTTTCATCAGACTATGGAGCTTTAATTTAGGGAATTGGAAGCGCAGAGTGCAAAACCAGTAGTGTCTGTCAGCAAATGAACCATCTGCATTTAAATCAATGTATTCTCAGTAGATCTCCTGCTATCAGAGGCACAGTCAGATTAGACCAAAACAGTTTGTTCACTGACAATTTTAGGCATGTGATTTCTCCGATTTTATCCAGAATTCCAGTTTTTTCCTGGCAGCTGAAACTGGAATTCCAGTATTTGTTAAATTCCGGTTTTTTTTTGTGTGGCTGCCGAAACACCTCTGAAATACACTATTTGCATCCCTCTCGCGACTCAGTGGGGTGCTGTGTGTCCCCATGATAACCTAACAATATTTTTTCCCCTGCACCCAATCACATGCCTGCAATTTGTTCACAAGGGACAAACATTGACCCATTACAAGGTCACTGAAGACAAGTACTATTATGTAGCCGCGAACCCATCATCGTAGGTTGGAAATATAATTAAAGTTGCATAGTCAGATGGTTTAGAATTTCTGTCATTTTCTGAGATAAATGCTTTTGGTTGATTGTTATAACCTACTTTATTTTAGTTTGAAATAGCTTTTATTTTAAGTGGCTAACCTTTGAGATCATTGAAGTACATCCATTAATTTTGGTAAGCATGCAAACACTCTGATACCATATGCTTCTGTAGTAACCAGGTAACCTGTTCTATTAAATTGCCTCAATATTCCTTTCTATATGGCAACATATGCTTAATAATTGCACCAGCATCTAAGTTGCATATGTAAAATCCAACCTAGATACTTGTTTTGGTTTTGAAAATGTGATGTCTTCATCGGACTATGCAGCTTTAAGTGATACATGTACACATTTCTTCTATAATGATATGGAGCTAGCTAGATACAAGATTCACCCCGTACTGCTGCAGTAGGGGTGCAAACCAACCCTATGTAAAAGGTGGCGAAAAAACGGGTCAATGAAATGAGAGCCTAATTTCACAATGTAAGAAGCAACAATTATTCTTTACATACATCTTATTATTAGCCCGCTACCTTTGAGTTGAAAAATGTAATAAAACATATAGTTTAATGCAATTTAAAAGTGAAATCGACGGCGTTCTGCGGCCGCCATCTTGTCTTTTTGCATTCTCTCGCATTTCACCAACTCTGTGCCTATATGCATAATATGGGTAACCATTTGATACTGGAGCCACATACTGGAGCCTCACTTCCATACCAACGCTATTTTCGCCCGTATTTATATAAGGCTGATCTTCACCCGTGTACTACAAGTACCGGGTGAATCTTTTATCTAGGAGCTAGCTAGCTCTTGTTTTATTGTGTATATTAATGGATATTCTTTGTTTCTATCCAAGAAAGAAAGACATATCCCAAGCCACTCATTGACTCACTCTATATAAATGTGAATGCGCAATATAATAAGTCCAATAAAACATTTGTTTGTTGTTGTTTTACGTCCTAGCAACATATACGGTCATATCAGGATGTGATAAGCTGATTTGAACGCCCCTGTTTCAACATCTAGAACAAGGCGTTAGCCTATGCTACCCATTAGGGTTTTCAGCATAGCTTACTACATTTATTATAATGTCAAAGTTTACTGAAGTTTGCCGAAGGTTTGCTAAATGTTAGTCGGAGGTTTCTTCGACATTTGTGGAGGTTAACCAAAGTTTGTTGAAGTTCACCGAAGTTCGCTGAAGGTTTGCTAAATGTTAGCCGCAGGTTTCTTCAACATTTGTGGAGATTAACCAAAGTTTGTCGAATTTCACCAAAGGTTTGCTAAATGTTAGCCGAAGGTTTATTTGACATTTGTGGAGGTTAACCAAAGTTTGTTGAAGTTTTCCAAAGTTTGTGGAGATTTACCTTAGGTTTGGCAAAGTTTGTCGAGGAAGTTTGGTGAGAGTGAGAGGGAAAGCCTTAATTCCATTAGGAAATTGTGTGTTTCTGACATTCATATTTCTGGTGCAAGTTGCATTGGTGACGTCATAGATGCCTCCTGTTAGGACTGGACTGTGGATGGCTACAATATTTAAAATGTAACGTTGTGTATATATAACTCCCTTATCACAAAGTTCCAGCCTCCCAACCAAGTATGGCATTAGTTATAGCATAGTTTTACAAAGGTGCAATGTATTAGCAATAGTCGAGCATCACCAGAACCGAACCATAATATATTAACAAATAAACCTTGTATAAATTATAGTACTCTCAGTTTTCTTTTAAATTACCACAATATTATACATACGTTATTATTCTCCAGGATGCTAAGCCATGCAATGATATATATACATATATATGTATTATGTATATACATAAAATATACGTTGGTAGTTGTAGGGATTTTACATCTTGGCAACATCGAAAGTCATATCAGGACGAGCATCTTATACATATATATATACGAGTCAGGATCATGAAAAGAGGCCAATTGGGGAAAGTTGTCGGCGTCGAGCATTGGATGTCAGCATCGAACAGTAGAATTATAGTTTAGCATTGACAGCGGTATTGGAAAGTCCTTAAATTTATCCTGAATGTAAAGGTAGAGAAAATACAACAACCTTATTTGTTTCTAGGATAATTTTATATAAAACAAAGAAATGCACTACACTTTAAGAATTGCGATGCTGATATCTGTTAAAGTTGTCGGCGTCGAGCATTGGAAGTCGCCATTGAATGGGATAATTATAGTTTAGCATTGACAGAGGTGTTGCAAAGTCCTTAAATTTATCCTGAATGCAAAGGTAGAGAAAATACAACAACCTTCCAGGATAATTTAATATAAAACAAAGAAATGCACTACAGTTTAAGAATTGCGACGCCAACATCTTAAATAAACCACCAATTGGCTCATTTTCGCGAGGCTGACTCATACATATATATATACTGAGCAGTTAATGTGACAAGAGAGGCCTATGGCAACAAATAAAGAATTGGCCTTGGCCTTCAAATACTTTGTAATTACGCAGATACATGTTCTAACTATTACATCGCTTTTTCACATATTTATTGTATTTAGTATATTTAAAAGATTTGTAGTAATTGTATAACTGGTCTAATCATGACCCATGCAATAACGTACACGTAATTCAATTTCAATTCAAAGAGATTAGAATATATATATATATACATCGTTTAATCTATTATGCGAATATAAATATAAATATGCTAGTATGGAATTACACCTGGGGTCGCAGAATCAATGTTATCCTACTGTATATGTCCCAACAGAAACGCACTGCACGAGTGCAGCCACATGCATTCGCATCTATTCAAAGTTAAAGAATTTCATGGATTTATTTGTGTTGTGCCTCTGAAATAAAGTGGGATTGTCTTATTTTATGTGCATTCAGTCTGAGTATGATCATACATTTGTGCGTGCTTTCAATCTTGAAATGGGGTCTGTGCTTCTATTGGGTAGCATGCTTCTATTGGGACATATACAGTAGTTCTGAACCCAAGCATAATACTATGGGACCCATCACTATCAATGTCATAGCGTGCTATTAGACGTTGGTATATTATGTATAGCATGTCCAAATGCAAGCTAAAACTACTTCATCATTAGCAACGCCTGTTATAGACATCTAAGTTTTGTGTGAAAGTATGCATAGTTTCCTATTTCGTGCACAGTTTGTGAATAGGCTGCTGGTCATGAGTATTGCCAATAGTGCTCAACAGCATTATTTAGACTAATTTACCCCGCTGTACTTCCAATAATTATAGCATGTCAGTTATCATTGTAATTCTCACTTTGGGGCCCATATCTATCGGTCTCTCAGTGGCTCTCTGTCTCTCTGTCTCTCGTTTTCTATCTTCGTGGATAGCCTACTCAAAATAATAAATTATAGCACATGGTCACTGGGACCAACAAACCGACCTCGCCTGCTGATGAGAAACAGTAGGATAAGGCAATATCAGCTTGGCTCAGTATCCAGATAATGCGACTGAGTCGGATATTCTCTCATGGGGCCAATGGCATTGAATCTCAGTCAGACGGCCAGCATTGTGAAAAGCCAGTCAGAAGTGTGCAGTCATAAGCAGGCACCCTTTCTGATATAACCTTAGATGTTGCTACTATGAACTACTCGACTCATTCACTCACTCTTTCTTCGTGTCTGGCGTCCGAAGTTGAACCATCAACTGCATCGCACTCTCAGTCTGCACAATCTTATACTTCGGTGCCGCCACCTGATGGGACCGGTGCGAACTATTATATAGAGGCGCCCTCTGGTAGTAATTGCAAATCCTGGTTCGCGTACTTATTCATGGCATCATCGCCCATGAATCAGCTTCCGTGTCCGGGGGTGGGGAGGCTAGCCAACTGGAGGGACTGACCATCTTGGGAGGACGCTCCTATAACAGTGTAGGAGGTCATGGGATCAGTCCTTCACTGAGTCAAAGCAAACACTTACACACTGGATATGCCTACTTGTTACTACTTTGGCTGATGCTTGTAACTATTAGGATAGGAGTAAAGGACTGTTTGACTCAAGCCGGCATTCCTTACACGCGGTATGCGGTATGCGGTATGCAGCATGCGGTATGCGAATGGCATGATTCCTTACACATGGTATGCGGCATGCGGCACACAACTGGCTATATTATTGCCAATTTATAGATAAGTATTCATATTTCTGTGAATCTGGTAGCTTTCCCTCGGCTTTCTCCCCTCCTCTCTCTTCCCCTCACTGCTTTCTCACCTCCCTGCCATCCTCCCCTCGGCGTTCTCCCCTCCTCTCTCTTCGCCTCATGGCTTTCTCACCTTCCCGCCTCCTTCCCCCTTATAAGCACACACTAATCACTATGTACACAGCACCCCTCTAGGCCATTCCATAATGCTCAGTCACCTCTCCTAGTGTTAAACTATTGGACACATCAGACTCAGGTTTCTATTCACACCCCGCTTGCCGCATGCCGCATGCCACACCGATATCTACATGGACCGATCGGAAAAACGCATTCGCATTCGCATACCGCATGTAAGGAATGTAGCTCATAGGTTTCAAGGTGTTTTGATTTTTTGTCGCATTCACATTCGCATTCGCATACCGCATACCACGTGTAAGGAATGCGCCCTTCAGTGTCAGGATAATGTAATTGAGTGGATTACCAGGTGTAATGTATTGTGGTTATCCGAACACCCCCACCGTACGACCGCATGACGTCATGAACAAGGATTCTTAATAAAGACAGTTACGTTACAAGAACTCACGGTGTCCACACGTACCTTATATGGTGTCAGATGTTACGGGTTGAACGGCTGAAATGGCGCTTCATGGATTAAAACCCCCTGGACCATTAAATTTAGATGAACGGATGGCCATAAACTGGAGATCATGGTTGCATTCCTATGAAATTTACTCGACAGCAGCCGGAATAGGATCAAAAACAGAAAAAGTACAATGCTGTGTACTGCTACATGTTGCTGGCAGTGAGGCACAACAAGTTCACCGTACGTTCGAGTTCGACACTAATGACAAAGACAAAATAGGACCGTTGATAACAGCATTTTCAAAGTATTGCGAGGGGAAGACAAACATAACAGTAATAAGGTATGACTTCAACTCTTTTAACCAAACTACCGAAAATATCGACACATACATTCGCGAGTTAAAACATAGGATCCAGTTTTGCTGTTATGAACAATTGGAAGCGTCCCTCTTATGCGATCGGATTGTATGTGGGATAAAGGATAACAAACTCAGAAATGGGTTACTACAGGCACCTAAGTTATCATTGGAGGAGTGTGTTCAATTATGTAGATTGAGTGAAAATAAATCATCACAAGTACAAGTGTCTTCGAACGTGCAAGTAGATGCGGTGTCTCATGGTTACGGACAACGGGCTGAACTGGGAACCAGGATATCTCCATGGAGACAGGCATCAACAAGTCAATATCAACAGGGCCGCAAGATGGCGGCTACCAAATGTGGACGATGCGGATAAAAGTAGTATAGAGAGGACCGATATGGGTCCAGTCACCGAGATGGAAACTGTCCAGCCCGAGGGAAAGAATGCATGGGATGTCGACGAATTGGTCATTTTGTAAAGATGTGCCATTTACAAAAGAGACAGCAACATGAAGCACCAATATATGAAATTAATATTGAATCGGAGACGGACAGTGACCGAGTCATGCAAGGTCATTTAGACAGTCGAGATCAAGAACAACAACAATACGGTGACGGATGTGATTTGTTTGTCGGTTCTATACATGATGTTGACATGGACGACAAGGACTTATGGTTTGTAATGTTTGTAGTCGGTGATGTGGAGGTATCATTTAAGTTAGATACAGGCTCCGAGGCCAGCATTTTGCCTTTGGCAGTGTACAAACAAATGAATGATGCTGATTTGAAAGCATCTACTTGTCAATTAATCACGTACGGAGGACATAGAATTAAGCCTGCAGGTGAAACGAAATTAAAGATTAACGGTCATGACTTAAAGTTTCGAGTGACGGATGCCGGCAGTGCGATCATAGGCAAACAAGCCTGTGTTCAATTGTGTCTGTTAGCAAGACTGGACACTTTGAGTGAGACACCTTCACACGAAGCAGACAAAGTGGTAATAAAATATTCTGACGTGTTTGAAGGTTTAGGTTTAATTAAGGTTGCTGCTAAAATATATATTGATAAAAATGTGACTCCAGTTGTAGACCCTCCTCGTAGAATACTGTTATCCATCAATGATGATGTACAAAAAGAGTTAGAACGTATGATAAAATTGGGTGTCATTGTAAAACAGGAGAGTCCAACCCCTTGGGTTAATTCAATAACGATAGTCCGTAAACCTGGGAAACTACGAATTTGCCTAGACCCGACTAAGCTCAATAAAGCAATTTTAAGGGGACCATATCCAGTCAGAACAGTCGAAGAAGTCGTAGCTAAATTGCATGGGGCTAAATATCTCTCAGTATTAGATGCACAAAGCGGGTATTGGCAAATAGAATTAGATAGGGAGAGTTCTGAACTATGTACATTTAATACGCCTTGGGATAGATACCGATATACTAGGTTACCATTTGGGATAAAGACTGCGGGAGATATATTTATTCAAGAGATGAACAAAATTTTGAAAGGAATGCTGGGTGTTAGTGTCATATCAGATGACATTTTAGTACATGGAGTTACAGAAAAAGAACATAACGTCAGGTTAGAAGTAGTTTTAAACCGTGCTCGAACAGTTCATCTAAAATTGAACCCTAAAAAGTCCAGAATTTGCAGAAACAGTGTTAACTATGTGGGACACATAATTAGCTCAGATGGCCTAAAACCTAACAATGACAGAATACAGGCAATTCTCGACATGCCCAGTCCTACCGATAAACCAGGTGTACATCGATTTTTAGGTATGATTGGATATGTTAATAAATTTATTCCAAACATGGCTCACATAACAAAACCGTTGAGAACGGTGATTCAAAAGAATGTTTCATGGCACTGGGAAATGGACCAAGAAAAGGAATTGAAGAAATTGTTAACTGAAGCCCCAATCCTACAGTATTTTGATAGTAGGCAAAAAGTTGTCATCCTGGTTGACGCGTCAAAGTATGGTTTGGGCGCTACTTTGTTTCAAAATAAATTACCTGTGGCTATGGCGTCAAAGGCATTAGACAAATCACAAATAAATTATGCAGTAATCGAAAAAGAATTATTAGCCATATGTTTTGGCTGTAAAAAGTTCCATGATTTTATTTATGGCAATGACGTAACAGTAAACACGGACCATAAGCCACTTGTTGCAATTATGCTAAAACCGATACATGAGCTTTCAGCAAGGATGCAACGTATGCGCTTGAGATTACAAAACTATAATATAACAGTATCATATCTCAAAGGGTCACATTTATATTTTGCAGATACTTTATCAAGAGCGCATACATCCAGTGTAGCCCCTAATGATTTGTATGACCGTGACATTTCGGTGGGGGCTATAGATATGGGTATGGATGTTGTCCAACGAGTCAGAGAAGCCACCAAGGTAGATCAGACGCTCAACACAGTAAAGAATCTGACGTTGGAAGGATGGCCAAATACTAACAATACTATTCCTAATGATGTGAAACCGTATTACACCTTTAGATATGAAATAACATGGGTAGATGGCTTACTACTGAAAGGTACACAAATAATAATCCCCAAAATTCTACAGACCGATATGCTGGACAAGTTACACAAATCACAACTAGGGGTGGTTAAGTGTAAACAACTCGCCAGAGATAATATTTTTTGGCCAGGATTTAGTAGCCAGTTAGAAGACAAAATATCCAGATGTGATATATGTCAAGACTTTAGAAATATGCCACCAAAAGAACCTTTGATAAATCATGAAATAATAGATATACCATTCAATAAAATTGGAATAGACTTATTTCATGTCGATGGTAAAAATTACATCTTAATTATTGACTATTATTCTAAATTTCCAGATTTCATAGAATTAGATAAAACATCTACTACAGCAGTTATTGAGGCATTAAAACAAACATTTGCCCGTTTTGGTATACCCAGATATATAGTGTCGGATAATGGTCCGCAATTTACAAGTCTCGAATTTCAGAAATTTGCGTCACTCTACTCAAGTCCAATGCATGCACAAAGTAATGGACAGGTTGAACGTTATGTTCAAACCATTAAACGTATAATAAAAAAATGCATAAAAGACGGTAGAGATGTACAAATAGCCATGCTCAATTACCGAAATACGACATTAGATGGTATTGGCGTATCCCCAGCGCAATTAATGATGTCAAGAAAATTGAGAAGCAGGATCCCTGTACTAGATCGAGAATTAAAGGCAAGGGTACATCCATCAAAACTTAACCAAATGCACCATAATCAAAGGTTACAAAAGGGATACTTTGACAGGCATGCCAGCAGTATTCAACGCCCTTTGAAGAGGGCTGATCGCATCCGTTATAAAGACCACAATGGGGACTGGAAAAGAGGTACAATTGTGCGTACTAATGTAAGGGCTCAAAGGAGTTACAATGTGATAAATGAACATGACAATGTTGTATGACGTAACAGAAGGTTCATTTACAAATGTCCTGATACACATAAAAATAAGACTAGAACATGCACCATCAGTTCACGTTAAAAGTTCGCATAACACGAACACACTAATACCATATACAACACGTTATGGTCGGTTAAGTAGGCCACCAGTTCGTTACGGTTTTCAACGTATATTTAGTGAATAAGTTAAAACATATTTATGTTAAGGATGCCTAATGTTGTTTTTTCAGTGGCTTACCTGTTGTAAGTAGCTTTGATGTACATGTGTATCTATGTACGTTCCTATGTACAATAACTTGAATGAACAAAGTAAATGACGTGAGCGCCCAAAAACAATACATTGCAGCGTCGAACATATGTGTGTCAAACAAAGAATGCACACAATGTACGCAAAAGAAGAAGCAGCAGGACAATACAACTGCGTATGAAATCATACTTACGTGTGTGACATGAACATTTCTGTTCAGCTGCTATGCGCACACCTTGACTTTATATAATAATATGTTGGATGTATGACATAAGACATTTATTGCAGAAAATAAATTACATGTTAGTTATAAGGGAAAGGATAGGATAAGGAATTATATTAGGTATGTTACAACTCGATAAGTCAGAAATAAAGAATTTAAAGGTATAGGTATAAGTCAATACAGGTAACAAATCAGACGTCACGAAACAGTAGTGTCAAATAATAAAGTATTTATTATATTTAAGTGAAAGGGGAAGATGTAATGTATTGTGGTTATCCGAACACCCCCACCGTACGACCGCATGACGTCATGATCAAGGATTCTTAATAAAGACAGTTACGTTACAAGAACTCACGGTGTCCACACATACATTATACCAGGCTGGGGAAATAAGTATCGCAATGCGGCAGAAATATATAACGCTGTCATGAATGATCAATGTCATAAGTCACTTGCCATCTTTTTACGACATTAGATATTGGTGGGACTAAACAAACAAATAAATAACTCATTACTGAAGAAATAGCGAGAAACAAAATGCTCACACCAGCTGTGCCCATATGCATGACACGGTGTTAGCTTACACTCGGTGTGTTTGCGCTAACCCCGCTCCTTGCGTACTGAGTTTTCGCTGCTAACTTAGAAATCCCCGCCAAAACCAGTTTTGGCTCGCTAACACTGCATCATGCATACGGGCCGCTGGAGTAGACTCTAATTAAATTTGGGTAGCGAGGTTGGGGGATTCAGCATTGTTGATCCCTAGCTAGGTCACACAGCATATTGCTGCTGATTCACTCCTTTGGTTGAAGATATATTTAGAAAATATGTATCCGTTGCAGACCACAGCCATTTTTGTTTCAACCAGAATGTGCGGATACTGTCAATTATCAAGGACATATATACATATATATATATATATATGTATATATATATATGCATATATATATAATTATATGTTGGTTGGTTGTTGAAGTTTTACGTCCTGACAATATCTAAGGTCATATCAGGACGGGTACCGACTTGCAACAGTGCGCACTCATGGCGACTTCATAGTGCTGCCCCACTGGGAGACCATGCACCACGACCTGATTTCACATTCAGTCAGATTATCCTGATGTTGAGCCAACCAGCGAAAACTCAGTACGCAAGGAGCGGTGTTAGCGCAAACACACTGAGTGTAAGCTAACACCATGTCATGCATATGGGAAGTGCGACCACATTCAGCCCCTTGCTTTTTTTCTGGTTGCAGACCAAACTTAGCATTAATATTATGCTATTGCTGTTGAGGTGAGAATGTGTTTTAAATAAGAACAACATGAAGAACTTGAACAATCAGAATACATGTAGGTTGGATTGGTTGTTGGAGTTTTCCATCCTGGCAACATCTAAGGTCATAAATGGATGGGTACCGACTTGTGACAGTGCGCACTCATGGCGACTTTATAGTGCTGCCCCACTGGGTGACCAGGCTGCTATGACCTGATATCCCACTCAGTCACATTATCCTGACACTGAGCCAAGCATTCCTTGCCCCACCCAAATAATGCCGAGTGCCTGGCTAGGAAACGACAAGTATAAATTTTTAAGTCATTGGTTTGACCCCGACTAGAGTTTGAACTCGCGGGTTCGAATCCCATGATCTCCCAAAACGAGAGACGGACGGTCAACTGAATCGGCCTTCCTGTCTGGTCCATTAAGGATAACAATGTGACGAAAACGTAGTAACCGAATGACGGCACCAACATTGTTCACGCGTGCTTAGGGAACAAAAAACACCATTGTAAGCCCAACATAGAAAAGGTGTTTGGGATAAAAGATTTATTATGGGAAAAAATACGACTCTGAGAGAACTTGCTTGTGCGTCCCTACAGTGTGACAATGTAAATATATATAAATATTGTGACCGTGGTTATTGACAGCGTCTGCACATTCCAGTTGAAGCAAAATTGGCTGTGGTATGCAACGGATATATAATATATATAGATTAGTTAGACGAATCTTACCTGGGTATAGATGATGGATAACTATTGTTTTACCGAGGAAGGAGCCTCGGATAGACGTGGGCGAGGGAGAAGGAAGCACATCCGGGTCCAGCAATCTTTACCTACTAATTCAGGATAAAAATGACTCTAATAAACCAAAACTATGGTCCTCTGACCTAATCTTGGTACAAGTGACTGAATAGACGTGGCAGGGCGTGGTGGGTGGGCCCTCACCCACGTCTATCCGAGGCTCCTACCTCGGTAAAACAATAGTTATCCATCATCTATACCCAGGTAAGATTCGTCTAACTAATCTATTTTACCTCGGTATACCGCCTCTGGCTAGCCACAGGCTAGGGAGACCTTTACGTAATATCATTTTTATCCTGATATTTCTGTTAGTTATTATTATTCTATTATCAAGTCTTATTTATGTATGTGGTGTACAATTGCTATGACAATAAAGCAAAAAATTTGACTTTGTCTCACCTTACTCTTTTAGTTGGTGAGTAGCCTCTGTGCTATAGGTTGAGGCTTCTCTAGTCGCTTGTGATAATGTTTCGCAAACGATCTAGCGGTTTTCCATCCTGCGTGAGCCAGGATCCGTTTCACGGAGATGCCTAGTAATCTGGCCTTAGATACCATCGCACCACGTGTAGAGTGCGATGAATATCTGTTTGTGTTGGCTCCTGATAGTTTTAACACAGTCATGGTCCATCTGGCGAGGGTGTCCCTCGAAATGCCCTTGTGTGGCTTAATAAAGCTCACCAAAAGCTGCCTTGAGTTTCTTATTGTTCTTGTCTTGGATATATATGTCCGTATTGCAGAGACTACACATAATTTTCGATCCTCTGTGAAACTAGTGACACTGATTGTCGACAGGGGATCACCTAAACGATTTGATTTCAACAAAGTTGTTAAATCAAACGTTGCTTCCTTGTTATCGATTTCAAGACCATTGAGCGACAGGGCGACTATTGTTTGGCCCCTGTGTCCTGTAACCAGCAGAAGAAGCAAAGCTACTTTGAAACCTAATAGCTTCACGTCCAGGAACTTATTCTCTGGCCATTCCTTGAAGAGTTTAAGCACAAGAGATACATCCCAAAACCTATTATATTTGGGTTTGGGAGGGTTCCTCTGATAAATTGATCTTACGATCCAGCAAATAACATGGTGTTTACCCATTGTTTGTCCATTAATCCTAGGTAGGATTATTGACAGCGCACATCTGGCTGCATTGATAGCGCCATACCCTAAACCTTCGTCTTCTAAGAACCGTAGGAAGCGTCCTACCTGGGATATTGTCGGGTTCATTGGCTTAACTTTCTTAAGTAAGCAATATATACCCCATTTCTTTAAATAGGTTGTATACATTTTCACAGTTCCCTTCCTCCACGCGTGAGATACCAACCGTTGTTGTGTAATCTTGTCCAAGCCGAATTGTTCCAAATATTTATTTTAAAAAGGAATGCTACCAAAGGAGTCGTCGACACGTTTCCGTGGCGCGCTAATGGTCCCTGATGTTTCAGGTTTCCTCGGTATCTTGGGAAGCGTAGGCTGCTTTTGGCCGTCATGACTAATCTCGCTAGCCACGGTTGAGCGTCCCATTCGGGGACGATGAGGATGGCGTGTGTTTTCTCCATTTGTATCTTTCTGGCGACTTTGCTAATAATGGTAAAAGGGGGGAAAATGTAAAAGAAATGATTTTGCCAATTTAGCGAGAAGGCATCTATGTGCCATGCATTTGGTTCGGGGTGCCACGAGACATATTTCTCCAGTTTAAAGTTATTACGTGAAGCAAATAAATCTATATCCGGCCAGCCCCATGTGTTACAGATCTCTTTGAAAATGGATGGGTTTAGTGACCACTCTAAGTGGTCATGGAAATGGCGACTCATCTTATCTGCAAGCCAATTCTGCGTACCGGGTATGTGTGTTATTGTTAACCAGACCTCAAAGCTTTGAGCCCAATTCCAAATGAGTAGTGCCATTTCGTTACACTTTATTGATTTTGTACCTCCCATATTCCTGACATAAGCCATCGCCGTGGTGTTATCCGTAAGGATACGTACATTATTTTTCGGTACTTTAACAAGGCTGGTTAAACCTAAGTAAATGGCTCTTAATTCTAAAACATTAATATGATCGGAAAATTCCGATTCTAGCCATCTTCCTCCCGTTGCTACATCATTGCGATGTGCCCCCCAACCGTGCAGTGATGTGTCAGTTGTAACTGTAGTATTGGGCTCACCCATTCTAATGGGATTGGGGGAGTTATCAAAGTGACTTAGCCACCAAGAAATGTCGGCTAGTCCATTCTCAGAGATAAACATTCTCTTTTCAAAGTTACCCTTTGCTCGGGCCAAAGCTAGATTTTTATCAATTTCCAGGGACTTAACGTGTGCGGCCCCATATAAAATAGCAGGGCTGTACGAAATCATTATACCGATTAAGACTGCGACCTCTCTTATCTTTGGCCTAGAAGTGTCTAACAGCTGTATCGCTGTGTCCCGAAACTTATCTTTCTTTTGTTGTGTAAGTGAAACGGTCATAGCCGTCGTGTTTAAAATGAAAGCTAGACACTTAAGCTCCTTAGTAGGAGAAAACACGGATTTCTTATCATGTATGAAGAAACCATTGCTTACTATGGGTAAATACTTGGTAGGTTCCCCTTCCTTTCCAAGGTGACTGGCCACTTACTCATCTTTGTCAGAGTGTGCCCTGATGAGCCACATCATCTTGCTGTTACACCTTCAAAGCTATTAATCTTCTAACTCATCTGCTGCTCCAGTCTTCATGCACTTGAAGGGGTGACATCCCCTGACCACACCAACAAAGTTGATGTGCACCGCACTTAGTTTAGGCCGACAATTGAGTCGGTATGGCCGCTGGTGTGCACTACCAACTTCTGGTCTTCCCATAAATGGGACTAGCCGCACGGCAGCGGGGGTTTTAAATCAGAGTTTACCTTCTCCTAGATGAGCAGTCAGCCAAGATTGACGAGCCCCACCTGCCCGAAGCATCTGGTTTTGAGGCGCCAGAGATCCGCCTTTGCCCCTTCTCCCGTCAGTAGAAACAGTTTCGCCTCGTGAAGGCCGGGAGTTGGACTTGGTTATCAGAGGCTGTTTGATAAGCATGCCATGAGAAAGTACTTTATAGGTAGTGAGAGCTTATCCTCACTATCACTTCCGGCAATAATAACCTTGAAACCGACTCCCAAAGAAGCTAAAACCAACATTGTGTACTGAGTACAGAACATTAAGCCTGATGAATCATATGTTGAAGATGATCCTGAAAATAATTTTACTGAGAAACAGACAGAAAATTGAAGAACAAATCAGTAACGTACAAAGTGGGTTTATATCTGGAAGAGGTACACGTGAAGGGATTTTCAATATGAGAATGATTTGTGAACGTTATTGTGAAGTGAACCAGGATGTTTATGCCTGCTTTATTGACTATGAGAAGGCCTTCAACCGAGTCAATCATGAACTGTTAATCAAATGTTTACAAGATATTGGTGTCAATGGCAAAGACATTAAACTAATTGTGAACTTATACTGGACACAACGTGCATTTATAAAAATGGAGCAGGGCCTATCGGATGAAGTTATGATTAAACGAGGAGTTCGACAGGGGTGTGTATTGTCACCATGTCTATTTAACCTGTACACAGAGATGATTTTCAGACACATTGAAGATTGCAAGGGAGTGACAATAGGTGGCATGAACATCAACAATCTTAGATATGCCGATGACAGTGTAATACTAGCAGACAGTGAGAAAAACCTACAAGATATAGTGAATAGAATCAATAAAGCTGGAATACTATTCAACATGAAGATGAATGCCAGGAAGACCAAAACAATGGTTATAAGTAAAAAGACAGATAAACCAAATGTCAATATAACCATAGATGGCACAAACATAGAACAAGTATCCGAATTCATATATCTCGGACAAAAGATTACAAATGATGGGAGATGTGAGGAAGAAATTAAAAGAAGGATAACAATAGCCCGAACAACATTCTCCAAAATGAATAGAGTGTTAACATCAAGTAAGATATTAATACAAACAAGGAAGCGTACTCTTCAGTGTTATGTGTGGTCTACTCTAATGTATGGGGCAGAGACATGGACAATCTCTAAGAAAATGTACAAACGTTTAGCAGCATTTGACATGTGGACTTATCGAAGGATGATGAAAATATCATGGACAAAGAAGATCACCAACAAAGAAGTTCTCAGAAAAATTAAAAATAAGAAAAGCTTGTTTGCCACTATACAGACAAAGAAACTTATTTATTTTGGCCACATCATTCGTCAGAGTTCAATATACCGTACATTGTTGGAAGGGAAGGTGAATGGCAGCAGAGGGAGAGGGAGACCAAGAACATCATGGTTTACAAATATTTCACAGTGGACAGGCTTGAATTATTCACAGTCTATCAGAACAGCACAACATCGGGACAAGTGGAGAACCATTGCATCCAACCCTCGACTAGAGGATGGAACTATTGATTGATTGATGAAGAAACCCAAGTTTGAGAAAAGTTGACATAAATCTTGAACGGCGAGCTCGCATTGTGTGAAAGATTGTCCCATAATGAACGAATCATCAATGTATGGAAACATACAATGACCAAGTTTAGCCATTTGTGAAAAAACTGGTTTCAACAACTTAGTAAAAAGGCGTGGTGCACACGCCAAACCATTTGGTAGGCAGGTAAATTGAAAAAGCTGGCCATTCCAGACAAACCTTAAATATTTGCGATCTACCTCCTGAATAGGAATGCTATAGTAAGCATCTCTTAAATCTACACTCGCTAGCCAACACTCTGGGGTAATCAAATCCCGAGCTGTTTCTAAGGAAAACATTTTGAAATGTTGGTATTCAATGATTTCATTTAATTTAGTTAAATCTAAGATCATTCTAATGGTCCCATCTGGTTTAGGAGTGGAGACAATATTTGAAATGAATTCACCTTCAGTATGTTGTACTCTTTTGATGATGCCTTTGGCTTCAAAAAGCATAACCTGTTCATTTAATTGAAATCTTTCTTGCGAATTGAATTTATATGGAAAAGGTGCTCTTTTCTGGACAGGTAATTGTGTGAAAGGAATTGCAATGCCTTTAACAATACTAATAACCTCTGGGTTTGTGGTTAATTGTTGCCACTGATCTAAAAAATTAACAATGTTGCCCGCTTGAAAATTGCTTACGTCAGTTTGTGTTTCCTCTGTGACCATCTCAGGGCCAGGAGGCTGAAAAGTTTGTGTGGCGTTCTCTACTTGTTCCCTGGTTTGGGGAACTGCGGCTTGGGAACAAACTCCCTTTTGTAACCGCGGTTGTCGTTCCAGTTTGAGGGTTGTCTGTCGCCTCGACCTCTTCCCCTCTGGGTGAATCCGAAGGATGGTCTGCCCCTGAACGGCCTTCCTCCTCGGCGGAAGCGAAAATCCGTCCGGCATCGTCTGAACCCGAGTGGGTTTTGGAACTTACGGCCCTTTAGTTCCGTGTTCTTGGCACTCTTATTGTCCACCTCTACTTGCTTGTACAGGTAGGCAAGCTGACCCCCGAACATCTTGGACTTGTCCAGAGGTTTTCCTTTGATGGGGGTAGGTCCCGAATACACTGTGTATTCCTTGCCATCATGATCCGTCATTTTCTTTGACCGGGCTACTTCTTTGCCCGCGTCGGTAGTGACGGATTTGAACACGTTTTCGAATCTGCGATGTGTCATGTAGTTACTCGCCGCAGCGAGCAAGGCAATGCCCCTGTCCATTACCCGAGCCAAGGACGAGAATTTATTCTCGGTTTGCATGCGGTTAGCGACCGGGATAATGGAAGTCAAGGACCCCAAAACTGCCTTATGGATTAAACATAGGGCAGTTTCATAGCGGCGACGTTCGTCTGACAGATGGATGCCAGCATCCATCTCCTTACATACCGTAGTGGGGATACCTTTGATGCCGGAGATCTGTTCGGTCAATTTGTTAATGACCTCAGCTGGTTTGAAGGTGGTAAAATGGCCATTGACCGTTTTCCTCATCATGGTTGTGGTACGGACCTTCTTTGCCTTCTTTTTGACAATTTTCTTCCCAACCTTAGCGCCTATTTTGGCGTACACCCCAGCGCGTTCCGTATCGGAATCTGACTCTGTGGAAGAGGAGTCATCTGACGAGTCTGAGGACGAGTCTTTCTTTTTCTTTTTCTTTTTCTTCGACTTCTTAGAGCGTTTAGCGTTAGCCTCCTTGGTGAACTCATCACCCGAGCTACTCACTGTGCGGCGTTTCTTGCCGCGCGCTTTCGGTTTCGGAACCTCAGAGGCTGAAACCGTGTCTTCCTTGTCGTCGGAAAAGTCTTCCCAATCCTCATCAGGGATTTGGGGAGGGCCCGCAAAGGAAAGAGCCAGGAATTAGCGCATCTTTTCATAGTTGCATCATAGTTGCCATCTTTGCCTCCCAATCGTTGGGTTGAGGTGGCTGGTCACTGTCCCGGTCGGACGTCTGGACCCCGGGCTGTGGGGACGGCGGAGCCGTCGCCGCTGGTGACAAATCGTAATCCGGAGGGGCAATGCCCACGGCTGCCGCGGGCGGCTTATTCCGCCGAGTGGCCATCGGTTTCTGTAACGACAAAGGTGTTACTTAAACCGGAATCATCTCAACTACACAATGTGTAACCAGTAAACTGGGTTGAGGTAATAGGTACAGAGTAACGTGTATTAAAACGTTTCAGTACAGGCGTGAAGCTAAAGTTTGCCATAGGTGCATGGTAACGAAACCAACCAAACGGGGGGGATCGATCCTTAGATCGCCCACTCTCTCTGTTCCGTACACTTCTCCCACCCGCGGCTACTACGCCAGCAAGTTGGAGAAAATATTACGAAACTCGGAGGTTCGCCTTAAAACCGGTCTGGGGTGTCTATAAAAAACACCCAGAAGCATCCCCAACATCATCCTCTATTCAGGATCCGTGAGAATTTTCTTAGGAAATGAGCAACTCGGGTTACCATTTCTCCCTGTATCAAAAACAGGTGTCGATAGAACAAAGGACTATCGGTTTCGTTCGTGCCAGTGGCACCCAGTGTTCTATCCTCAAGTAAAAAACACGTACAAAGTCCAAAAGGGACCTGAGAAAGTTCTGAACTTTCATAATGTGATGCTATAATGCATCATAAACAAGTTAAACTAAGTTGCCATTACTTACTTTGTGAATAAGTAGTCTTAGTAGATAAATCCTGTTGGAGCAACTCACAAAACGTCCTCCCGTTGTGAGTCACTTATGCTAATTGCTGGACCCGGATGTGCTTCCTTCTCCCTAGCCTGCGGCTAGCCAGAGGCGGTATACCGAGGTAAAATATATATATACCTATATCTATATACTCTTGATTGGTGATAGTTAAATGCCATGTCGACATCAAAGGCCATATTCGCGACACGTATACCATGCCATATACACATGCACATATATGTATGCGCGTACCTATTCAGTCATAATGTATATCGCTGGCTAATAACGCTGACGTTACATCTACAAAACCAACAGACAGATATTTGAAAAGAGCATTTTTATTTTGAAGATGGAGGGATTTAAGAAGAGTGATGTACTCTTCTGATCATTGTAGCAACTTTGTCCATACTTGCAGCTAGATCCGAATGGAAAGTGAAGACTTAGACAATAACCTAGGACCAGTTTATGTTAAATGCAAAGACTTCGTAATATATGCTAGGTGTACGATAGATACACACATATATATATCGTTTGTTGAGGCTTTACGTCCAACCAACATCTAAGGTCATGTTCGGATAGAATGCAGTCATTGTGAATTCATAGTCCTGCCCTCCCTGGGAAAATCGGTCCTCCAGCACAATGGCCTGATATCCCACTCAGATACTGAGCTAGCCAGTCCTTTCCCTATCCTATTATTAATGCAGAGTGCCAGGTACGGTATTGGTTCTGACATATTTACATGACTTGTATCCATGCATATATATATATATATATATATATATATATATGGATTTCACATATATATATATATATACACATATGTAAGACGTATTGCAAAACTTTTGCAGGCAGCTTTCATGAAATGAGAGCGGCAGTCAAGTAATGAAAGCAGTCTTTGTCGCATCGCGACCGACAGCATGATGATGATGATGATGTAAGACGTAACCCGGTTCAACCTTTAGCATCGCTTAATTTGTGACCAGTTACAAATACAAACCCACGTTGCTCACCTCCTGTGATCCTTCCTTCTTAGAATTAGATGTTGCTAGGACCTAAGACCCCCAATAAAGAAAACCAACATCCCCAAATGCGGGTGCTTAACACATAACCACCCTACCTCACCTCCAGTGGGGCGGCTGATGTGGCCTTAGATGCTGCTAATAAGTAAAACCCCAAATGAATCAAACCACCACCACAGTACAGTTCGCTAACCCCCAGACCCCTACCCCCTACCCCTCCCCATCTCTGCACTCCTATTAGGGTCAGCAAGCCAAGCAACCGCCTCGATGTGGAACACAATGGACGCTGGCGACCAAATCCAAATTGGGGTCCGCCTCCAGTATCAGTATCACATCGGCTTGTGACACTCTTTACATTTAGATTTGAATAGTCCAATGGTTACGAGTTGCTGCCATTTTCTGAGATAAACACAGTATGTTGCTTCTTATGATCTAATCTATTTTACTTCGATGTACCTTTGATTTTAAAATTGCTAACTTGGGAGGTATTTGAAGTGAAGACATGCCACATTGATGTTGGCAAGCACATACAAATTATGACGCCATAGGCTTCAGCAGTAATACGTGCTAATACATTGACTTGATATTATCCCTTCTCTGTTTCAACAAATGATCGATCAATGCACCAGTATTGAAGTTGAGCGTCCGTCTCCCGTTTTGGGAGATCATAGGATTCGAACCCACGGGTTCAACCTCTGGTCTGGTCAAACCAATGACTTAAAAAGTGATACTTGTCGTTTCCTAGCCAGGCGCTCAGCATTATTTAGGTGGGGCAAGGACTGGTTGGCTCAGTGTCAGGATAATGTGACTGGATGGGATATCAAATCTAATTATGCGCTTTGGTTTTAAAGATTTGGTTGTTTCATCGGGCTATGCCGCTTTAAAGGTCGGGTTCCCTAATATTAATACGTATTTCTTACATGAGCATTCTTCACATTAAACAAAAATGTTCAAGAGATATGTGCATTAAAACTACAAAGGATAGCTATGTTGTCTTTATTAGCATTACTCTATTATTACCACCGTGTTAAAGCTTATATCCCCGTCCTGATATGACCATGGATGTTGCTAGGATCTAAAACTCCAACAAACATACAATATATATATACACTGCAGGAGACCATATATAAATATTATATATATAATATAATATTATCTATTTGGTGTCTTCGATTGTAACAAATAGCGAACTGTCCAATGTGATGTCAGACTTGAACAAAAATCTTAATCTTTGCATTCGTAAATTAGGTAGGAAATATTTCAATCAACAACAATTGTTCTTCCTGATTTCACCTCTCTTTACCCTATCATTCATAGTAATACTGATCACCAGGCTAAGGTAGAAACGACAGTGCATTCCTATGACATTGCTGTGACTCAGCCAGGGTTCGGACCCGAGGGTTGTAGTAACACGACCTGCCAAATTGGAAACGGACGCTTAACTCTTGCCAGTCTGAAAATGGCTCACCTTATGTTAACAAAATACATTGACAGTCTATCTACTCTATCTTCTAGTTCTACCGATCAAAATGGAGAAATGTGAAAATTATTGAGAAAGCGTTTTGTAATTTTGTAATTCAGATGTTAGTTTCCCAGATTTGGTTTAAATTAAAACTATTTGGGTCAGGTACTATAGCAGGACATCTAATCAGCATAGAGATTCGGACTGGAGTATCTGCCCGGAGAGTGTCTTGACTTGAATCTCTACCGACACAGGCTCTGATTGGAGTATCCACCAACCGGGTCTCTGATTGGAGTTTCTACTGGCAGAGTATCTGACTGCATTCTATGGCAGGAAAGTCTCTGATTGGAGTCGCCAACAGAAAAGCCTGTTGGAAGTCTTGATGGTAGAATATATGTGCCAGATCACACTCCCTACATATGTCAATGCATATATATATGCATATATATATGTGGACATATACACATAAATATGTATACAGTACAACCCGTTAGAGAAAGCTCGGTTAAACCAAACGATCGGTTAATCCAAACTTTTTTTGGTGGCCCGGCAAAATACTACCATTTATCATATAAAAAAGTTGGTGAAACCAAAGTCGGGTAATCCAAAGTATCAGTTAATCCAAACAAAATTGTCGGGCCCAAGGCCACTTCCGGTATGGTTAAACCAAATTTTCATGTGGTTATAAGGTCATCTGAGACTTTTTTATATGATAAATGGTAGTACTTTGGCAGACCACCAACAAAAGTTTGGATTAACCGATTGTTTGGTTTAACCGGGCTTGGTTTAACAGGGTTATACTGTATATACATGAAAACAATAATCAAAGTGTCCACATACATTGTATATTACATTCATAATGCACCCACATTTTTGGCAAAGCCAAGTCAAAGTCGAAGCCAAAGCTTGGTTAAACCAATGATCGGTTAATCCAAACAAATTTCTAGGGTCCCTTCAAGTTTGGTTTAATGGAGATATACTATATAGGGCCGTAGCTGACAGGGGAACCAGGGTGGGAATTCCACCCCCCCCCCCACCCTTCCATACACAAAACAACAACGGTATGTAACCACCCAGAAATGGCTGGAAATAACATTTCAGAGCCTGTAGATTAAAGATATTCCCGGGGTATGGGGGGTGGGGGAAAGGGGGGCATCCAATCAGAGTCCGCTCCGATCACACGTTCAGTACTCGTCCATTCCAAGAATGTTTCTGGTACCACAAACAAACATTCCTATCTACGGCTATGATACATATGTATGATATATATATATATTATATAATCACATAAATAGCCGCTTGGTACTGTTAATTTCTTCATGTATTGAATTTCCCGTACAGATTCTCTTTCAGTCACGAACCGGACGTGGTGGCTTAATCGGTAGAGCGCAGGATTCCCGTACGGTAGGTCGGGAGTTCGACTCACGGTCGAGTCAAACCGATGACTTATAAAAATTGATACTTGTTGCTTCCTAGACTGCCGCTCGAATTATTAGGATGGGGCAAAGTCTGGTTAGCTCGGTGTCACGGTAATGTGACTGAGTGGGATATCAGGTCATGGTGCCACTGACCTGGGAGAAACTCCCAGTGGGGGTAGCACTTACATTGAAGTCGCCATGGGTGTGAACTGTCACAAGTCGGTACCCCGTCCTGATATGACCCTAGAATGTTGCCAGGAGGTAAAACCCCAAGAAACAAACAATCTGTCAAATCACGTGATGACATAAGTTAGCACAGTTCAACGGCAGGAGCAGGCGGTGGCGGTGGATCGCTCAAGCGTGGCGAGTTGTATTAGCGACACATTCTGGTACTGAATGTTCAGTGAACTGTAACTGCTGGGCACGCAGACCGGCTTTGACACGTCGCTTCCGCCGACCCGGCGCAAGTAGTTCCGGCGGACTCGGGCATGGAAGGACATGGGCGAGTCGTGGTGGTTGCAGCTGCCGGTACAGTAGTTCAACTTCAGTTTCTTGGGCGAGGTGATGATAGGGTCCAGCAGCCTGCTCCGCACCTCCCAGCTCTGCAGGCGACACGGCCCCTCTCCCGCGACCGGTCCCGGTCCCGCCCCTGACCCCACCGCAGCCCCGGCCCCTGGCCCCGTCCGCCATTCCGCCTCGTCCCGGGGCAAGCGCGCCCGGTTTCGGGATCCCAGAGCCCGGACCACCCTCGTCGCCATCCGCGCCTCCAGAACCGCCTTGCTGGCCGCCGCCCCTGCCAACAGGGGGCGCGCCGCCCCGGTCAGATGCAACCGAACGTCGGCGGGCAGGCGGAGCGCGCCGGGCTCCACGCCCGTCGTATAGGTCCAGAAGTTGCCGTTGTCGTCGCCCCCGCCGGCGCCTCCGCCTCCGCCGCCACCTCCGCCTCCGCCTCCCCCTCCGCCTCCGCCTCCGCCGCCGCCCGCCGCGCCATGGGTCCGCCCCGCCGTCCAGCAGGTGCTGCTCGTGCCGCCGCAGAGCCTCAGGGTGCCCGGCGCCTGCATCCAGGGCAGGGCGGGCAGGCGCAGCTTGAGGAAGGTCACCGCGTCGCTCTTGTTTCTCCTGCCTTCCGGCGTTGGTTTCTCATTCAACCGAAACAGGAAGTAGGTCTCCATCGGTTGGCTGCCTAGATAATGAAGGACATGCTAGATATATTATGGATGTATCTAACTGTATTCATTTGTGCTATATCCTAGTATTATTGTGCTATATATATTGTGTTATATATTATATATTCTTTGTGCTATTTATATAATATTATATATTATCATATATGCTATATATTATTATTAAAGTTGCATAGTCTGATGGTTTTGAATTTCTGTATTTTTTCTGAGGTAAATTATTAGATCAATCACTAGTATCTACTTTACATTAGTTCAAAGTTACTTTTACTTTAAATGGAAAACTTTTGAGATATTTTAAGTGCAAACCAGGACAATTAGTTTTGGCAAGCTTGCCAAAAACTCTGACACCATAGACTTCTGCAGTAACAGGTTCTGTTAAATTGACTCAGTATTCCCTTCTACGCAGAAACAAATGCTTAATAAGTGCATTAGTATCTAAGTTAGATATGTAAAATCAAATCCAGATAATTGGTTTGGTTTTGAAAATTAGATTTTTCATCGGACTATGCAGCTTTAATAACACAACACTACTCGGACAGTTTCTTATATTACATTAGTACTATTAATGTACAGTAGTCTTCTACTTCAGTTCATTGTTCCATTCCATTTGTCTGTCCTATTGGCGCCATCTGGGATGGATTCCTTTCAACTTCCGGCCTCCAGCTCAACGTGTATATACAGCAAAACCTCTATAATTGACAACCTTCACAGGCCCCTATATCGATCGCTTTATTTGAGTCCCAAACAATCACCCATACAGTACCATTGTAATGATACAAAAAACTCCCTGAACTTACCACCTCCCTGAATGGACCAATTGAAGTCGGTCCCATAGTCGGTAGATTTAGAGAGGTTTTGCTGAATTACATTTTTTAGGAAAGACTGGTACAGTTGTAGGTGAATGGTTATGGAGGCGGCCACACATAGGAGGCGCCACCAGTTTAGCTGGTACGGTCAGAGCGAACTAGTCAAAGACTGACGGAGGGAGGTTAGTGCACTTCCGAAATTTGTTTATTTACAGCACTTTAGCAACAACTTCTGAGGCCATACTGCTCAAAACAGTGACAAATAAACCAACAAATCAGTAAATAAGCATAGTGTAGGCAGTTGCAAGCCTTCGGTATGTCATCCAATATGGCCACCAAAAGTTGCCTCGTGACGTAATTATACCCCTCGATACTTCACAGGCAGAGTGGTGTGTTTTTATTCAACTCAAAGCAATTTCCTCTGAGACTGGAGCATGTCTAGTCCAGTAGGTAGCGAGTTTGGACACTGGGTGGTGGGGCCGCCAGTAGCATTTGATGACTAATCAGGTAACGTTATATAATAATAATGCAACATTATCTGGATATTCCATTTACCGCCTGATCGGGTCAAGCCACTGAATTAAAAATTGATAGTTGTCGTTTCCTAACCAGGCACTCAGGACTAGTTGGCTCAGTGTCAGGATAATTTGATTGAGTGGGGTATCACGACATGGTGCTGGTGGCCTGGTCTCCCAATGGAACAGCAGCACTATAAACAAATAAAGTCGCCATGAGTGCGCACTGTCACAAGGTGGTACCTGTCCTGATATGACCGTAGATTTTGCCAGGATGTAAAACTCCAACAACCAACCAATCATCCATACACTGCTATCTTCGGTCAACTAGGTATGCATTACATACACATATACACACCTACAATACATATATACATGTATATACCTGTTATTGCCCCAAAATGGGGTTTGGGGATCGATGCATTTTGGATGTGGAAATAGACTAAAAATAAGAAGAATGCCGATAAGTGATATCGGGCAGGCTAGTGCAATATCACTTTTATCAGACCAGACAGGGTATCGGAAATTGCAATGGATATCACCGCAGAGAATAGGTTATGATCACTATTTAGGCATTGTATATTCAATGTTTTCCCACAGTGGCGAATGGTGATGGATAGTGCAAGAAATTAATGAGAAAACGCTCCCACGCATACCTTACAGTCAAGGACTGGTTAGCTCAGTGTCAGGATAATGTAACTGAGTGGGATATCGTGAATTGGTACTGGCGGGCTGGTCTCCCAGTGGGGCAGCACTATAAATTCGCCATGAGCGCGCACTGTCACAAGTCGGTCCTCATCCTGATATGACCTTAGATGTTGCCAGGACGCAAAACTCCAAGAAACAACTAAAGAAACAACCAAAGCACATTCTTGATTACAGAAATTGATACTTGTCGCTACCTCGCCTAGTGCTCACCATTGATACTAATAGAATAGCAGAAGGACTGGTTAGCTCAGTATCAGGATAATGTAACTCAGTGGGATATCGGAGCATGATGCTGGTGGCCTGGTCTCCCAGTTCGGCAGCACTATATATATATACAGTGCGCACTGCCACAAGTTGGTACTCATCCTGATAACACCTAAGATGTTGCCAGGATGTAAAACTCCAACAAACAGCCGAACAAACTATCAAACAAGCAAAGTACATTCTTATGCCTAGTACACACCTCCCGTATAGGATTCGCGCACTAAAACTCGCAACTCGACCCGACCCGCTTAAAACTGAAAACGGGCCGATTCGTTTTTCGAATTGCGAATCGCAATCGTAAACGGCCGCTTTTAGCACTAAAAACTCAGTTTTATGCGCGAATCGCAATCGCTAGGTGTGCGCGGGGAGCGCACACCAAGCGATTTTTGTGGGCGAAACGGGCAGTTTTCGATTGTATACGGGAGGTGTGCGCACACAAACGGTAGGTGTGTACCAGGCATTATTCATGCGAGGACCGCTCACCAGTAGCAGTGCCGTTGCTCCTGTCGCGACCTTTACCCAGCTGGGCCTCGCTCCTCTCAGCGATGTGCCTCTGCGTGTAGATCCGTATCTGCTCCTCAATCCGCCGCTGGAACTCAGGCTTTGGCGGCGGGTGCCACGGCGTCGAGGCGGGGATTGTCGCCACGAGTAGCAGACACAGCAACAGGAATGACACCATGGCGCAGTGTGTGTGATGTTTGATGTGTGATGTGTGTTGTGTAGTGTTGTGTAGTGTTGCCTCGTCGGTCAGAATCAGCTGAATGACGCCTGAGAGGCAGGGCGGGTAGGTACTAATACTCCCGTACCCGACCAACCCATCAACGGTGGGGGCCAGGTCTCCGTCAACACCTACGTGGGTTCGGTGTGTTTTGAAGCCGGAGGTTCCGTTTAACCCCCCCCCCTCCCGCGCCACTCCTCTCCCTCCCCACCCCATCACCCATCCCCCACCCCCACCCCCAAGCTAGGCGGAGGGTGGGCGTTTGGGGTATGGTTGGGGTTGGGGGTTGTTGGTGATACTGATACAGTGATAGCTTGGTGGTTGTGGTGGAAAAGGGGAGGGAGGTGGGGGTTCAGGGTTGGGACTTGGGAGGGAGGGTTGGAGTAGAAGGTGGGCGGGGGTCAGTTTTAATTGATGATCCTTGGCTGAGTGCATTTTCTGCACTCGGAACTAAGTTGATACTATGAAGCTATTTAAAGTGTTCCGCTTATGTCCCTAGTTTTGTTATTTTAATTATATATATATATATATATGTTATTTTAATATATATATACTTATATACATATACAAATATATGCATATATACATATTATCGTATATACGTATATAAATGTTTTATTATTATTTATTATTTTACAATATTTACAGATATATACATTATATATCCATCTATATATACATATATTTACATATATACATACACATATACATATATACATATACACATATATATATAGATACATACATATATACATATATACATATATACATATATACATATAAGTATGCAGAATATGTATATATATTAACCTCACCTCAAAACAAGGCAGCATGCATTCAAAACCATCGCTCTAATTCTATGAATGGTAGGAACAGCAAACATCAATAATACAAAAGATACGTTACAGCAGACATATATACTATAACGTACTAATTTTTATCATCTATTATCGCATGCCGAGTTATAAAATACACACTCCATTACATGGTGAGTTACAGTATCATTATCATTAGCCACATTATTATGTACACTTACTAGATAGAGTCACTGTTTCACAAAGAGATTACTGGAGTGAGTAGGTTCCCGATAAGGGCCAGTTCAGCTTCCAAAACAGCTGCCTTCATACATACCTGCATTTTGGTTCTCTTCTGCAGATTATTGCATCCTTAAATCGATAGGACAATTTGTATGGACCTATTTTCATGCGACTATAGTGTGGAAAACTAAATTTGTACATTTCTACCATTCCAAAGTGAATATCCCAGTGATTAGTCTACCTACACTCAGTGGTGAAACTAACCTATTCCGTGCACGTGGTTCCTTTCTGTGATGTCCTTCTATATATATTGACCTCGGTACTACGCCTCTAGCTACTCATAGCCCAAGGAGAAAGAAGCACATCCAGGTCCATCAATTAGCATAATCAGCTCACAGCAGGAGGACGTCTTGTGAGCAGCTCCAGCAGTTTTTCCACATTTACTGCAAAACCAAACAGGTTAGTATCTTTCAAACTCGAGTCGTTGGTTCAGTTCATGTTAGCATTCACACTTTTCGATAAGTTATTACTGTTTTACAGCTCAGTTTTGATCGGTCTTGACATGACCGATAGAACAATGCCGCCATTGTTTGGGTATTAATTAATTATGCCGCCCGTTGCCAAACGGAGATGTTTGGCAGGAGCCATTTACATCATTAGGGATTTTTTTCCCTGGGTTAGATTAGATTCCTAGATCTAGATGAGTAGGTTGCCAGTCTTGTACAACAGAAGGTGGAGGAAATGTTACCATTGAGACCGGCTTCCTCTAAGAAGAAGTGGACTAGGGTCCCGCTTGACTCAGATGAGTCTGAATGGGAGGATCTGTTGGAGGATCAGGCCTCAACTGACAATGAGTCAGAGGAGGAGGTGTTTGTGTCAGCTAGAAAGTGCAAACAAAAGAAAAGAGACCACTCTTCCGAAGGAGACGAGTACATGAGGGCCTGCAAAAAGAAGCCCCTCATGAAGAAGAGCAAGAAGAAGACTAAGAAGAGGAGGAAACACAAATCTTCCTCCTCTGACTCTTCGTCACACTCATCGACAACAATCTCTGACTCTGATACAAAACACATGGGCAAGTACGCAAACCCGTGTGGGAAGGAAACAAAAAAGTGCAAAGTGCAGAGGCGCAAAAAGATTCATATCACGACGCTCATGAGGAAGACCATCCAAGGGCACTTTAATACCTTCAAGCTGGCAGAGGTAATTATTAAGATGGCTAAGAGGTTTACGGGAATTAAAGGTATCCCGGAATCGGCCATCAAAGATATGGATCCTGAGGTGAAACTCAGCGAGGAGCGCAAGAAGTTTGAGTTGGCTCTCTATATGGTACACAAAGGGGTACTCTCGGCTCTGACAGCCATTCTGCCCATCACAAACAGCATGATGGCGGAGAACACATTCTCATCACTCTGCAATGATATGAACAGGGGGATTGCTTTACTTACAACAGCAACAAGCAACGTCCTGTCCTACAGGCAGTTCGGTAATGTATTTAAGGTGGTCTGCACAGACACAGGCAAAGGGGTGGCATGGTCCAAGAAAATCACGGACAATGATGGGAAGGAATACACACTATTCCTTGCACCAAAGCCCATCAAGGGAAAGCAATTAGACAACACCAAAATGTTTGGCGGTCAGCTCCAAAACGTGTTTACACAAGTGGAGACCAGCTCAAAGTGCGGAAAACACATGGAAACAGACAAAATGAAATCGGCTGACGGCAATCCCAAGCACTTCAAGAACCTGAGGCAGGATTTTCAAAACCGAAGAACCGGCCAACAGGGAGGGCGGTTCGGGACCAACTTCAGCTTAAAGGCCAGGGGAAGGGGACAGAGGCAGTCATTTGGTTGGAACGATGGGAACAGGCCATTCAAGAGGGAGTTCAACGCTCAGAAGCCATTCCCCCACCCAGGAAACAAATATAAGTGGTGACTCAAACAACACCAGTAAGCAATACATTTCAAGCTGGTAATCTCAATAACTGTCTCTCAGAATGAAATAAAGTTACTGATAACTTAACATTCATTAGCCTAGCAGAAGGGGTAAGGATGCCGTTAATAGAAGAACCTATTCAGAATAGCATACCTTTCCCATACTGATTTCACGGGTTCAGAACGCGAAGCATTAGACAATCAAGTTATTAAGTTTTGTGAAAAAGGCATTATAGAACCAGCACTACACATTGCTGGGGAATTCATCTCCAATATTTTCTTAAGACCGAAACCAAATGGAGATGTTAGACTAATTTTAGATCTAACTTTATTTAACAAATTTGTAGAATACAAATATTTAAAAATGTTTTCGTTAGAAACAGCAAGAGACTTAGGCACACAAGGTGCCTGGCTAGCCAGCTTTGATCTTAAGGATGCATACTACACAGTACCCATCTATAAACAATATAGAAAGTATCTAAGATTCTGTTTCACAAGTTTCCTTAAGCCAATTTTGTCCCTTATGGCTAGGAAAGGACATATCATGTTTCCATACATTGATGATTCATTTATTGTCGCGCAAACACAACAATGCCAAACAGCAGTAGACAAATTATGTGAAACATTGACAAAATTAGATTTCTATATACATGAAACTAAATCAGTACTAACACCAACAAACACATTAAAATTTCTGGGGTTCTTTATTGACACCATAAAAATGACATTAACAGAACAAAAAGTTGATAAATTCCCAACAACAGCAAATCAATTACTACAATTGAACAAACCAAAAATATGACAAGTCGCAGTGTTGATAGGAATTATGATAGCCTATGCACCAGCTATCTTATATGGCCAGGCTCATATCAAATCCTTAAGTGCCTGTCACACTATGCCGGATTGAGCAACGGACAGAATTTTCTAGTCTGGTGGTGTTCGGGCGTGATAAGTATCAAAATGTATTAATATGTGTCAAAATGTTGCGATATTGGGTCAAAGGCTGCCGGACAAAAGGACACGAAATGGACATGAAACGGAAATGAAACAGACATGAAATGTACATGAATGGATAGCCAATGGACGATAAGCAGACTAAACAAACTCAATCCGGTCAAGAACTGTAGAAATCAATCCAGCAGCATCCATTCCAAGTTTTGTGCATGTTCAAAACTTGTAACGGATTGGGCCGGATATCAACGGATATCAATGGATATCAACATATATCAACAGATATGCAATGGACACAAACCAGACTTTGCCAGATATCAACAGACTTTGTTCGGTTTCTTTCCGTTTCCCCAATCCGGTGATGTGTGACAGAGCCTTAAAGAGATATATCAAAATTTGGCGCTCACACTCATGAAAGGAAACTTCGAGCGGCCCATGACAATTTCGCCAGTAGGCCAAAACGATATAATCTTGTGGCTTTCCCACATTAACAACTCACCCAACCAGATTAGGATGAGAGAGCCTAATACTACAGTCACTACAGACACTTCATTAGAAGGCTGGGGGGCCCATAAAGACCAACAGACAACAGGTGACCATTGGATGGAAGATGAAATCTTAATGTATTAGAGCATAGAATGTAATGTGTTAGAGCTTAGAGCAATTTATTTAGGACTCTGCAGTCTGATTCACATCCCTAAAAATCATGTAAGAGTCCTAACAGATAATATGACAGCGTACATTTGTGATATGGGAGGGACTCAATCAACACTAAACTCATTTGGGATTGGGCAGAGAAACACGACATATGGCTAACAGTAGCACATATTCTAGGCAGCCAACACACTTTGGCTGACAGGAAAAGCCGATACTTCCATGACCATTTAGAATGGTCATTGAACCACAAAATTTTCGCCAGTATTTGTCACAAGAGGGGCAAGCCGGACATTGATGACTTCACATCACGCAATAACAAAAAGTTACCAAAATATGTATCTTGGCATCCAGAGCCAGAAGCCTGGAGAGTAGATGCATTTTCATTAATTTGGAATAATAAGTTCTATTACATATTCCCTCCATTCAGCATTATCAGCAGAGTGGACAGGAAGATCAAGATGGATCCCACTCACGCAGTACTCATAGGACTCAGAGGCCAAACTATTGTGGCACTCTCACCAGACGGACTAGAAATAGATAAGGATGAAGCAACATTTGATTTAGAGACATTGCTAAAATCAAATCGCACAAGGGACCCACTGTCCACAGTACATGTAAATAGTTTTCTGGAGGATAAATGGATATGTGTAGTTTCAGCCATTATGGTTTATATATCCAAGCCACATGGAAGCAGGAATTCCAGACAACTACTAATCAGCTTTATAAGACCACATAAAGCTATATATGTGGTCTTATAAAGCTGATTAGTAGTTGTCTGGAATTCCTGCTTCCACGTGGCTTGGATAGAGAGACACTTTCGCAAGGTGCACTATCACGGTCCTTAAACAAGCAGGAGTCAACACTGGATGCTATGCATCTCACTCAATGCATGGAGCCATGGTGTCCAAGGCAAGACAATTAGGAATCTCAGTCAACAGAATTCTTGCACACGCTGGGTGGATGATGGCTAGATCATTTGGAAAACATTACAACAAACGACTAGAAAAGTCAAGCGGCCTGGAGACAAGCCTACACACCAACTAAAGACAGGTGAGAAACAACATTAAATTATGCACTCATATATACATAGTATGGTTACAACATAAAAGGATAAAAAATGAGATTATGTAAAATTCTCCCTGGGCTATGAGTAGCCAGAGGTGTAGTACCGAGGTAAAATAGTATAGTTATTCAAATCTTACCTGGGTACAGTTGATGGCTAACTGGTGTTTTACCGAAGTACTAGCCTCGGATAGTTATGGGTCAGGGCCCACCCACCGTACCCTACCATGACTATCATTTTCGCTAGAACCAAATCGAAAACACAATAAGTATCCATATAGAGTTACCAATTCTTTTATCCCAAAAAGTATGTAAAAGATTGCTGGACACGGATGTGCTTCATTCTCCCTGACCCACAACCATGCAAGGGTAGTAGTACCTTGGGAAAACACCAGTTATCCATCATATGTACCCATGTATGATTCGTATAACTATACTATACATATTTATGCATATATATATGCAAATATATTTAAATATGTATGTGATGTATAATGAATTATGTGAGCATAAAGATACGTAAGGGAATAATAAATATTATTGTTATACTCCGTAAGACGGGTGGCTCCACCTTCAGCCTCCTTGCCTCCACGAATGTAGATATGAAGATTTCAGGCGCAAAAACGGACAAGTACTTTTCGGGCCCAAATGAAACCATGAGGACCAGGTTTCAGCTCATCATTCTGATAGTCAAATCTGTTTTCTCCCACAGAACCCAATACAGTACCACCCCGATAAACCAAGCTCGGTTAAACCAAACGATCGGTTAATCAAAACTTGTATCGGCGGCCCGGCAAAATACTACCATTAATCATATAAAAAAGTTGGTTAAGCCAATGTCGGTTAATCCAAATTATCGATTAACCCAAACAAAATTGTTCGGCCACCGGCCACTTCCGGTATGAATGATCGGTTAATCCAAACAAATTTCTAGGGTCCCTTCAAGTTTGATTTAACAGGGTTATACTGTACATCCCATATCCACTAATGCATCGCCCAATATAAAATTGATAGACTTTACGTGTAAAGCACAACAAATTCTATTTTACAGAGAACAACTCACGTGGATTTGTCGGTTTTTGCACCTGAACTCTTCATGTATAATTATATGCAGATATATATATATATTACATATATACATATATGTTCATTCATATGCGCCCATGTATTTGTGTATATATACATGTATACATATTTATATTGGGTAAACACAGTTAATTAGCGAGGCTTGGTTTAAATAAAGGGGCTTTTGATTTTCTTACCATGCATCGTTGACTGTTGCTTTGATACGCATTGCTCCCTGCCGGCAATAATCACTGACACATCATTAGTGTTTGACTCATTGAATGACCGAATGATTCACTCATTCACCCATTGATTAATTCATTGACTCAATGCATGCCTGATTAACTAACTGACTGACTCACTAACTGACTCAGTTTACTCAATGACTCCCTGATTCACTGACCCCCTCGCTGACTCACACAATAACGCACTGACCCACCAAATTGAATCACAATCACTGACTCATTGACTCACTTACTGACTCACTGACTTACTAACTCACCTACCGACTTACTGACTGACTCATTGAATCACTATTACTGACCGATTCTGCTTCACTCACTAATCCACTGAGTCACTGATGAACTGATCGACTCACTGACTTACTCACTGACTCACTAACTCACTAACTCAGTAATTCCTGACTCATTGACTCATTGACTCAATTCTCCATTGACTCACTAACTCATTGGCTGATTGAACCGCTGACTACCTGACTGACTGCCTCATTGACTCACTAACTCATTGACTCAATGACTCAGTGACTCAATGACTCAGTGATTAAATGACGCAATGACCGATTGACTCATTGACTGATTTATTCATGACTCACTCATTCATTGGCTGATTGCCTCACTGATTACCTGATTGACTGGCTCACAGGCACACTAACTCACTAACTCATTTACGCTTCGACTCATTGACTCACTGTCTATCTAACTCACAAACTAATAAACTCACTCACTCGCTAACTCAGTAACTCACTCAACACTACATACCAGTATGCGAAAAAACGGAAGAATCCGACCACATTTTACCAGATTCCAGAACACAGCATCCATGGAGCATGTGCAGAACACCTATTACGGTCACGAATTTAGGTCACACTGCCCCGTGTAACATTCTTCCTCATCTGACACCATGACCTCGATATTCCCCTCAGTGACATTTTCCTGACATTGAGACAACCAGTCCTTGCCCTATCCTAATAATGTCGAGCACCTGGCTATGAAGTGACAAGTACTACTTTTGTAAGGCATTGGCTTCACTCTACCGGGGATTGAAATCCCGACCTTCCGCGTCCGTGGTGGTGGAAGAAGGGCCAACTGGGATAACTGGGATAACTCTGTTCCTATAGCCATGGGTAAAGCAAGCGCCACATTCATGACCTACTTACGCATGTGCAGTAGATAACACATTATGTACACCTCTACTATTTATTGCTGCTGATTGTGCTATGTTTTGTATCAACTTGATTGTTTCAACTTTGGCATGCTGCCAATATCACATCGGAAAAGACCAGCTCACCGGTTAGCAAGCCATGGCATTTGGAACACATCAGCACCGATGACCATCCTCTTTGAAATGATCTACTACAATGCTATAAGCCATAGAACACTGACAGCTGTTGCTAGCGTTCCTCCATCGGACGCGTAGCGAATCGGTAGAGCGCAGGCTTCCCATGCGGAAGGTCGGAAGTTTGATTCCCAGTCGAGTATTAGGATTGGGCAAAGACTGGTGTTCTCAGTGTCAGGTAATGTGACTGAGTGGGAGATCAGATCATGCTGCCAGCAGCCTGGTCTCCCAGTGGGGCAGCACTATAAAGTTGCCATGAGTGCGCACGGTCACAAATCAGTACTCATCCTGATATGACCTTAGATGTTGTCTGAACGTAAAACACCAACTCACAAACAAAACATAGCATTCCTCTAGAAAGTAATACTGAGCATATTTCAGCTAATGGGCCACTGATCATGAGCAAGCTTTCCATTGTAATAGAGGAAAAAGCAGTAAAAGAGGAGAGGAGAGCAGTAAAAGACTCCTTTTTAGTAATTCTGCATTGCATATCTCTTCCCTACATGACGTCAGATATTTGGGTCATTTAAGGCCTGAATCAATGCAAATCTTCGCCGACCTTTTCATCAAGATCATTAAGCTTAAAGCAACGTATATATCAGGGGTATCCTTAACATTAAATTAAATTCAATTCATGGACTCGAGTACAGTAAAACCTCTCTAAAACGACGGACCTTGGGACCGTCTTTAAGTAGTCCATTTAGCGAGTTGGTCGGATTACGGAGTTAGATTATGGTTACAATGGTAGTGTCGGGACCCTAATAAAGCGATCGATATAGGGGAGTGGTCGATCTTTGGAGCTGGTCGGTTAGAGAAGTTTTACTGTGTTTTGTTAGGGCATAGTGATAATTGCCCTAAAGGATGTCTGATTCAAATCACGTGACCGGATCTTTGATGACAAAATGGCGGAGTGTCCTGGCAGCTGACAACTCAATGAAAGTCAGATTGGCCAACACTGATCAATATTAGCCTTTCATATTCTTTCTTCAAAGTCTCTCTCTCTCTCTCTCTATATATATATATATATATATACAGAAAGACTCAAAGAGAAAGAAATATCTATATCTAGAGAAAAGCCAGCACAGAGTAAATGATCCTCCCCTTCCTGAACGGAAATCACGTTATGTCACGTGATGCCATCCCCCCATCACGTGAGCTTATCACTGACGTCACGTCATGACAAGACCCACAGTAACATTATCTACCTCTGGACGCATGCGCGTGTCGCACCATCCCTCCCTCCACTCCAGCCTCTGCATCCCCCACTCCACCCCTTCACTTCCTACACACATCCCAGTGCAGATGCCAAATAAACCAGTGTGGACCGTCAACAGTTATCTGCAGAATGAAAGGAGAAATGTCAGCGATGGCATGCTAACATGAGCAGTCTGAGACAAAAGGGGTAGATGGCGTGGGGCTTTGGATTAGTTGGTTGTTGGAGTTTTGCGTCCTTCCAACATGTAAGGTCATAACAGGACGGGTACCGACTTTTGACAGTGCACACTCATGGCGACTTTATAATGCTGCTCCACTGGGAAATGGGGCTGCCGGCACCATGACCCAATATCTTACTCAGTCACATTATCCTGACACAGACCTAACCAATCATTGCTCTATCCTATTAATGCCGAGCGCCAAGTTAGGAAGCAACAAGAATCAATTTTATAAGTCATTGGTTTGACTCGATCGGGAACCGAACTCCCGATCTCCCGCACGCGAGGCCCGGGCTCTACGGATTCGGCCACTGTGCCTGGTGAGGAGGAGGGTCTTGGAACTGCCGCGCATAATTGTATGCTAAGACTATCCCAGTCCATAATGAAAAAAACGAGAACCCAAACAGAAGAAGTTTGTTTTATTTAACAACGCCTCTAGAGCACATTGATTTTTATCACCGGCTATTGGACGTACAACATTTGGTCATTCTTACACATTTCTTTCGAGGAAAACCTGCTGCCGCCACATAGGCTACACTTTCCGATAAGTAGCAAGGGGTCTTTTATATGCACTTTCCGACAGACAGCCATACCACAGCCTTCTTTCTTGCAAGTCGCTCTCTCTCTATATATAGAGAAAGAAATATCTATATGTAGAGAATAGCCAGCACAGAGTAAATGATCCTCCCCTTCCTGAAAGGAAATCACATTATGTCACGTGATGCCATCCCCACAGCTTTTGATGAACCAGTTGTGGACCACTGGTTGGAATGGAAAATAGCCCAAACTGCAAATGTATGTGTTCACTGAGCAATAACTGGGTAACTCCTGCTAAGGAAACTCGGTTCAATAGATATCTAAAGGCACACTCCACACCTGGTGTTTTCAGGCATTTCTAATTGTCCTAGAATTGAAATGGCGAGAGTATAAACATAAACTAGGTATAACGTGGTGGTTACTTACTCATACTCCGATGAAAGTATTAACTTTCGAACCCAAAACACTAATACTTATATTGTATTCTTCGAATTCAACCTAGATAATTGTGGAGTAGTTAAAGGTGCATAGTCAAAGGGTTTTGAATTTCTGTCATTTTGTTTTAGACAATGTTATCAGGTTATGCTCTACTTTACTGTAGGTTGAAGTATAAGTTAAAATAAAGTAAATTATGTTGATCAACTTAATACATATATTAAATAGAAACATTGCAGAAACTCAAAACCGCATCGTGGTTTTTTTCTGTATTACTATTAATGTTCCAGCTTCGTATTCAATAATGACATTATTAATATGCATGCGGAAATTGATGGGAATACCAGTTATCATTGGTAGGAAATATACAGTGACACCCGGATAGACATAATTGCAAGGAGTCTGTTTACATATGGACATTGTAAGTAATCAGTGACGACTATGCGTGTATGCGATAAAAACTGATTTAGAAAATGTGTTTTCAAACCTTACTATGATTGTCAATGTTTGTTTGGGTTTAGTTGGTTGGTTGTTGGAATTTTACCTCCTGGCAACATCTAACGTCATATCAGGATGGGTACTGATTTGTGACAGGGCACACTCACTATGAGTATGACCCAATATCCCCCTCAATCGGATTCTCCTGACACTGAGCTAACCAGTCCTATTCATATCCTATTAATCCCGAGTGCCTGGCAAGGAAGTGATCAGTATCAATTTGATCAGTCAATGGTTTGACTCGCCCGGGAACCGAACTCCCGACTGCCCGCATGCAAGGTGTGCGCTCTAGCGATTCGGCCATCGCGCCCGGTGGTGTTTGGGTTTAGAGTCCGAGTCAACACAAAGGCGTGCTGGTAGATCGTGGGGTCGTGGGTTCGAACCCTGGTCGAGTCAAACCAATGACTTAAAAATGTATACTTGTTGCTTCCTAGCCAGGCGCTCGGCATTAATAGGACAGGGCAAGGACTGGTGTGCTCAGTGTCAGGATAATGTGACTGAGTGGGATACCAGGTCATGGTGCCGATGGCCTGGTTTCCCAGTGGGACATCACTATAAAGTCGGCATGAGTGTGCACTGTCACAAGTCGGTACCCATCCTGATATGACCCTAGATGTTGCTAGGACATAAAACAACAACAAACAAACATATAAAGCCATATCAGTACAGCCCGACAGAAGGATTAGATCTAACTTGTAATGAGCATGCGTCAATAAGAATTAACTCATATACCTTCCGCACGGGAGGTCTGCGCTGTACCGATTCGGGCATCGCGTCCGGTCCCCTGTATATATGATCGCGCTTACATATATATATATATTATAGACTATATCAGCTGTGAAGCGACTTCAATGAATATATCAATATCAATATTTGGATTCAGCTCACTGCCAAGGTTCCCACGTGTTTATATGAAACAAAACCCATTAGTCCAACAATGTTTAAATTGACATACGCAGCTTGTCGGCTCGAGTAACCAGCTATCCGCGTGTACACATGCTAGTCTAGACAGGATATTGCTTTATCAGATAGTTGTGATAAGTGGAGTAAATCACTTAATTTTTACCCCCCTGCTGGTTTGTATTTAATATTCATGTTATGACGGGTGACAATACATTTGCATACAAACTTTCCCAACTAAACCCACCTCCCATCACCCACCACCACCACTGTGACCATCACCACCACTACTAGTACAGTAGTAGTCCTACCACCATCATACCACTACCTCCACCACCACCACCACCACCGATACAACTACCCTGAACACCAGAGCATCACTATACCCTTATCACCACAGTACCACCACCATCACCACCCACCACCACCATCAGCATCACCACCACCTTCCACACCCCCTCCCCACAACCACCATACCACGACCATCACCACCACCCACCCTCACTATGCAACCACTACAGCCACTACAACCACTACGACCACTACTACCACCACACCACTACCAGAATATCACTACCACCACCATTCTACCACCATACCATCACCAGACAACCAGGAATCCACCATGATACCACCCTACCACCACCATATCATCACCATACCAACACTACCATATCATCTCCTCCACCACCATACCAACACCACCATATCACCACATCCACCACCATACTAACACCTCTATATCACCATCTCGACCACCATCCCACCACCATCCCACAACCATACCAATACCACCATATTACTACCTCCCCCACCATACCCCCACCACCACCCACCAACCACCACCAGTATACAAGCACCACCATACCACCATCACACCCCCACTATCACCACGCCCACCATGCCATCACCACCATCATCACCACCATACCCTCCTCCACCACCAAACCCACCACCATACCATCACCACCACCACGTGTCCTCCCATCAAACGGTCTCATATCTTCTTCTGCATGTGCGGACCAGACGGGATGGCCGAATGAGTTAGAGCGTCCGTCTCCCATGCTGGTAGATCGTGGGGTCGTGGGTTCGAGTCCCGGTCGAGTCAAACCAATGACTTTAAGATTGATACTTGTCGCTTCCTAGCAACCTGCGCTCGGCATTATTAGGATAGGGCAAGGACTGGTGTGCTCAGTGTCAGGATAATGTGACTGAGTGGGATACCAGGTCATGGTGCCGGCGGCCTGGTTTCCCAGTGGGACAGCACTATAAAGTCGCCATGAGTGCGCACTGTCACAAGTCGGTACCCGTCCTGATATGCCCTTAGATGTTGCTAGGACGTAAAACAACAACAAACAAACAATCTGCATGTGCAACTGGAAATTTCCCCTAATTTACTTTTGTCCACAACTTTTCCCAACCAGTTCCTTTCTGTCGGCAACAATGACAGCAAACCAACAACACAAATAAAAACACCCTAAACAAACCCAAAAACTCCGGTTGGCTTGGGTAATTTCTACATGGCACGTTGTACTAGAGGAGTTAGCTAGTACTCGATTTATGAATGGGTTGGTTGGATGTTGGAGTTTGACGTCCTGGCAACATCAACATATCAGGATGGGTACCGACCTGTGACAGCGCGCACTCATAGCGACGTAATAGTGATGACCCACTTGGAAATCATGACTATGAGCGGGTGCCCATTACTAAGGTGGTCATTCTGAAACTGTGGAAATTAATTGTGTTGTCGTCCTACGTTCCGAAGTAAAACAGCATAACACGAAACAAACTTACAATAGTAGCCTGTGCACTGACTGCTTAAGGTCATAGAGGGGGTGACTTCTTTGAACTGGACTGGCGCTTCCGGTATGTGCGTGTGTGTATATATATATATATATATATAAATATATATATATATATATATACACTCCTAAAATAATGCAGTATTAAGCGAAGCAGCATTATTCATGGTCATTATGACCCCATTATACCAAATGACTGATTGGGTTGTGGTTCTACTTCCTGTTTTGACAGAATCCTGGGATTCGAACCAATCAAACTAACAGCTGACTAAGGCCTTTAAAAAAGTGTATTGGTCGTAACCTAGCCTGTCATTAGGCTTTACTAGGATAGGACAAGGAGCAGTGGAATGAGGAAGACTAATTGTTTACAATTGGAATTTCCCTGCTTAATTTATGAATGAAAAAGAGGTCTATAACGAATCAGAGTTAAACGGGCTATTCCTGTAAATGTATGTGCATGTGTATCACTGAACAGAGTATCTATGCCTATGCATATATGCACATATATATATACATACAGTCTACTCTGTTTGTAACGAACACCTATGGGTCTGGAGCAAGATGCCGTCATAGAGAGAGATCCATTATAGGCAGAGACTGACTGACAGAATGGGTTGAAACCAATGTTTTTCTTTTATACTTGACTGACTGGGATGGTCCTTACATGAGGTTATTGACAGAGAATATTGATCAAATAGGTGACAAAAATGGCTCATTATCCGCATAAGACAGTTATCAGTTAGACACAGAGCCAATCCTATTAAGTTAAAGGGATGCCATGACGGGACCAGCACGTTTTGCCGCTATTGACAGGGATTTGTTATTGACAGAGACCATTATTGACAGAGTAGACTGTATATGCACATATATATATATATATATATATATATCGCTGATGAGAACTCCACTGAGGAAATAAGCGAGGAGGCCCTACTGCAAATTGTCCATGTTAGCGCTAACATGGGTAATTCCCAGCGGGACGTGGGGTGGTAGACTTTCAACACCCTGACTGGGCTGCCACCTGGCGATTTACGAACTAACTAACTGAGCTCGCTCGGATCGCCCCAGCGCGACTCCACCAGGCCGCCCCGAGCCTGGCGCCACCTATCGTTTCAGAAACGCATCACACGAAACTGCGCTGACCCTTCGCAGCCGACCAAGCGGCAGTCTACGCCTTGATACCAACCCGACCACCACACCGTTTGATTCAGCCGGCGCCCACCCCTCAACTACATAGGACATTAGCTCGCGGCGGTTTTGAGGCGGTAGGGTTGAGATTGCCGACGTACTTTTCTCATGTTTACTCTTGTAACTATCTGTTCTACTGATTAAAAATGCCATTCTATGCCACCCCGTCTCGTTGTGAATTATGACTTACGTTAACTGGACCGATTTCCGTCATTCGCTGAATTTTGAGTTCATGCCTGATTAAGAAGATTTGTATTCTAAATAAATATATTAAGGTGATAATTATAATCTATCTTACTTTACTTTGAAGTACCTTGTATTTTACAAGGTTAACTTTGAAGATATTTTACTAATGAAAACTTGCCAAATTGAGTTTGCGTTGCACCCTGTACGGTTTATACATAAGAGATGTCAGCAATCCTCAGGTTTATTCAGTTGATTTAGTATTCCCACTCTCCAGAACTATATGCTTAATGGGTTAACCATCCTCTAATTGGGATATCTAGGATACAATGTAGGTAATTTTTGAAAGTTTGTGCAAGGTGTCCTTTAGAGTTGCATAATCCGATGAAAGCATCAAATTTTGGAAACTTTCAACAATTACCTATATTTCATCCCTATTGACAATGTTGGCGCCGAACTATGGTCGGACGGTGGTGGAGCCACCGGTACCCATACGAGTAAGGAGCAAATACCTGCAGAGAGCCCATTGGCTAATAATATTGCCTCGGAATAATATAATATAATACAATAAACATATGCAAAATCCCTTATGCGGCTTTATGTGTGATATAATAAGACTTTAGCCTCATACCTCACCCACTACACATCTATTTTTTACTTGGAGGAAAAGACAGTATACTTGCTACCTGTGTTGCTACCTGCTCTCTACCATGAATGGAAACAAGAAGAAGACCATCTGCCCTGTCTGTATCGTGAGCTAAAACATTTACTTATTTTACTATTTCATGTGTGCCGATTTGACATACATCGACTTTGACCGAAATGGCGGAGGGCGGGAAAGCCTCTGTGTTTGTCGATGTGGAACGGTTGCTGTTACCTTGTGGGTCGATTTATAAAACTGAGAAGACAGGATTTTACTATATATTACTACTGCTACATACTAACGTTCATGTGTGTCGATTAGAATTTTGACGCAGGCCAGGAAGCAATTTCATTTTAGTATGGAAAATAATCAAAATGGTGGATGGTGGGAAGGCCGCCATGTTTGTCGATGTGGAATGAGTTACTGAGGCCATGTTGGTTGTATTATAAAATCACACTGCAGGATTTTGATATTGTTTACCACTTCGACATACTAAGGCTTGTGTATGTCGAATACATTTTCGACACACGACAGGAAACAATTTCATTTCGTTATCGACATGTTTGTCGACATGGAACGAGTGACTGAGGCCATCTTGGTTGTATTATAACACTAACCTGCAGGAATTTGATATTTTACCACTGCTACATACCGAGGCTCATGTGGGTCGATTACTAGTCGACGCACGATATCGACAATTTTAGTTTGTTATTAAAATAAATCGACATGGCGGATGGCGGGAATGCCGCCAAGTTTGTCGACTTGGAACGATTAACTGAGGTCATGTTGGTTGTAATATATCATTAAGCTGCAGGAATTGGATAGTATACCACATCCGTGTGTGTCGAATACTGTTTCGACGATCGACATGACCCAATTTTATTAGGAATTTTAGCAGGAATTTCATATATTTCCTGCGTTAAAGGACATTCAACTCAACACTTATTTCAGATAAGGTCACAGCACCTTTTTGTAGTGTTTGTGGTAAAACACAGAACAAGAATAGTGTTTGTAACAGCACGGAGGAGGACAGTCTTTGGCGTGAGACAAGGAGCACTTCGACGGCCAGAATGTCTAAGAGGGCATGCAAGGAGGACATCATGGCATTGAGATGGGGGGGAGCTTCAGGAGTGTGGCTGAGCTATGCAAAGAGACTCTTCGGGAGATCGAGGAATTACGAGCGGGGAAGGAATTGGACGAGCTGCTTCAGACGAGGGACGCCTTGTTAGCAGAGAGACAGGACCGACGTCGAGGGCGCGAAGGGGGCTCGACTGTCATGGCAGCGGGTGGCGTTGCTGTGGAAGCTTCCAAGATGGCGGTCAGGCCTACGCCGGTGGACATGATGAGCGGCCATTCGACTTACGGCCGTGCAAGGAACCATTTGAGGAGCGGGGCAAGGAGATGTAGGCGCCACGACAGCAGTTCTTCGAGCAGTAGTGCTTCACACAAAAGAAGTCAGTGGTCCCTGAAGCGATGCACTGTTGCCAAGAAAAACATTAATAAATTGAACTGCTACGAATTGGTGTGTGCTATGGTTATGTGGGCATTAGACATCCCGGAGATGTCGATTGAGGATAATCAGGCTATCCTACATCATATCAGTTTTGTCTCTCACCCGGCTAGGCATAATGATTATTTTGATTCCAGTCATGTTGAGTATGACATCGCCATTAGAAAGTTAGCCGAAACGGAGGGTTTCGCTGCTTTCACTGAGGCCCATATGGGTAAGAGTGTTTTACACTACAGCCAAGCGAATATCCGTGATAAAAAACAGAAGGGACTTTGGGTGAAGACAGGCGACATGGGACGTTGGCAGGATCAACTGGCAGCAAGCGTGCCTGTTACGCCCACAATAGTGAGCAAGGATGTACCAAGACAGAGGAGCAGTGTCGGTTTGCTCACATATGTTCGAAGTGTAGTGTGAAAGGCACAAACGCAACAGCTGCAGAGATTGAAGTTCTGGTGTGAGGGGGGTTTGTGACCTGCCTGGCACATATCCGACGGGTGACGACACTCTTACATGCCAATTGGCCGGGAGTGCCAGGCTATTGGCACGCGGGTAGAGGCGAGGACTGCTGTGAGTGCCACTCAAGAGCCGGATGAATCGACACCCCCTATGCCATTCTTCAATCATGATGACGGTGATTGTGACACCTTCAACAATGTTGACACAGTATGGGACGGTAGCTGGGGAACCGGCATTGGAGGTCAGTTAATATCGTGTGAAGTCGACAAGCAGGATGTTCGCCTGGGTGAAAATAGTGACAAGGGCCCCGCTGTTTCGGTTATCACTGAATCAAATTTAAGCTGGCATGGATTGAGAGACAACAGCTGGTCGGACTTTATTGTGGTAATTGAGAGTGAACATGGACATTTAATGGTTTCGGTGAGGGAGACACATGACTCTGACTTTGTCACTTTTGGAGTATATAAAGACTGTGCATCATGTTGCTGTGACTGTATTTATGTCTTGTCCTCCATTACATGTCAATTAAAACCATGCCGCTTTTTTGTCGAGTGTTTTTGCATGGGAACCTGTGATGTCGATGGCCTATATATGTTACAGGGCATTGTCTTTGGCTTTAGGGTTATCAATCGGGATTGTGATGCCCATTATGATGTTAAGACTAGACATACCAAAACATCTTGGGAGACCGATATAATCGAGTCACGCTTGTTGGCTGAAATTCATGCCGGCCTGGTAACGAAGGTAGTGGATCCTCCCCTTTGTGTGCATGGGATTTTTGTGGTTCCGAAAGATAGTGGTGGTGGCCGTAGTGTAGTGGATTGCAGTAGGGCTAAGGGTGGGTCTGTGAATAACTGGACTTCTGCTGTTGCCCCGAAATTTAAATACAATGGTATCGACGATGTGGTCAAATTATTAGAGAGGGGAGACTATCTGGCTTGTATCGATATTAAAGATGCTTACCGTGCTGTCCACATTCACCCGGATAATAGGTCTAGTCAGGGCCTTAAGTGGTGGTTTAAGGGAGAAGATCTTGATACTTATTTAGTTGATAGTAGACTTTGTATGGGTATGTCCTCCAGCCCCTATATATTTTCACGCATCTCAGATTTTGTTGTGCGATGTGCAGCCAGAGAAGGGGTTTGTTGTGTAGTGAACTACCTCGATGATTTCTGTATCATCACTGGTACATTCGACCAGGCAGCTGCTTACCAGCAGATAACCATTGCTATTCTTCTTCGCTTGTTTTTTTTTATTAGTTATAGAAAACTTATTTCTCCATCAAAGAATGTCAGGCTCCTTGGGATAGAGGTTGATTCCGAATCATTGGAATTATCACTCCCTCCGGATAAGTTGGATAGGTTGAGAGGAATACTCCTGAGTTTTAAGTCCAAAAGGAAGGCTTGCAGGAAGGACCTGCAGCGCCTTGCTGGCCTCCTGGCACATTGTGCGAAGGTGGTTAGGGGTGGCAGGACCTTCAGTAGAAGGGTCTATGACTTGATCGGTACTCTTTGTGAACCATACTTTAAGGCAAGACCTAACACAGGGTTTAGGGTCGATATTGACTGGTGGATTGAATTTGCTTCTAGTTTTAATGGCAAGGCAGGTATGTTGGGAAAGTTTGCAGTTACTAAGGCTGTGTACAGTGACGCCTCCAGCTTGGTCCTTGGCGCTAGTTTTGGGAATGACTGGCTGGTTGGTGCATTCAGCATTGGGGACGAACGTGTGATAGATCAGGTTTGTGGTCACCATGGGGTCATGCTAATGGATGGATTGGATGATAAACATATTAATATTAAGGAAATGCATGCTGTAGTTGAGGGCATTCGCCGCTGGGCGGCTGATTGGTCTAATGCCGAGATTATTTGTATAACTGATAGTGCAGTGGTTCAGGCCTCACTCAATACAGGTCGTTCCCGTTTTGCTGATATAATGGCTTCGCTGCTGATGTAATGGCTTTGGCTGGCGGTTAACTATAATTTTGTGTTCCATTCAATTTATATTAATACGCGCGTTAACACTATTTGTGATGCACTGAGCAGATTGGACGCTCGTTCCAGCTGCTCTCAAATAAGGGAGGTTGATAGTGATCGAGTTATGTGCTGCACTCACCTTTTTGATGCTCCTATCTCTTTTCCTTGCAGGACTGGTGCAGTTGTGAGCGGAACAGAGGGGATTTGAGAGCCAGTCTTATGCACAAAATTCTATTGCAACCCGTTCCGTTCAGATATGGAGGTATTTTGTATTCCTTGCTCTTTATCTTACTGATAGTTCTCCCTTCCCTTGTGCCTCTGAGCGAGTTGCATTATACGCAGCTTGGTTAGCTAGGTCGCTGACGTACAGGTCGGTCTTAAATTATTTGTCTGGGTTAAATTATGCTCATCCAGTACGATGATTTTGTGGTTGCCGCAACCCTGAAAGGGATAAAGTGCCAAAAGGGTGATGCCCCCCATCAGGCCCCTCCTATTCTACCACATATGCTTTTGCGTATTTTTTCCTTATTGACTAACAACCTGGGCCATATTGCCTGGCACGCAGCAATGTTGTGCTCATTTAGAGCACTGCTTCGTAAATCACTAATCACTGATTCAGATTCCGCCTTGTGTAGGCGGATGTTTTCTTTCACCCCTGGGGAATGATAATACGGGTGCGCCGCTCAAAGACTATACAGTTTCGTGAGAGGGCCTTGGAGATACCCGTATCTCGCTGTCCAAATACCGCCCTCTGTGCTGCGTATTGGACAGAGCACCATTTCACTGATATAACAGGGCGGGATTGGGACATGGCTTTTCGCCTGCCGGGACTGGGGAGCTCTTCATTTCCGATGACCTATTCAGCTTATCAGGAGATGTTAACGCTGTTTTCAAATAGGGCGGGCCTCGGTGAGGAGCATTTTACCTCACATTCCCTCAGAAGGGGAGGTTGTACATACTTGGCCATGTTAGGGGCCTCTATCGAGGAGATTAAGGTCAGGGGTGATTGGGCCTCTGACATGGTCTACTCCTATTTGAAGATCCCATTGCAAGAAAGGATAGTAAATGACTTCCGTGTCGCGGCTGCTTTGTCAACGATTTAGGTCGGAGGGGTGGTTGGTGGGGCGGGCCCGGTTTAGCGGGCTCGTTTGGCGTTTATTGCTTGGCCAAGTGCCTTATCGAATAAATTAGGCTGTTCACCAACCTCCCATCTCGCCCTCTTCTTTCTCACTTAGCCTGACTTTATGTGTGATATAATCTAATATATGAATATAAACTGGCGGGTGAAGGTATTTATACGATGTGATAATTATTTTTTGTGCATGCTATATATTCGCTGCGGGCCAGCACATTCTTTGCTGCTGCCCCTCCCCCCACCTCTACTGAGTGCACTTTAGCCTCATACCTCACCCACTACACATCTATTTTTTACTTTTAAGCTTTGTATAGGTAAGGCGTTTATTGCTCGGCCAAGAGCCTTATCGAATAAATTAGGCTGTTCATGAACCTCCCGTCTTGCCCTCTTCTTTCTCACTTAGCCTGACTTTATACTCACATAATGTTTATACCTCATATATATATACATATATGAGTATATACGTATATATATATGTATATATGTATATCTATGTATACAGATGTCTGTATACATATGCATATATATATATATATGTATATATGTATATACATATATATACATATATGTATATATATGTATATATACGTATATATATATATGTATATATGTATATATATTTATATATAGGTATACACTCCTAGTCCTATGATTGAAATCGCTGTTGATTTTATTGGCTGTCTGGACAGTCAACTTGATTCCTAACCATGGTTCAGACGCAGTATGTAAATAGCATACAATTAGTTACTCCAAAGTGATTTTTTATTTTAATGTTTAAATGTTTAAAATGATATAGGTGTATATATCTTTTAAATCCGATTCCAGTGATCTACAATGTATATAGATCTCTTGAAAAGTTCTGGAGTTATGAGGTTTTAAAGTTTCATTTTGTTGCCCTTATTTATGCACATTTCCAAATGAGGGAAATCTAGGTTTTTAAGGCACCAACACAAAAGCTATGTTGCGTATAATTTGTCCAATATTTAAGAATCTCACTCTCTATAGCACAAATAACAGGCTCCACTTTTTTTCCAGATCATTAGCTTTGTTATTTTGTCAGATATTTCATGCTAAACTTGATAAATTCCTTAATTTCTACTGAATATCATTAGGGTTAATGATAAATTCTTTGAAACATCATAATTTCTGTTCTACTTACACTATCACTCTATTTTTTATTCCAAAATAATCAGAATCAAAAGCTGTATATGATCATACATGTTTTGAATTAATATGAGGAAAAAACTGAAAGTTCACTTTTATAGGCATTGCTAGCTGACCACAAGCCTAGGTCACAAATACATTAACTTGATTAAGATGATTAAACAGATTCCCTCAGGCGACAATAGGCTTCAGAAATGTTTTCAATGTCTGGCACCTTCCATACTCTAAAGTCTGTTGATGGGTGCCACATCAAGATTTTTCTACCGAAACAGAAGCTCAATCAACATCATGTTCATCGCTCCGGCGCTGGAGACAGGAAGACATGGTCATTTCTCAGACCAACCTTGCTGAGTATGATATAAATCTCAACCAAATATTGTTCTGCTTAGGTAGAGGAAGACTTGTGCTTTCTGACGATATACTTTTCAGGACAATCCTAATTAATTTTCAAGGAGTATGAGCATCGTAGTGTTTTCAATCCTTCTGTTCAATCAAATTTCCCGCTCAAAGACAGCCATGGTTGAGATGCTAATGAAGCCAGGTTTCTTCTCCATCTTTCATTGGTGGTTATTTTTAGCTCAGATGACCATACTCAGCAAGGTAGCAATTTTAGGGAAGGGAGTGGCTAAGACGGGATGTAAACAGACTATGGCAAACATGCATAGAGCTGCTGATGGTGCACCCAAACAAGTGTCCATTGACTCTAATCTTTTCCTCATGTTAATTATAAATTCAACACCCTAAAAGACAAAAGATCGGGCATTCACTTCACATAAATAAAATTTCAAAGAAAGCAGAACTAGTGGAGATTGAAGTGGTTTTAGAATGGCTAAGATGTGTCAGATTTCACGATGCGGACAGCGTATCCGCCCACTTTGGGGTACCTAATACAATACTCAGACATCCCCATGTGTGGTTTTTCTAGACTGGTTAAAGGGAGCATAACCTTTCTTCTGTTGTTATTTTTAATGTGGTTTTATGTTGAGATTCATGGTAACATGGCTGCGCTGCTCGTTAAACGTAACAATTTGAATGGGGACAGAGAGTGTGTGTGTTGGTGGGGGGCAAGGGGTTAGGGAGAGTGCGACTATATAATCACATCACACACACAATATAATTCATGACTTTATGGTGCTGTCACATTACGACGCTTCTCGCCAACGCGCATCAACGTTTTTTGGCGCAACATCGGGATACGTCAGGAAGCATTACGCGCAAGTTAGGCACACGTTGGTATTCGTTGATGGACGGTGATGGTCGAGGAGGGACTGCGGCATGCATTGTCGCACGTTGAAAGTTTGTGCCTGCACAAAACTTTCGACGTGGGATGATGCGCAGGTGCCGACATTATGGCGATGTTAGGGGGAAGTCAAAATACGTTACACGCCCTGGAATAACGTTATGCGAACGGTAGGCACACATTGTGCATGCGTGAGGGTCGTTCCGACATGTTGCGCCAAACTGTTGCTTGGTTGGTCTGTTGTTGTTTTACATCCTAGCAACATCTACTGTCATATCAGGACGGTGCGCCAAACTTTTTTGTTTTTTTTCTCACAACGTCGGCTGCATGCTACCAATACGTTGCGCTGACGCTGAAAAGTTTGACGTGTCTCGACGATTAAAACTGATTTCGCGTGTTGGCGTCGTGCCGGTGAGAAGCGTCGTAATGTGACAGGGCCATAAAGATTGATGCCAGTTGCTTCCTAGCCTGGTTCTCTGCATTAAGAGGATAGGGCAAGGACTGGTTGGCTCATTGTCAGGATCATGTGACTAAGTGGGATATCAGCTCATGGTGCCAACGGCCTGATTTCCCATTGAGGCAGCACTATAATGTCACTATGAGTGTGCACTGTCAAAAGTCAGTACCCATCCTGATATGACCTTAGATCTTGCTAGGATGTAAAACTCCAACAACCAACCAAAATATAATTTTAATTACCATAATGAGTTAGGCAAATGGAAAACTCACAGGGCACTGTGCAGATCACCTCAGACATTCACATTGAACGATGCCTACAGAATCTGCACACAGGCAGCAATTGGATTTGTAAATGCACTGTCGACATGTTTGTCACACGGGCCCCTAATGGATTGCAGCTAACCGGCTCGGAGCATGTCCACGAGAACAGGCGAACCACTTTAGTGATCTTAAAGTTGCATAGTCCGATGGTTTTGAGTGGAAAATCCCCAGATGTTTAGATTCTGCCACATGGCTTTTTTAAAAAAACACAAAAAAAACCAAGAATTTTGATCATTACCATTTACTTTAAATGAGTTTGAAGCAGCTTTTATCTCTAAGGCTGTATGTACTATTTGTTTGTTTTTGTTTGTTGTTGTTTTACATCCTAGCAACATTTAATGTCATATCAGGACGGGTACCGACTTGTGACAGTGCGCACTCCTGGCGACTTTATAGTACTGCTCCACTGGGAAATCAGGCTGCCAGCACCTTGACCTGATATCCCACTCAGTCACATTATCCTGACACTGAGCGAACCAGTCCTTGGCCCTACCCTAGTAATGCCAAGCGCCAGGCTATGAAGCGACAAGTATCAATTTTTAAGTTATTGGTTTGACTCGACAAGGGTCCGAACCCACGACCGCATGGGTTAGGATCCCCCGATCTCCGAAAACAGGGGACAGATGCTCAACTCATTCGGCCACCCCGTCTGGTCTGCTGTACTATTTGAGATATATGAACTGAAAACATGAAAAGTTAATTTTCGCGTGAAGTCAAAATGCTGGATATCTTAGGTTTCAACAGTGACATGCGCTATTAAATTGACTTAATATCCCTGCTATTAAGCAATATATTCTCATAGCTGCATAGTCCGATGAAGCATCAACTTTTCACAACCGAGGCAATTATCGAGATTTGATTCAACATAATATTATCTAACTTAGATATAGATGTCCTTATTAAGCATGTGTTGCTACATAGAAGAGAACACTAAATCAATATAATGGCACTTCTTTCGGCATAACCCTATGGTGACTGAGTTTTTGCATACTGGCCAAAATTAATTTGACATGTTTGAACTTCAAATATCTCAAATGTCATCCATTCAAAATCAAAATTACATCAAACTAAAATAAAGTAGATTATAACAATAAATTGAATATATTTATCTAAGAAAAATTAAGGAAACTCAAAACCATCGGACTATGCAACTTTACTGCTCACATAAGAGTGTCTTGTATTTGATCAAACTTCGGTGGGTGCTTGGGTTCTAAAGATTTGATGCTTTTCTCTGATTATGTAGCTTTAAGGTGGACAGGCATCGACTACCTCCCGATCCCATAAAAGCTGAATACCGGATGTCTTACACCATGTCTGAGATAACTAAACAAACTCAACTACCCCCAACAGAAAACTAAATAAGAAAAGAAATTGGTGGGGGAGGGAGAAAGCGAATATAAAATCAGGAAAATCCTTCATTTCTTTTTAATTCCTAGATTTGTATTAGACATCCATGAAGATTAGCACATAAGGGCGATGCTAGACCCATTTGTGCTACTAATCTGATAATTCCCTTGTCTAAATTGAAACGCACATATAATATATGTATATATTCACACACGTATATGTGTATGTACATTAAACACAGGTTGTTTGCTTGTTGGATTTTTCCATCCTGACAACATCTAAGGTCATACCAGGACAGGTACCACCTTGTGACAGTACGCACTCATAGCAACTTTATAGTACTGCACCACTGGGAAATCAGGCCACTAGCACCATGACCCGATATCCCACTCAGTCACATTATCCTGACAGTGAGCCAACCAGTCCTTGCCCTATCCTATTAATGCCGAGCTCCAGGCTAGGAAGCGACAAGTATAAATTGTATTAGTCACATGTTTGACTCGACCGGGAACCAAACTTTCTGCACACGAGACCCACAACCTTTAAGACACACAATAAACATACAAATAAAATGTAATGATACATAATGCTCTTCATGTGAACAATTTTAGATCTTATTAAACACAGGGTTATTGATGACAAGATTTGGGCTGGGGTAGATTGGACCAGATTCAGTCCGGCTTATTTCCTTTCTGCCTGGGTTCGTCCCTCCAGTGCGCACGCTGCGACCCCTGGTGGTGAGTGTTGAGTGCTCGGCAGCTGGAGAAGTGGTTTGCGGTTGTTTTTCTCAGTCGCTGGACATTCTTCATTCCAGTACCGTAAACATGGCTGTGGCGAACCAAACCTAGACACTCCCGAACAGTTTCGTGGGAAAATGTTGCATATCGCCTCCTAGAAAAGTACGTAAAGATTGCACCTGTATATATATATCCGGATAATAGAGTTCAAGCGCAAAACCACGTAAACGCCAATACAGAAATGTAGTTTAAATAACAGATTTTTACCAGAAAATAATTCTCACTAATGTCACTTTTCATATGATCATGTGCTTATTGAGCAATAAACAAAAAAGAAGGAATATAAAGAAATTAACTTTTTAAAGGTTTGTCTCCATTTTTGGATTGGCGTTTACGTGGTTTTGCGCCTGAACTCTTTTTATATGAGTGATGAGTGCACCTATATTTACACATACATATATATATATATATATATATATCAGGATTGCACCTATATATAAATATATATAGCATATACATACATATATATACATATATATATATATATATATATATATATATATATATTGCTGCACTCTTGCCGGTCATGTGTGTATATAATCCCGAACTTTTGGATGAGCATATATACATATATATGTATATATGTATATATATATATGTGTATATGCATATATGCGAATATGCTTATATGTATATATAATGTACATATGAATAAATATATATATGTATATATAGTAAAACCTCTCTAAATCGACCAACCTTGGGACCGACTTGAAGTGGTCCATTTAGGGAGGTGGTCGGTTTAGGGAGTTAAAATATGGTTAAAATGGTATCGTCGGGGCCCAAATAAAGCGATCGATATAGGAAAGTGGTCGATCTGTGGAGGTGGTCGGTTAGGGACGTTTTAGAGATAAATGGAGAGCGGCAGTCAAGTAATGAAACCAGTCTTTGTCGCATCGCGACTGACAGCATGATGATGATGACTGTATGTTCATTTGTATAATATATGCATATGTGTATATATCTATAACTATAACAATAATTATGCGAGTGCGAAGACGCGTAAGGGAAGTTCGTATTTATTACAATCAACCACTGCTATGATTGTACTGCTATGATTGTACTTCTAACTGAAGTAAGGTAAATTATAATGATCGCCATAATATATTTATCGCAAATAATGACAGAAGCTCAAAACCATCAAACTATGCAACTTTTGTATGTATGGAAGAGCCGAAGCATTGACCGGATCAGGGTGACAATAATGTGAATGACATTATATATCGCATCATACTATGACGTCTCAGTTGCATAGCGTCTGAGTGCAACACTATAAAGCTGTCATCAATACTTAAAACAGTGAGATACCATCATGTAATATCACGCCACCATGCGACACCCAAATAAACACTATTTATGTGCTACTAGTCATCATCATCATCATGCTGTCTGTCGCGATGCACCAAAGACTGCTTTCATTACTTGACTGCCGCTCTCCATTTAGTTCTCTGCTGTGAGAGTGATGTCCATGAGTCGGTCTTAATGTCTCTCAGCTTCAGGTTTCTATTGATGGTATCCTTGAATCGGAGACGAGGGCGCCCTCTCTTTCTGTAACCAGAAGACAGCTGAGAGTAGAGGATCTGCCTGTCTGATGACATTCTCATTAGGTGCCCAGTCCACCGGAGATTCTCTTTGATCAGAAAATCTTCCATAGAGGGCAGCCCCGTCCGTTCGAGTATTTCCTTATTTGTCACTTTGTCCTTCCAGGTTAGCCTCAGGATTGAATGCAGATGTCGCATCATGAAAACATGCAGCTTTTTCACCTGTCGTCTGTACACTGTCCAGGCCTCGGCTCCGTATAGTAGGGTGGATAGCATGATTGCGCGGTAGATCTTGCCTTTGACCCGCATGGACACATGGTGGTTGTTCCAGAGTCTCTGGCATAGTCGGCCGAAAGATGCGCTAGCCTTGGCCATCCGCACTACTAGTATTACATGTGTAAAGGCGGAAATATTACCTCGAATCATTATACACAACTTCATTACATTTCCCAGTGCATCTGTTGGGTTTTTCCTGCTGAATTGCGGGTCGGGCGTTGGTTGGGGGGAGGGGGGGGGGTAGTACTAGTAGATTCAGGAACTCGAAACAGATGATTCTTTGACTTCACCATAGTTCTGGTGCAGTGCCGGTGTAAAGATTTCAAATTCCCCCCATATTCAAGTTCCCCCACCGGGAACTTGAAAATGTTTTCAAATTCCTCCCAGGGGAATTTGAAAACGTTTTCAAATTCCCTCCCTCGTTTTAACTTTCCCTCCCCCCATTTTGGGGGAATTTTCTTTATTTTTGTTATTTTTTGTTATTTTTTGTTATCTTTCATGACAAATATTATAATATACAGAGAATAGCATAATGGAAATTATTACTAGTACAATAAAACATATTTAACCACAAATGACACAAAAAGTCTCCAAGATGGTTACGAAAAAAATATTATAGGTCTGAAATTTAAAACGTTTTTTAAAGTTTTTTAAACAATTTTAAATTCCCGGAGGGGGGAATTTGAAAATAGGGGGAGGAGTCTGAAAACTGTTTTTAAGTTCCCCCCAGGAATCTGAAAACGTTTTTAATTTCCCTGGAGGGAAGTTAAAAACGTTTTCAGATTCCCGAGGGGGAACTTGGGAAGGGGGGAAGTTGAAATCGTTACACCAGTACACTTCATGCCCACAAATAGTCCGAGCAGACGACTTTCTACATTCGTACACTGCTCAGCCATGCTGCTACCATGCATGCTATCACATCCTCGTTCTCCATCCTTCAGTTGATTGATTGTGCTTCTGCGTCACACTTGATCATTAAACTAAATTGATCATTATAATCTACTTTACTTTAGTTTAAAGTGGCATATATTTTAGATGGCTAAGTTTTGAAATATTTGAAGTGCAAACATGCCAAATTAGTTTTGGCAAGGATGCCAACACTCCGACACAATAGGCTTCATCAGTAACAATTCCTATTAAGTATATGGCAACAGATGCTTAATACATCCCTCTGTATCTAAGTTAGATCTGTAGAATCAATTCCAGATAATCGTTTTGGTTTTGAGAATGTGATGCTTACTAACTTGCGACAGTGCTTACTCATGCGACATTACAGTGATGCACATAAAATAATGCCTGAACCCACATTGTATTTGCTATTCCAGGGCTAGTAGTCATCATGCTGTCAGTCGCAATGCGACAAAGACTGCTTTCATTACTTGACTGCAACTCTCCATTTAGCTCTCTGTTGTGAGAGGTGCGTCCATGAGTCAGTCTTAATGTCTCTCAGCTTCAGGTTTCTCTTGATGGTATTCTTGAACCGCAGACGAGGGCGCCCTCTCTTTCTGTAACAAGAAGACAGTTGAGAATAGAGGATCTGCTTTGGTAGCCTGTCTGATGACATCCTCATGAGGTGTCCAGTCCACCGGAGATTCTTTTTGATCAGAAGTTCTTCCATAGAGGGCAGCCCCGTACATTTCATGAAAGCTGCCTGCAAAAGTGTTGAAGTGCTGCTGGCTTTTGCAAGTTACCAGCAGCACTCTCTCGGGGAGCAAATAGAAATTTCACACCGGCAAGAACATGTCAAGACAGGCGCAAAACTATTTGACCCTGCAGTGGCTGGTCGGGAGATGTTGGGAGTTCCATACATCAACCACCCTTAATGCTGCCACAGTGACATGGTTTTCTGTTTAGGGTTTGCTCCCTTAGCCTTTGGTTCTGTCAAGAACCTGGACCACAAGGCAGTGGTTTACAACTCTGCAGGGCAGGGGCGTCAAACTCCCTGAGGTATTGCTATACCCGCAATACCTGCGGCTAGTAGTAGTAGTAGCTTAACCAATACCCTATTCATGCTATCGGCCTTTGCTCATTGATTGAGAGGTCAGTGCGGACTACACTCGGAACTGTATGTCTTTTAAATAATGTTAATCCATAAACCTTTAAATACTTACAAGTATGGACATATATACTATTATGGTATGCTTACCCACACTTCAGCAACTTTTTGTTTACATGATATTGGTCACGGAAACCCAGTATCATGGGGCAATACAAACTAAGGGAACATCACACCTAGAGCAGTGTTCAAACCCACACTTCCTGCCATTATGGACCTAGCATCCTAACCATTAGTCTGTCTGGATTCCCTGATGCAATCACACTATCGACGTCGGCTTGTTTATGTGGCTCCTTATGGCCCTGTCACACTACGACGTAATGACGTCAGCGTAGGGAGAACGTGAAGAACGTTGAACTTCTCGGCGTAGTATGCAAATTTGGGCATAAGTTGAATGTGGATGCAGCGTAGTGGACGAGAGCGTAACGTCGGTAAAGCGTAGTGATACCATGATTCAACGAGAGAGGACAACATCATTATGCTAACGGAACGTTATGAACATTATTCCATCGCCAGAAGAACGTTACGTTACGTTACATACGTCATGAGATGTTGAACGTATGTTGAATGCACATTCTCCTGACATTCTCCTGACGTTCTCCTGACGTTCTCCTGACGTTCTCCTGATGTTCTCCTGACGTTCCCATTACGCCCCGTGGGCATTTGCACTCATTTGAATGTGGGTCAACATAGTGGAACGTAGTTGAACGTAGTGAGCAGCATTGGAACAACGTCCGTTTAACGTCATTGACCTTCACTGAACGTGAACAGAACGTATGGCGAATTTAAACCCTTACGTTCGACCGACGTCAACAATTTTGAACATGTCCAAAACCTTGACGTAACTCGACGTAAGACGACGTAATGTGACGTAGCTCGACGTCATTCTAACGTCATTCTGACATCATCATAACGTAACCCAACGTAATGACAAAAAATGACCACGTTAGCCTCACGTTGGCTCGTTACGTCGTAGTGTGACAGGGGTATAACATGAGAGCTCAGTGCAGACTACTACAATTGAGAAAGAATAAATATCCCAACCAGAACTAGGCAATCCTGCGATGGTAAAGCCCCAGTCACACCTACCCGGATCAGGGGCCGGATGAGCTCCGGACCGTGGTCCGGCGTGGTCCGTGGCGATCCGGCGTGATCCGTGGCTCATCCGTGGATCGTCCTTGGTGATCCTTGGTGATCCGTGGTGATCCGTGGCTGGTCCGGCCTAATCTAGGGTCGCTCCCGGATGTTTTAACATGTTTAAAGCATCCGGGGTGATCCGGGGCGATCCAGGGAATATTGCAATCTGGGGCTAACCGGCATCATCTGTGTGTGGTCCGTGACTCATCCGGGTTGTCCGGGGGTCGTCCATGTCTCGTCCGGAGCAGTCCGGGTCATTCTATACTCCGGGGTTGTCCTGGGTCGTCCGGGGGTTGTCCGGCGGTTGTCCGGTGCCGATCCGGGGCTGATCTGGGACTAATCCGTGGCTGCGGACCATGGCTCATCCAGGTAGGTGTGAGAACGCGGCAACAACGACCAAAAATAGCAATTTTATCCGGGGTGGTCCGGGGTGGTCCGGGGGTGGTCCGGATAAAAGTCCGGGGCTCATCCGGGTATGTGAAACTGGGGCTTTATATATTGTCATTTAGTTGGTTGTTCAGTCATTTTACATCAAAATTCAATCATTGAACTAAAGACTGCAAATAATACTTCATAGCTATTTAAATCTCGTAATTAGAAACAGGTTCCTGAGTTGGCTCATCCGTTCAGATTATCTAACTTTTAGATCGATATTTAATGGGTGGTATTGCTAACTACGGTGGGTTATTGCTAAAGACAGATTTGATGCAAAAGAATCGCTACTGATTTTCGACTTCAGCTCGTGACTAAGGCCTAAATCTAATCCATCAGCTGATACTGAAAGAGACATCCCTTTTTCCTCAGCGACATATGCCTAATCTTTCCCTTCCTGATATACTTGTAGGAATCACGATGATATATATATATATATATGTGTGTATATATATATATATGTATATATATATATATATATATATATATGTATATATATATATACTATGCCCCCGCTGAACCCTCAGTCAGAGAAGTCAGAGATGTTCACCGCATCACCACACATGTTTCTGGCGCCATCTAGCGGAAGTCCTACACACTAACAATAATGCAGAACTTTCCCCTGGCGGAATAATTGGACACTACGCGCGACGAGACAATTCCTGAAAAAGGTTGCGTAAGTTTACCGGTAGGTGGCCACCGACTGGATCGCCGGTAAGACTAAGATCGATTGTTGTTTGCATCTGGGTAGGAGACTGCATTGTTTTTCTGGATAGTAGATGATAAATTGTACGGGGTTTGTCTAGTTAGGTCTAATAGTAATAAACGTGGGCACAACATACGAGAGAATATTGGCAGCCAACTCTCAGAAGAATCTATAGTTGCATGGTTACATGATGAATCGACTATGTCTCCATCTAGCGGTTGGAATATGAAGCGCAGCAGGGGCAACACGTGACCAGTGATAAGGGGGCCTATCTGTTCTACCCAGTTATTCACAAGAAAACACCCGTTTCCAGAGTATGTTAAATGTTTGACTGAAGGAATAAAAGGGGGTGGATGTGGGAGGGGTTTTGTGATATAAATTAGTCCAATATTCCCTTAATTAATGTTTAAGTCTTAAATATGCTACACATCTCTTGATTCGTTCTATGCTGGCATGTATTATATACAACCTCTCCCCTAATCACCGGTTTCGTGTTTTTTTTCCTCGTAAGATTAAGAAGAATCTAATCAAAACCACAATTTTCACAGTCAGTCTAGTGTAACTAATATATCAATAATCATCGGGCGGTCTTTGTGTAATGAAACGCAAAACCACTTAGTTTTACACGTTTATTCCATATTGAAACATTTTCTATTGAACTGCTTATATTCAAACATAATGTGTAAACCACTATACTTATGTGTGATCCTAGTATTCATGTAAAATATAAAATGGCACAGTGAAAAATCTATCAACAAACAGCCCTTCGTTGGGGACCGAAATGGACAGATTTCAGTTTGAAAGGTTTATTGTTAAATGCTCAATATATTTATTTAGCCTTTTCTCATTCGCTAGGGAGGGAGGCAATCGTTAAAATTGGGCGTGATTCTTTGTTTGTTTGTTTGTATATTTGTAATATCACAACAATAAAATAACAAGATACAGTGCTTGCCTGGGATGAGGGAAGATTGCGTGAAAATTTGCATCGTCATTATGTTGCTTTCATTTATATCATATTATATTATATTATATTTTGTAACAACTCTTTCTAGATTTATCAATGCATGTACAGACGGACTGGTCGCAGCTAGACTATATCATTAAGTCACCAGAGTATATCTACACGAACAAACAAACAAACCGTGTCAAGTTTAGCTTAGTTCTCACGAGAGCTGAACATTGTCACCCGGTACTGTGTTTACCAGGACCTGTCCGATGAGAATAGAGCTGGTAAGTGATATATGGGTTTCCGCTCGGTACAGGTTGGGTAGGAATATAAAATTAACAACACACGCATCGCCTAGGTTCTCTGCGTGACAAGAAGTGGATGTTGACAGGGCTTGATTCATGCAAGCACACGGTTATGTATCCGCAAGGTCTTCCATATCATGAGAATGGGATGATCATGATGCTCATATATTATATGTTATATAATGTATATGCATTCCATAATAATGTGACAATGAGTGTGAGATGATTGGTGAGGGCCAGTTATAATGTATGTGCATATAACAATAGGTTAGCGTCACGCTCATTCACAGTCATATATATCCGTGTATATATATGCATATATATATATAAATGTATACCAATATGTATCAATATATAAAAATATATCAGTATGTATATATCAATATATATATCAATATATATATATTTATATATATATATATCAATATATATCAATATATACCAATATACCAATATATAATATACCAATTTATAAATATCATTATATATCACATATATCCATATATATCATTATATATCGCCATACATCAATATATATATCGATATATATATATACAGTACAACCCTGGTAAACCAAGCTCGATTGAACCAAACGATTGGTTAATCCAAACTTTGTTCGGCGGCCCGCCAAAATACTACATTTTATCATATAAAAAAAAGTTGGTTAAACCAAAGTCGGTTAATCCAAACTATCGGTTAATCCAAACAAAATTGTCGGGCCCCTGGCCATTTCCGGTATGGTTAAACGAAACTTTCATGTGGTTATAAGGTCATCTGGGACTTTTTTTGTATGATAAGTGGTAGTATTTTGCCGGGCCGCTGAAAAACGTTTGGATTTTCCGATCATTTGGTTCAACTAAGCTTGGTTTAACTTGATTATATTTATACATAAAAAACAATAATCAAAGTGTCCACATACATTGTATATTGCATTCATAATGCACCCGTGTTTTTGCCAAAGCCAAGCTAAAAGCTTGGTTAACCCAATGATCGGTTAATCCAAGCATATTTCTAGGGTCCCTTCAAGTTTGGTTTAAAGGGGTTATACTGTATATCGATACTTATCAATACATATCAACATATATCAATGTATATATAGAAACAATGTATATATATATATCTATATACACATCAATATATATGAATGTAATATATCAATATATATATATATATATATATATACATCTATATATATAAATTTATACAGATACAAAATGTATGGACTGAGTTCTAATCTCCCTATTAAGTAATGCTGATTATTTGATATAATCACCATTTCTATTCTGCAGAACATTCGATCCAATACACTCGCGTTTCTCACAGACAAATGAACGGCTTGAACGAGGGAATGTTGTACTTGTACCTACGGACATTGCATATAATTAATTAATTACACAATAAAAGGTGAGTTTATTTATTTAGTTTCTCTCTCTCCTTCTCTTTTTTTCTCGTTCTCCCATACCACTACCGTAGGCTACTTCTACTAGAGCGACTGCGCAGCCTGGTGACCATTGGGCACGGCATTGTTTGCGTCCCCTTCCAGGGGCTTGTCTATACACGGATGGCGCGCGCAGTGGTCGCACAACTCACGGGGATTTGTCACCTTCTGGCACGGCACAATTCGCAGCATTTCCCCCGCTTTCCCGCCGCCACAGCCGTTGTCCCCGCCGCCGCCGCCTCCCCCGCCGTCACCGCTGATGGCGTTATTCTTCCGGTTCGCGTTGGAGAGCAGGTCGGGGCGCTTGTGTCCGGCGTTAGCGTTGGCGTTGGCGTTGGCGTTGGCGTTGGCGTTAGCGTTGATATCATCGACGACTCCGACTCCGCCGATGCTTGGTAGGTCGCCCTCATCCAGCGGCTGGTCGTACTCGAAGTAATATGGTACGTGATCGACGCTCTGCGCCGCCAGCATTGCCTCCATGGCGACCAGATGAGGCCGCTCGTAAGGACACTCACCCCCGGCCGGCTTGAAGGTGGAGAAGGTGGTCTTGACGCCGGAGCAGCAGGCCGGACCGACCCCGACGCCGACGCCGCCGGCACCGCAAGGCCCGGGGACGGCGTCAAGGCCAGAGTCTGTGCTGATGACGGTGTGGGTGCTGAGGGGTTGCGATCGCCGCAGCTCCCACATTTGCGTGTATTCCCCGCACAACCCGCCGCCCCCGCCGCCGCCGCCCCCGCCCCCGCCTAAGCCGCCGCCACCGCCACCGACTCCGCCACCACCGCCGCCGCCGTGCTTGGAGAGTGAGGAGACGGAGCTGCGCTCTACCTGCATCAGTCTGCGGGCGTAGTTCTCCTCGTTCTCCTGGGAGGTGTCCTCCTCGAGCAGTGTCTTCGCCTTGTTTCTCAGTCGGCGCCGGCGCGACCTGTTGGCGTGACCGGAGAGTTGTGACGGAGAGTTATGACGGAGAGTGGTGACGAAGAGTCATGACGGAGAGGTGTGACCGGTAGTTGTGATGGAGTGTCATGACGGAGAGTAATGACGGAGAGTTGTGACGGAGAGTTGCAAATAAAAGACGGGAATTAGTTGATGACATAAATAATACATAAATAAAGTCAGCTTTCAGAAGGTCATCTGCAGAAACACTGGTCGAACAGTAACCAAATTTGGAGAGGGATTATTGAATAGTGTGCTAGGAAAATGTCCACAGTGACAAATTATTTACATTAACAATTAACACGCGCCTCAACAATCTATCCCATCTTGATATGGCCTTAGATGTTGCCAGGACGTAAAATTGAAATAAACCAGACTTATTAAAACTGTCATTGAACAATTTTCGGTTTTAATAGGTCGTTGATTTTTTTATTTAGTTTTACACCCTGGCAACATCTAAGCTCATATGAAGACACGATAGATCATTAAGGCACACACTAATTGTTTATTTCAATGATTTGTCACTGTGGACTACTTTATAATCCTTCTCCAAAATACATATTAAAGATAGATAATTTCCCTTAGCAAAGACACTCACACTTAATTTATTGAGAAAGCTTGTGGCATATACACATCTTGTCTAAACACCGAGGGCATCCGTCTGTACGTATATGTCTAGGTGTCCGTAAATGCGTGTACATACATATATACATACATACACACATGCATACATACACACATGCATAGATGCATACATATATTCATAACCAGTGAGAGAAAACAAATCACACTGAAAACCCTACCAATGGAAAGACAATATTAAGCATTTTGAATGGAATGAAAAGGAAAGTTTGTTATATTTAACAATGCCTCTAGAGTGCATTGATTTTTAACATCGGCTATTGGACGTCAAACATATGGTCATTCTGACATATTTCTTTGGAGGAAACCCACTACCACCACTATTCTTTCTGATAAGCAGCAAAGGGTCTTTTATATGCACTTTCCCACAGACAGGACAGGACATACCACAGCATTTGATGAACCAGTTGTGGACCACTGGTTGGAACGGATAATAGCCCAAACTGCAAATGGGTCCACCGAGCAGGATTGAGAGAATGACTGACACCTTTACAGGAGGACACTCTACCGTCTGAACTACGTCCCGCTCCTGAATGGAATAAAGTCACCTCCATTTCAGCAAGAATCCATATTGACAGCTACATAACCTCATAGCTTGATATGATCTATGCGAGTGGTTGGCTGAAAACCCTATTTAATCATTGTCATTCAATAAAGTTAGGAGTGAATCTTGAGGATTTGCATACTAGAACGATGTGAGGTTTTCAGGAAGGCAGGAATAGATTGATTGGTCGATGATGATTTAATGTGGTATTGGCAGCAAGGACCATAGTCATCGTAACAAATTAATGCTTTTTATTTTGTTAGATTTGTTCATCAAAATTTATATGCATCCATTGAAATTTACATGACAATCTGAAATGGTCAGATTTGTGTCAAATGGGATCCAAAATGATCGATAATGCAATTTTAAAATGGTCAAATTGATATCAAATAACGCAAAATTGAACTCACACAACATGGCAAAATTACAGAAGGCAATCGATTCCAGTTCTTGTTAGGAACTGTAAAATTTGTTTATGCCTTAGATTGATAATTTGGTCTTGTATGCTATTTACGTTACAACTTTGTTGGAGCAAAACCATGAAATCTAAACACTTGAACAGAATGTCTTTGAGTGTCAGTATACTCTTGACACATAATGCACTCCAGCACGGCTGGGGGAGAAGAGGAGGTTTCTCTTCAATCCAAATTGCATGAGTTAGCAAAGCGTAGCCAATGCCGCATTGACTGAAGAATAGATGCTGCACTGGCCACTCATGCCTGATTCCTGCTTTTTTTTCTCTCTCCCTTTTTTTGGTAATACCCACAGGGGAGAATCCACTCTTTTCCCTCCCTCCCACAACCCAGAGTGCATTGGATGTGGAAGAGGCAGACATTGAAGAAGGCAATGGAGAAAGGCAGACCTTACACCATGAGTGAATGGCAAACATATGGCAAACACTGCTTATAAAAAAATGCACTTGCGTTGAAACAACTCCATTGAATCAAATGTACTCTGCGTCAATCTAAGCGGGCATGATTAGTAAATGTTGACTAGAAAACACTAACATGAAAGTGATTTGCTCCTTCCTTCACAGAGGGCGCACGGAGCTCCTTCCGTCGGTAATAGCCTCAGGAACATAGCGACGAAATTACTACCACACATTCCCTAAAATAAGAAACCCACAACAAACCCCACACCCATCCACTTCAAAGGCTTAATTATATACCCTTTTTTCAATTAAATACACATGTGCCCCCTGGAGATAAATCTGTGCCTACCTTCTTCTAAAAACGAAGACGAAGATAAGCATGACGAGTCCCATCATGATTCCTACAATTACTCCGATGGAGATCGCGATGAGGAGGCCTGTAAAAGGGAAATGGACGGATGTGAGCGGTACGCAGTGGGAACGCACAAAGGGAGCAGCTCAAGGGTGACTCTCCATTATCTAATCAATATGTGGAGAGAAAAGTTTTTATTTTTGTTTGTTTTTTAAGTCTCAGAAATATTAAGAATGTGCAATTCATCAGTTCAGATGTAATTAAAGTTGCATAATCCGATGCAATGGTCGCGTGTGAGGGGTATGCAATAGGACCGCATCAATGGAGCAGCTCAATGGTGGATCTCCATTATCTAATCAATATATGGAGAGAAAAGCTAAACAAAAGAATTACAAAATATTTTGTAAAACCTCAGAAATACCAATACTATACTAATACTGAGTCCAACATTGATCAAATCTGTTTTTTAACGCATTTCATGCTGGAGCTTTGACTCTTTCGGGGGGAAGCTTATTCCATGTCTTTGGCGCTCTATCAAAGTCGCCAGATGTTCCTGGAATCTTTAAGTCTACGTTTGTGTTCTCTGGTCTACTTTGCTTAGAACTGACAATAATAGCCATGCAGAACCTGTTGTATCAAATATTCATTGAAGGCTCAAAACGCACTTTGCAGGTTGTCAGTTGATTACCAAACCTCGCTATTATGTGACGTCATGTATGTTATCCGTCATATTTAAAAGGTCTTCAAACTCACAATTATTCAAACGAGGAATAATTGACCTTTCCTGGAGAGACTCTCACCAGTTTTGTTCTTAATACAATAATGTGTTTGGTAGTAATCCCCGGCAAAGGTCCGATGGTTGTGTATTCCTGCCATATTTTAAGCTAATTATATTAAGTTGAGTCCTATATGCTACCGTACATTCGTTTCAACTAAGTTTGATTAATATTTGAAGTTAATATAGGACAAATTAATTGTGGTCATGAATTAGTTTTTTTTGGTGGACATTCTGACACCATAGTTTTCTAAATCTGATCCTTCATCAGTCGATCCAATTTGAATAATTACTACCTATAAAGCTGTACATATGTTTCATTTCCATTTCACCTCTTTTAAAGGAGTGTCGCCCATCTCTTTTTCTTTGCGAGATTTTAGCACATTATTATTATGGTCATGTTATTGGTAGTCTGTCCTTAGTTTGAGATCTATTTCTACCTGACCGCAAAGGACACTGAGAAGTGATCAATCTTGCATCGTTGTTGTTGTTGTTGTTGTGAGGAACAAAGGGGATGTTGGTGTGGGATGTGGGCGGTGTCTGCTAATTGGACGCCAACTATAGGTTTCTCATAATACCGGCTGACACACATCGAATACAATTGAGGGTGCCATTTCCTTTCCTTGTTGTAGTTGTTAGTGTACATACATTTAACACTACACAGGTGCATCAGGAAAACGCCTTGAGGTATGCACACACACAGCGCTCGGGTATATGGAGATAAACGTATTAACCATCAAAGAGAGCCACAATGAGATTACAGGACGCTCTCAGTGCTTGTGTACTATGTGTGGAAGTATGTGAGGTGTGTGGCAGGTGTGTGAGGTGTGTGAGGTGTGTGAGGTGTGTGAGGTGTGCGGGTTGAGGGGCTGGAGTTGTATATGAGGATGGGTTGGAGTGGTGTATGAGGAGGGATTGGAGTGGTGTATGTAGAGGTGTTGGGGATGGTGTGAGTGGGATAGCGTCTGGGGTGGTGGTGCTTGTCTGGGTGGTGTGTATGATGATGGTTTGGGTGGGTGGTGTAGGGGTGGTGCGTGTGGTGTAGTGGGTGTAATGGGATTATGTGGTGTGGGGTGTTTGTGTGCAATAAATGTGGGTGTGGGAGTCGGATGTGTAGGTGGTCTAGGTGTGTGGGATGTGAGGGTTGGTGTGGTATCTGTTGTGTAACTTGTGTAGAGGTGTGTGTGGCGGTGTGTGTTGTGTGCTAGGCGGTATGGTATGGTATGGTATGTGGTGTGTATGTGTGTGGAGTGGTGTGTGTGTGGAGTGGTGTGTGTAGGGAAGGTGTGGTGTGCATGTTCTGTGTAGGGTTCTGTGTGGGGTTATGTGTGGTGGTGTGTGTGAGTGTGTATTTGTCTGGTGTATGGGGAGATGTGCAGTGCGTGTGGGGAAGTGTGGTGTGGCATGTCTGTTATGTGTGGGGCTGTGTGTGTGGTTATGCATGTTAGTGTGTGTGGGTATGGATGTGTATGATGTGTCGGGAGGTGTGTGTGCAGGAGTATGTGTGGTGTGTAGGGCGGTATAGTGTGTATGGTGGTGTGTGTGTGGATTGCTTTGTGTGGCATGGTGTGTCTCTTGTGTGTGAGGCTGTATGTGGGACTATGTGTGGTGGTCTGTGTGGGTGTGTATGTGTCTGGTGTGTGGGGAGGTGGGTGCTGTGTGTGGGGAGGTGTAGTTGACCATCCGTGTAGTTGTGTGTGGAACTGTGTGTGTGGATGTGCATTCATATGTGTGGGGAGGTGTAGTGTGTCTGTTGTGTGTGGACCTGTGTGTGTGGGTGTGTATACATATGTCTGGGGAGGTGTCGTGTTGTGTGGCTGTTGTGTGTGGGGGCATGTATGTGTATGCGTGTGGTGTGCGGGAGGTGTGTGGTGTGTGTGGGGAGGTGTGGCGTGTATGATGTGTGTAAGGCTATGTTAGGGGTTATGTCTGGTGTGTGTGGGTGTGTATGTGTATGTATGTGGAGTGTTGGGAAGTGTGTGGTGTGTGTGGGGAGGTGTGATATGTCAGTTGTGTGTGGTGTGTGTGTCATATGTGGGGAGGTGTGGTGTGGCGTGTCAGTTCTCTGTCGGGATGTGTGTGGGGCTATGTGTGGTGGTGTGTGTGGGTGTGCATCCATATGTGTGTGGTGTTTGGGGATGTGTGTGGGGCTATGGGTGGTGGTGTGTGTGGGTGTGCATCTATATGTGTGTGGTGTGTGGGGAGGTCTGTGCAGTGGGTCTGCGTTGGCTGGTTATTCTGTGAAGTCTGGGTGCAAACTTGCTAAAATCGTATGTGCAAATAGAGCGTCTGATGGGCCCAGTAATAAAACCAGCCTAACATCTGTATAGATCTATCTAGTACCACCACACCAACTCATCCCCAGAACTACCAACACAAAGACTACCACAACCACACCACACACCTTCACTACCACTAAACCAGCCACTCTCAAGTACTCTCAAGCCTGATGAGCAGAACACCACCACATCTTCAATATCAGCAGACCAGCTCACCCCACAAACTACTAATATAAGACCTATCATCAAACCATCACCACAACCTCCACTCCCCACCACCACCTCTACTCCCCACCACTAGCACTATACCAGCACAACACCACCACCACTACACCATCGCCATCTACTGGGCGCGGTGACCGAATTGGTAAAGCACGAGCCTCTCGTGCGGACGATTAGAAGTTTGGTTCCCAGTCGAGTCAAACCAACGACTGATAAAATTGATATTTGTCATTTCCTAGCCTGGCACCCAGCATTAATATGATAAGGCAAGGTCCGGTTAGGTCGGTGTCAGAATAATCTGACTGAATGGGATATCAGGTCATGGTGCCAGCAGCCTGATTTCCCAGTGGGACAGCACTATAACGTCACCATGAGTGTGCACTGTCACAAGTGGGTACCTGTCCTGATATGACCTTCTATGTTGAGAGGATGTAAAGCTCCAACAACCACCCTTCACCACCATCAGTACCACATCTATTACCACCACGACTACACTACCACTACGCCATGACCACAACACCACCATCACACCACCACCACTACACCCCGATCACCACCACATCCATGCATCCAAGCACCACCACCACTACCACCACCACAACACTACCACAATACCACCACTACACCACCATAACCCCCCTACACCACAATGACCAGCATATCCATTACCACCACAACCACCACCATTACACTACCACAACACCACCACAAGACCGCCGCCACGACACCACCACCGACAGCACTACCCCCACCCCCACCACCACTTCCACTAGTCTCCCCCCTGTGCAGTCCCCCAAACTCAGTTCCCGACACAAACAGTTGCCTATAGTGGCTGTTGACCGTGAGAACCGTGCACCTGCCTGGTAATGGAGTCTCCTTTGGACACCGTGGTATCTGTAGAAGGAAGGCAGCAGCCTGGGAACACCCCACCCCCTCCCCCCGTTCCACCCAATCCTCCCTCCCCATACACCCATCACACAATTCCTCCTCCGCCAACATCCCGTGCACCGAGACAATGCCTATACGGCACCATGTGTACGGTAGCCAACCAGCCATGTACAGACTGATATACATAGACACTAGACTGCTAGACATGCCAATCGGCACATTGATATGAAAAAACCTCGGCCAATAATTAATCAAACAGCCAATCAAATCGATTCTGCCTACCAAGAGTCTGTCATAGGCTAACTTACAGGTATGCAAACTATGTTTGACCTTAGGGTAGATATGCTATGGACGCAGGTTCAGCTCGATGGTCATTTGGTACGACGGGTCCCAGCCATCGCAGTTAGACTCCCCACCCCGACCCCCACACCTTAAATTCAACAACCACCTCTTGAAGAGAATCATTTGATTTACTGCAAACTCACCCCCAGGTCAGCCTCAAACTGGACATTCTCTCCTCTCCTCCTGCACTCATCGCCCCCCCCCCCCCAAACACACATCCTAAATGTCGCCTTTAATTCGTCTAAATTCCCCAAATTCCAACTTTGATGCAACCGTTCATTAAATAAACTTTCATTTCCGGTATGTTTCCTAGTATGCGTCCTAAATTGCCTGGTCATGTTTGTGGGATATGCAGGCAGACAATTATTTGATTGAGTGTCTCGCGAGGTTTTTTGAAGGCGGTTTGCCTGTGTGGTATAGCATACCGTGCATCGATCACATGACTGATTCAGGTGCATGCGCATATCATCATATATTACAGCGGTTCAATGGTGGGGAATGCTGAAGAGGTTCACAGGTTCAAGCTACACATCACAATGGATATCACTCATGCCTGGTTTCCTCTGGGTTACTTTGTGTGAAGTACATATATATATATATAATGCACTTCACTCACAGTTCATCATCATCATCATCATCATCAGTCTGTCGGGCGCGATGCGACAAAGACTGCCTTCATTACTTGACTGCTGCTCTCCATTTAGCTCTCTGCCGTGAGAGTGATGTCCATGAGTAACATTTCAGGAAAGCTGCCTGCAAAAGTGTTAAAGTGCTGTTGGCTTTTGCAAGTTACCAGCAGCACTCTCTCGGGGAGTAAATAAAGGTTTCACACTGGCAAGAACATGTCAAGAAAGGCGCAAAACTATTTGTCCCTGCAGTGGCTGGTCGTGAGATGTTGGAAGTTCCATACATCAACCGCCCTTAATGCTGCCACAGTGACATTGTTTTCTGTTTAGGGTTTGCTCCCTTAGCCTTCGGTTCTGTCAAGAACCTGTACCACAAGGCAGTGGTTTACAACTCTGCAGGGCAGGGGCATCAAGCTCGCATATACATATATATATATATGCGAGTGAAGTGCATTATAATTTATATATATATGCACTTCACACAAAGTGTCCTTGTGGTGGCTGAATTGCTAAGTTGGTTGGTTGCTGGAGTTTTATGTTCTGGCAACATCTAAGGTCATATCATGACGGGTACTGAATTGTGACAGTGCACACTCATGGCAACTTTACAGAGCTTCCCCACTAGGAAATCAGGCTGTCGGTACCATGACCCGGTATCCCACTCGGTTACATTATCCTGATCATGTGCTAACCAGTTCTTGTGCTATCCTATTAATGCTAAGCGCCTGGCTCAGAAGCAACATGTATACATTTGATAATTTATTGGTTTGACTCGACTAGCGTTAGAACCAGTGGGTTCGAATGCCACGATCTATCAAAACCGGAGACGGACGCTCAACTCATTCGGGCATCCGGTCTGGTGGGTCGGGTGTTTGAATTTCTTATGAGTTAAATCAATGACTTAACAAATTGACACTTGTCGCTACCTAGCCTGGCATTTGGCATTAATAGGATAGGGCAAAGACAGGTTAGCTCAGCATCAGAATACTGTGTCAGAATGGAATATTGGATCGTCATGCTGGTGGTGCTCAAGTATCTCAGTGGGGCAGCGCTATAAAATCGCTATAAATCAGGCGTTGTGACAGACAACAATAGATGTTGGAATTATCTAACTACTACTACTAGCAAATAAATACCTATTAATATATGCAAATATGTATATATTCATCCACAAATATATATATATATATGTTAATGGGTGATAATGACCACACACATGAATATTACGAGTAAATTATTATAACTGATAGTAGTAGGGTCCTTGTTTATATTTCATGCATGTATATCATCTCAACCACGGTGATATACTCAAATGCACAACAGCAATACCCACTTCCTGAAGATCCTTCGAATCCTGGACATTTATCAATAGAACTTCCTTCTGGAGTTCACTGTTTATTTTCGCAATTAACTGTTTTTGCCCCCCCCCCCCTCTCACCCACACACACACACACTCCCCGCCCCCAACTTCCATTTTATCCTGAATCAATTGTGTCAATATCACGAAGGGGAAGCATTCTTCATTATGCAGAAAGTGAATTTGATTGAGTTGAATCCTGAGCCCGTGATGTTTCTGACACGAAATGGCCGCTGCATTTGTGCCATCTGATTCTGATTCCAATCTGTTCCAAAGTCTTCCCTCCCCTCCTCCCCTCCCGATACTCCTTGTGAATACAACTTTAGGTTCAAGACAAGCTGTCCAAATAGGTCGGTCATGTTACTGTAAACAGTCCAGATCCCAGATCCCAGATCCCAGATCCTCTTTATTCACTCATCACATTCTCATTTCCTAGCTTGTTGATCATTACAACGCTTTGTGTAAATAGCTAGTTGAAGTGTGTTTGTAGTTTTACGTCCTAGCAGCATCTACTGTCAACTCAGGGCGGCTACCGACTTGTGACAGTGCGCAATCACGGCGACTTTATAGTGCTGCCCCATTGGGAGATCAGGCGAACAACACCATGACTTGATATCCCACTTAGTCACATTATCCTGACAGTGAGCCAACCAGTCCTTGCCATATCTTTATTAGTGCCAATCGCCTGGCTAGGAAACAAGTATCAATTTTTAAGTCATCGGTTTGACTCGACCAGAATTCGAACCCGTGGGTTCGAATCCCACGTCTGGTAATGGGTGTGAATGTGGCGATCGGATGACATGTGCCTGCTTATCTGCTTATCATAGCCGGCGTGCAGAAACGCTGGGCAGAGTTATAAATACTCACATCTGGAGGCGTGGATAGTCACGTGTTCACCCTCACGCCGCTTACTTTGCACCACGTGACCTTAGACCCGCGAGATGACAGACGTACGGGTACCCACAAGAAGGGGGAGGGAGAGGGGGTAAGAGGTAGGGGGTAGGGGGTAGGGGGTAGGGGGTAGGGGGTAGGGGGTAGGGGGTAGGGGGTAGGGGGGTAGGGGGTAGGGGGTAGGGGGTAGGAGTTAAGAGGTAGGCGGTAAGGGGTAGGGAGAGGGGGTAAGGGTTATATGGTAGGGGTAGGGGTGGGGGGTAAGCGGTAGGGGGTATAGGGTAGGGGGCAGGGGGTGAGGGGAGGGGTGTTTAGCTGGTGAGGTCCACAGCCTGGACTCCCAACATCTTTCTCCACCCATTGATTGAGTATGTTTTGCTAACTACTCAGCACCGAAATTTACCAGGATATATTTAACTCCTGTAATGATCGGGTTAACACTTAGTGAATTGGCCCGCTTTTCACAGTTTTAGGAAACAGCAAATCAGCCATGCCCGCTTTCCATCACCACTGCGCACCCTCTTTCCCCAACCACCACCCACCTCCCAATGCGGCTTTTAATTCCCTTGCTCTGAATGATTCCATGATCACGGTTGTCATGGCTACAAACTGCCAATCCGAATTCATTCCTCCCATCCTCTATTTTTTATCCCTATTGTTGGCTGCATGGTTACACATTTCCCAGTTTTTTTTATATCGATGGTAACGCTATTTCGTGTGGGTTTCCCTTTATTTTTGTTCTTTAATGGGTCGGATGGTTGATGCTATAAACAAAAAAGATGCTTGTCATTGAAATAGTGGCTTGGTGGTGGGAAATCGGGCAAGGCAATGTGTCGGCTGTAATTCGCAAACGCCATTTCAAAAGCGAGCAACTCGAATCTGTGCGAGCTGTTCTCATTACCTTAACGATGCTTGATTGTTCATTGAGCGTTTTAATCGGGGCCGGCTTGAGACGTGGGAAGAATGCTTTACCGCTCAATTCTGATGCTGCTACAGACGCGGTCTTCAGTATTGATTCAGGCCTTGGGCAAGGACCACTCACTTACTTACCCGTATGTGTAGTGAGTGATGGTGCTTTTACACCGTGCCGGCAATGGAGGCCATTTTCACGGTGACATTTATATGCATGCTATCAAATTTATTATGGGAATATAAACAACTCGAGTCTGCATGAGCTGTTCTCATTATGTTAATGATGCTTAGTTGTTCATTGAGCGTTTAAATCGGGGCCGGCTTGAGATGCGGTAAGAATGCTTTACCACTCAATTCTGATGCTGCTACATACGCGGTCTTCAGAATGATTTAGATCTTGGGCAAGGACCACTCCCCCACTTACCCGTATGTGTAATGAGTGATGGTGCTTTTACACCATGCTAGCATCAGACTATTTTCACAGCGAAATTTACATGTATGCTATCTAATTTATTATGGGAATATAAATAACAAAAGGGACTCGGGTAATTTATTATATTTATATATATATATCATTCTGTTTCTCCTATTTCGATTACCCATCTGTTCCGGCGTTACGTGGAGTAGGTTCAGTTCGACCATAGTCTCTCTCCACACGCCTGTAATATATATATATATATATATATATATATATATATATATATGTCTCCTTTTGGGCGCTATAATATATTATGGGAATATAACTAAGGACACTAACTCTCTTCAGTTTGGTCTATATACCATTTATCTTGACTCTACCGCATGCTGCATGTAGTTCTAGATTCGGCCACACCGGAGCCACTAGTCATAGGCTTTGACACTTGTATGCTAGCTGTACCTGGTTGTTATCGCCTCCAGACCCACTCGGATGGTCAATTATTAACTATGCACACACATATGGATAGTGATAAGCCCGTTATCGCATGTAATGATACTTGGAGTGGGTGGCACTACCTCCCGCCCCCTCCCCTGGGTGGGGGTGGGGTGGGTACCAGCCTGCTCCTCTCGCCTCCTGCGCGGGGCCTCTCCTCCACTAGCTCGTGCTTGGACTAAAGCGGGCATTCCTTACACGCGTTATGCGGTATGCGGCATGCGGCATGCGGTATGTGAATGCCATGATTCCTTACACGTGTTATGCGGTATGCGGTATGCGGCACATGACTGGCTATATTTAACAAATAAAAATAAACAATTATTCTCCATACTGCTCTGTATATGACCAAATATTGCATTTATATCTATGTAACTTTTTGTACGTCACATGGGGGTTCCTACCTTTATTATAACCAAATTATAGATAAGTATTCATATTTCTGTGCATATGGTAGCATTTTTAGCTTTCCCCTAACCGTATGTCTCCCAGGTGCCCAGCTCACCATGTGTTTCCAATCAGCACCCCTGTGTGTGACTGTTCCGTAATGCTCAGTCCCCTCTCCTGGTGTTAAACTAATGGACACATCAGAGTCAGGTTTCTATTCGCACCCAGCTTGACGCATGCCGCATGCCGCATCGATCGCTACATGGACCGATCGGAAAAATGGATTCGCATTCACATTCGCATTCGCATACCGCATGTAAGGAATGTAGCTCATACTCATAGGTTTCAAGGCGTTTCGATTTTTTGTCGCATTCGCATTCGCATTCGCATACCGGATAACGCATGTAAGGAATGCACCCTTAAGGTGATGGGTAAGGAGGTATAAAACAAATAGACGTAAACTAAGTGTTATAGGACATGATATTACAGATATGTACAGAACCAAAGTGCATAAGCACGAACAGGAAATATTATATCACCGGATTGAATCCAGTACCTTTCTATTTATTGACATGTTACTGACCAAATTATTAGGATATATTGGACAAAGCTTTGCTAAGTACTGGCGCTAATGCTATTGTTGGCACATTAGATATTCTCCCAATGCATTATGCCAATATTCAGTCTCAATACCTGCAGTATTAAAATAAATATTAGCCACAGTGTCGATGATGCAACGTTACACTTTTCTCTTTACATAATTGAATTTGTTGTGCAAGTAATATATATGCATCGATCACAAGGTAGAATTACAGCCTTATTACATGTTCAGATACATCGTGATATATAAACAAAATATATCTTTGTTATTTATCAAATCTATATATCTATCAAATTTATACTTTAGCTAATCTAAAATCGCAGAAATCCGCGAAATCGCGGAGAACTTCCATGCCTGTGTCATTAGATTATGCAGCTTCAGGCCTGATACAGTGATAAATTAGTATGTGGGAGGGGGGGGGGGGTGCTGTGTAAAATAGGTCGCGCCCAAAGTGAGGGGACGTCTAGGGGCTCATTATACACTCTACCAGAGAACGGGATTGAGCTCGGATGTTTGGATGATCGGTATATACTTCTGATTCGAATAAGGGAAGCTGGAGAGTGAGTGGGAGAAAATGTTAATTTATTGAAAATATTATGGAAGGTATAATGGGGGGAGTCAGTCAACGGCATCGAAGTCGAGGGGGGCCTCCACGATTGCCGGGTGCTCTGAGCCCGCCATAGCCGACCCAAAACACAGGGCTAGGGCTCCGGGGCTCAGAGGCAGCGGGGCAGGGGACGTAGCTGAAGACAGCCGATGACTCCAAGGTGCCCTCTGCCATTATCGCCGCCAGGTCGATGCCTCTCGAGGCGCATGCCTGCTCCATCCCCCTCCGCAAGCCATGGAGGGTGAACATCGATGCCTGCAGGACCCCCGCCTCTGCAAGTGGCTCCTGCAGCAGTGGGGTCAGCACCTAGGGGGTCAGGGGGGGCCCTTTGTGGCAGATGAAGGCAGGGCCATCGGAGGGGGCCGGGACCTGCTGGATGGCCAGGAATCAGGCCCACACCAGGCACAGTGGTGAGCCGGGCAGGACTATGACAAAGAGGGCGATGGCTAATGATGGTGACCTAATTATCTTGGAAGAGGAGATGGCGACCCAGAGGCTGCCGGGGACCAGGCTGAATTCCCCCCGTCGCACCATGTGGGGACCTCCGCACCCATTATGGGAGGGGGATAGGAGGGTCGACTGGCGCATCAGGGTGAAGAATCCGATTATGACTGCCGCCCAGGGGACCACACCGCGGTCTCCCTGGGTGTGGAAGTACCTGTAGACATGGTCTATCATCGGCAGGGTGATTGAGGGGGGCGGAGCACACCGGGGCGGCGAAGAGTCTCCCCCCACCCTTACGGACCCTCTCGGTGAAGGGCGCGTTGAAGGGGTTGGGGTCGGCACCAACCTCCTGTACCCAGGAGCATGCACCGGAGAGCGGGTTGGCCACTGATGATGGTGAGGGAAGGAGGCAGTGGAGGTGCACGATGAACTGCGCAATGTAGGGGGATGGCTTCAGGTGGTCGACGTCCCAGTCGAGCATGAATTTGACGTACCGCCTGACCTGCCGGCCATGGTTCCTCCACGTGCCCGGCACCAACGTCGCTCGGTGGACGGTCATCACATGTGCATACACCCTGTCGTCGAGGTCTGGAAGAGATCAGAGGTCATGGGAGGAAATGTCAGGGGAGTGGTGGATCCTAATTTGAGCTGTTGAATTGAGGTGACATTGTTCCCGAACTTAGTCAAGTGCCACCCGGGAGGAGTGGGCTCGACTGAGGGCATCAGCGAGCAGGAGCTCGATGCTGGGCTTGTGTCTGACCATGATGGTGAACAATCCCATTGTAGCGAGCAGCCAGAGCTCACAGGTGCATGCCCACAGGGTCACGTCAGTGGCACGGCCAGACTTGAGGGCAGCTGCGGAGGCGGCATTGTCTGTCTTCACAATGACCTCAATCCTGCTCGAGACTGCGGGCCTCAGGGCCTGGACTGCCAGGACAAGGTTGACAGCCTCGAGCTCATGGATGGTGCGGTAGGCGCTTCTCATATGGTCCTCATATGGCCTCAGTGAAGCAGCGCTCTGAGGAGAATGCTTCCCCCTACCCCCGGTGAGGCAGGAGTCACACTTGATGGTCCAGGTCGGCCGGACCATGGGTGGAAGGAGGTAGAGGCTGTTGCCCCTGGAGGTGTAGTTGAAGAACCAGCCGATGTCCACCTCGGCAATGCCAAGGGGGGGCAGGCACCGGGGGCTCTTAAGTATACGGCACATGAATTTACAGGCCAAGGAGATGCAGCCACTGATGTGGGCAAGCTTTCCCAGTTGTACTTAGAGGGCCTTCCTAGTGAGGGAGGGCTTCGAGAGCCATTGGCCACACTCCTCGACCACTTGGTTGAGCTTGCCTGGGTTATCCGGATGAGCATTCGCAGTGAGCATACCTCAAAGCCCAGCCATGTGAGCTTAACTGCCAGGGGCGATCACTTGTCGGGCGCCAGGTCGAGCCCCAGGTCCCCGCACACTGCGAAGAGGGCGAAGTAGGTGGCCTCGCAGATGACAAAGTCGTTGACATACACCAGCGAGAAGTAGCCCTGCTTCCCCAGAAGCCAGGTGACCGCAGAGGTGACTCGCACGCAGGCGGCCCCCGAAGTCCGGCATCCGAAGGGAAGTGCAATGTCAACATAAAGGTGGTCGTCGTCCGAAGAGCATGGCTGACATGGGGTCCGAGCGGAGCTGCAGGTAGGCCTGGGAGATGTCTGTGGTCCAAGACTATGCTCCCTGCCCCTCCTGCATGAACCTCTGGCCCAGGTCGGCGACCGAGGTGAGGGTGTAGGGTGAGGGAAGGCTGATGTACTCTCCCCATTGACACTCCTGCTGGGTGGGTATGACAGGTCGACGATGATGCATCTCTTGTCAGGGGTGGACTTCAGCCTTGTCATAATTGGGCTGGCTTGGGCCCATGGCATGAAGGGAGGGACCTCAAACGGCGCCCGGAGGGCACTGTTGTCAAGCTCCTCTGCCACATAGTCTGTCATGAAGTGGACGTGGGCGGGGTCCTCCCAGTGGTTGTGGAAGGTGGGCGTGGGAGGGCTCAACACAGCATAGTTGGCCAGGAAACCAAACTCCAGTTGGTCGACCAGGGTGGTGTTGGGGTGGTCGACCAGAGCATTCCTCCAGTACAGGATATTCAGGTTGGAGGGAATGGGGACCCAAGTGGCCAAAAAGTTTGGGAGGGCCGCGCCGAATGCTGCTGCCTACTCGGAGTACCACTGCCAGGCCGAGCCGGATATCAACGTTGGCCTGTACTAGTGGGGGCTGGGGGCCAGCGTGCGTCAGGATGTCAAAGGGGGGAACTTGCAGGGGAGATCCGCCTGGCGGGAAGCCAAGTGGCTCCGCTGCAGGAATGTCAACAACAACACAGCTGATACTTCAGGTTCTATCATGGGTGCAGTGGGGGCCATATGCCATCTTGGTGTCCATGGGTGTGCCATGGTCAGAATCTGTGTGATGGTGGGGAGAGGGGGGCCCCGCCTGCGGCCTAAACATCCGCTGATGATTTCTTTCCTGTCCCCCTCTCCCATGACTTTGTTGAGTAGCATACTGCCTCGCCATGATTATGCGCCGCACATCGGCGCAATAACCACAAATGTGGGCAAACATTTGACTGCCCGTGCCGTGAATACCGATGCACCATGTTCCAGGGTAGCAAGCAGTTGTCTTGCGCCACAGCTTCCTGGTGTGCCTAGAGCACAGCTAGTGTGTGGGCCGGGAAGCCATGCTGGGTCTCGAGTCACTTCAGGCCAAGCATATACTCCTCCTGGGTGGCATCTCCCTTCTTTATCGATTTCCCCTCATCCCCCCTCTCAACTAAGTCATACGGGAAGAGATCTTTTGCAGAAATACCTTTTTTCCATGTGAAAGTCTTTCCATCGGCTGTGGTGGCTGTGGTGGTTGCTTCTTCGGCCATTGAGGTGCTTCCTATGGTCGTAGCCATCGGCCTCCTGGTGGTGTTGGCAGTGGCTGGTTGGGGCATGAGCCATGCCCCGGGGGGAGTGTCCGCACTGTCTCTCCGGGTTCATCGCTGCTGTCGGGCCCTGAGAGGGGGTGGCGTTTCCCATGATATGTCCAGCTCCCCAAACTTGTCATCCAGGAAGCTGGGTATGTAGGCTGGGGAGTAAGGGGAGGCCATCCAGGCACAGGGACAGTGTCGGTGGCCCTCGCTCGGGTAGGTGTTGGCTGCCCCTGGGGCCGGGCCTGTCGGTCGTCAGTCCAGGGAGCGGGAGGGGCTGCACTGGGCGCGGTCGCCTCCACGATGACGCTCTCCTGCCAGTGCATCTCCATTGCCTCAATTGTCTCTTGCATCTTTTTCACCAGGTCTTCCTGGATTTTTGTCGTTTTTGTCATATTTGTGGTTCGCTTTGCTTTTCCCGGTGGTGGTTTTTCCGGGGAGGCATGGCAGCTGGCCACCAGTGTACTGCACCGGGGGGGATGTGGCATCGCCACCATCTTTTATGCTCATCTCTGCGAGCTGCTCCTTCGCCGGGGGAGGTCTCCTGGCCGCATGCTTCACAGGCCTACCGACCGGACATGAGGTTCATCTTGTCCTCTTCATACTCCTTTTCATGTGGATCGTTTTTAACGAAGGGAGGTGTTGTCATGGGTGACATTGGTGGAGTCGATTGTCGCTAAATTGTTGAGTATCCAACGGCCAAGCGAATCCGAATGGCTGGATGGGTGGGAAAGGTTTCTAGGTCAGTGATGTTTGTCCTGCCTGCTGGGGGCGTGGTGGGTCCCCGGCTCCCCTCATCGAATCAACCACAATCCCAGAAATGATGTGCCAATCCAAGCTAGCTTGCTTGCTGTCGAGGTTTCTGATTTGGGAATTGGTGCAGTATATAATCTGTTCATTGAGTGAGGCTAGCTAGGTTGAGTGGATCCTGACCTTGTTAGGATGACTATTAACGTTGCATAGTCTGATGGTTTTGAGTTGCTGTCATTTTATGAGGTAAACATAATATTTATTAGGTTGATCGTTATAATCTAATTAACTTTACTTTGAAGTAACTTTTAATTTAAAATGGCTAACCTTTGAGATATTTGAATTGCAAACGAACAAATATAATTTCGGCAAGCATACCAAAACTCGAACACCAGAGGCTTCTGCAGTAACAGGTTCTATTAAATTGCATCAGTATCCACAACTATGCGATGACACATGCTTAGTAAGTACACCAGTATCTAAGTTCGAGATGTCGAATCAAATCTAGATAATTGTTTTGGTTTCGAAAATTTGATATATTCATCGGACTATGGGGCTTCATGGAATGTGCATATTAAAGGTGATTAGAAAAGAATTACATTAGTTTTTTGTGTGTGATGGTGTATTTATACTGCCCATAACGGTTAAGTCTACTGACTTGTTTTCGCCGCTAGACAGTAATAGTCTGATTATTCCTCTTGTTTTGTTACTTTCAGTTGTTGGATACATATCTACTGCATGCATTCTTACTGAGTATGTAATCATTCTCTAAGGCATACTTTACTCATGCTCCTTTCACAAATATTAGCTCAACAAATGTACATTTGTCTAGAATAATTATATGATGTTCTATGAGCAAATTCCACCGCATTGACTACAGAAGAATGTACCTTTAAAGAAAGAACTGAATAAGAAACATTGACAACAAAATCGATGACAAAAACATCCATGGTACTATCATGAAATAAGAAATTACATCAGGTAAAAAGAAAAGCTTCAGTCGGAAATTAAACCTTGCAATATTGCACGATAAGTAATTCGTAGCATAATGCGAGAATAACGGGTTAATTATTACATTTATGGTCAATTAATGGACGTTGAAAATGGAGTGGATTTTGTAGCACTAATAAATTTGGTAACGGAGCAAGCCAGGTTGCAAATTACCCGCGCAGATGAGTGCTTAATTAGGCAACACTAAAAAGAAGAACAACAAACAGGGGCCCGGAAAAACGGCGGGCTGCCTTTCATTGGGAGAGCCCACTGTTGACAGTTTGGCACATTGCTCCTTCTGAAGAAAGATGAAAAAGGTGAACAAATATCTTCTAACTTTTTGTTTCTTGCAACGTTGGTTATTCTGATACGCTGTTAAAATTCATCGTGATACACCGTGTTGTATGCATCAGATAATAACTTCAAAATGAATATATAGATTATATATACCATATATGTCCCAATAGATACATACTGCGCAAGTGCAGACACATGGATGCGTGCGTCTATTCAAAGTTAAAGAATTTCATGGATTTGTTTTTGTTGTGCCTCTGAAACAAAGTGGGAGTGTCTTATTTTATGGGCATTCAGTCTGAATATGATTGTACATTGTTATGTGTTTCGTCATGCGTCTGAAATAAAGTGGGATTGTCTTCTTTCATATACATTCAGTCTGAATATGTCTACAATCGTAAATTGGTGTGGGCTTTCAATCTTGAAATGGGGGTGTATTCTTCTATTGGGAAGCATGCTTCTATTGGGGCATATGCAGTATGTATATACATATACAGAAAAACCTCTGTATACCGACCCCTCCACAGATCGACCACTCCCCTATATCGATCACTTGGGAGTTGGTGCAGTATATACCATTGTAAGGATATTATAACTCTCTAAACCGACCACCTCCCTAAATTGACCACTTAAAATCGGTCCTACGGTCGGTCGATTTAGAGAGGTTTTACTATGTATAATTGTCATGCATAACCGAGACAACAAGGAGATGGTGCTGGTTGAAGATAAGTTTATAATTATCTTCTGGCAGGAACATTTAAAAGCTTTCTTACAGTGATGGTATGTGCTTGAGTTTGGCAATGCGCTCAGAGCGCAAGCGGCGAAATCAGGAACCTCATCGAGCCAACATTCATATTGCTCCGTGAGGAATGAACTGCAAGGTGGCCTGTCCTTTGATTCTACTCCCATAATTCACTGTAGAGCCTATATTATATTATATTATATTATATATATATATATATATATATATATATGAGCCAGTCTCATGAAAATAGGCCATGGGGAAAGAAAAACATAATTGTCTTAATGGGATATATTTCCCTTTTTCCTCAAACTACATGTATTTGTGCCTGAACACCGAAAATTGGCCATTCACAATCCCATCATCATCATCATCATCATGCTGTCGGTCGTGATGTGACAAAGACTGCTTTCATAACTTAACTGCCTCTCTCCATTTAGCTCTCTGCTGTGAGAGTTGCGTCCATGAGTCGGTCTTAATGTCTCTCAGCTTCAGGTTTCTCTTGATGGTATCCTTGAACCCTCGAGCAGCGCGGTCCTTGGTAAGCTGGGCGACGACCGAGCCGGTATGGTGTTTTGTGCGGTTGTATATTTCCTGAAAGCTGCCTGCAAAAGTGTTGAAGTGCTGCTGGCTTTTGCAAGTTACCAGTGGCACTCTCTCGGGGAGCAAATAGAGGTTTCACACCGGCAAGAACATGTCAAGACAGGCGCAAAACTATTTGTCCCTACAGTGGCTGGTCGGGAGATGTTGGGAGTTCCATGCATCAACCGCCCTTAATGCTTCCACAGTGACATGGTTTTCTGTTTAGGGTTTGCTCCCTTAGCCTTCGGTTCTGTCAAGAACCTGTACCACAAGGCAGTGGTTTACAACTCTGCAGGGCAGGGGTGTCAACCTCCCTGAGGTATTGCAATATCTGCAATACCTGCATACCTCACAATCCCACACTTCTATTAAATCATTTTTGTTTTCCACAAAACATATACAACGTATAGGTCGACCGATCTTGGGACCGACTTTAAGTGGTCCATTTAGGGAGGTGGTCAGTTTAGAGAGTTCGAATATGGTAGCAAATAAAGCCTTTGATAGAGGGGAGTGGTGACTCTGTGGAGGTGGTCGGTTAGAGAGGTTTTACTTTAGTAGGTGCGCGACGCCGACAATTTATGATATGCGACGACGACAACGTCTGCCCCATACACCAATTGGCCTATTTTCATGAAAATATATGCATATAACAGAGAAAAATCCTCCGGGCCCACTGACATTGGTCAACATCAGGGGGAGGTGAAGTGGGCCGAGATGGTGCCACCATTACAATGTTGCATCCTACGGAGAATAACAATAATAATAATAATAATAAGTAATATTCTGTCACGTATATTTATACTCACATAATATGTTGTACATCACATATATAAATATATATACATATATATGTGTGATACATAAGGAAGTATGCGAGTGTAAATAACGGAAGTTCCTCCCCGATCTTTCACCAAACCCTACCGGTGGCGCCACAACCGGACGCCTACGGCAATAACTGCCGGTCACTGCAGACATTTTTCTTTAGTTTTTTTTTGGTACGCTTTGAACACTGTTGAAGAAAGGTAATTAGCGGCATTGCTTAAGGCCCTGTCACACTACGACGTTTCCCCCGGCGTGCCGGCAACGCGCAAAATATTTGCAACCCGTCGAGAAACGTCAAACTTTTCGGCGCTTTGGGAGAAAGTTTGACGCGGCACAGCGTGTTAGTAGCGTGCTATTAGCGCGCGGCCAACGGGCTTCGACGCGCGGCGGAACAGAATGCCAACGTCCCGCCAACGGGTTCCCAGCGTGACATCGGCGCGCCATCGGCGCGCCATCGGCGCGCTGTTGGCGCGCTGTCGGCGCGCTGTCGGCGCGTTGGTGTTGGGTTAGAACCATGTCAACGCGTACATACCTGCGAGCAACACGTTAGGACGCGCCCGCAGCGCGTCCACACCGCGCGGCCAACGCATCGAGGCGCGCCGGCAACACGTCCAACGCGCCGGAGAAACGCTGGAGCAACGCCAATGGCGCGCCCACAACACGTCGATCTGACGTTCCCGACGCGCCGACAGAACGCTCGCATTTTGGGGAAAAAAAAAGCCAACGTTAACCGACGTTGATCAACGTCCTGCCAGCGTTCCGCCTGCGCGCCGCCAACGCGTGTCGACGTGTTGCTAACGCGTCCGTAACGCGCCCCCCAAAACGCTGCCGCGCGTTGCGGCCCGTCGAAAGTTTTGTGCAAGCACAAAACCTTGACGCGCCCCGACGCGCGCAGACGCGCACCGACTTGTTCCTTCAAACGTTGCTATGTACCGACGCGCCGGTAACGCGCCGGTAACGCGCCGTTAACGCGCCGGTAACGTACCGGACGTGTACCGACGTTTCGACCAAAAAGGCAACACGTCGACGCGCGTTGGTAGGAAACGTCGTAGTGTGACAGGGCCTTAATTTGAATTCGGGTCACTGATGAATTCGGACTTTAGCGTTGCCTACCCGGTTACACGGTCCGGTCAAGTGCATTGTGGGAAATTTCAGCGGTTGCTCTTTTCACCCACAATCCACCGCGGCTGTGGTACACCGCCATAGTGCGGTAACCCCCCCACCTCACGTCTCCCACCATCCACCCACCCACCCACCCACCTACCCAAGGGAATGGTTCGGTTTAATAGGGTTTTACGTCCTAGCCAAATCAAAGGTCATATCTGGACATGCACCGACTTGCGTCAGTGCGCAAACATGTTGGCTTTATAGCGGAATACCGTGCCGCCGACACCATGAGGCAATATCCCGCACAGTCACATTGTGCGGACACGGATCCAACCGGTCTCCTAGGGGAAGTAGTATGTACACAGTCAAACACGCACCCCCTGTGGTGCACTAATGTGCCTTTCTGTGGAGCTTATTGATAACATAAATGAAGGAACCCCGGTGATATGACATATATATATGTATATATATATATACCTAAATACTTATATATATATACCTATATACTTATATATATATATATATATTTATACATGTTTATACATATATGTATTATGATATAAATATATATGTGTATATATAAATATATGTATATGTACCTATATAAATATATATATGTCTGTATACATATATATATATATATATATATACATATATTTATTATGATAGAAAATTATGAGTTAATTATTAATACATCAGACCAGTTCACTAATTTAAAAATAAACCCCACCATTAACCCCCCCCCCCCCCACACACACCCTCCCGACCCATTCCCTCTCGCATCGGGCACGATGGCCGAATCGGTAGAGCGGGGTCATCACGTGCGGAAGATCGAGAGTTCGGTTCCCAGTCCACTGGTCAAGTCAAGCCAATGACTTATACAAGTTATGCTTGTCGCTTCCTAACCTGTAACCTAGCATTAATAGGATAGGGCAAGGACTGATTAGTTCAGTGTCAGGATAATGTGACTGAGTGGGACATCGGCTTATGGTGCCCACAACCTGATATCCCAGTGGGGCAGCACTATAGTGTCGCACTGTCACAAGTCGGTACCCATCCTGATATGACCTTAGATGTTGCCAGGATGTAAAACTCCAACAACTGACCAACCAACCGCCCTTCCCGCGCGCAGACTTAGCCTGCAGTCCTCGACGATGCTTGCCTATTATAACCATGTGGAAGCACTTTCCTGATAATGACATTCAACATCACATCTCCAATTTGATGAAAATTGCCCTTGCGTTCTATTTATACCCTCCCAGCCCAAAGCGTGCTTACATAACCTTTAGGGTAGGATGTAGAGTGAGGTGATGAAAAGTGATGGGATAAGTGGGTGGGGAGGGGGGGTGTGTGAAATAATTCGTTAGCATATTGTGCCGAAATCAGGCGGTCTGCGATTCATTCCTTGCAGATACTGAATGGCCTTTTAGTGCTCACTGCTGATTAGAAATGGGACTCTGTATTTAATTCTGAATAGCGTTCAATGGGATACGATTAATTTGTATTTTCACAAATGATATGCAGCATACACATATACAAACCGATGTACACATACATATGTTCATATACATCAATCAATCAATAGTTCCATCCTCTAGTCGAGGGTTGGATGCAATGGTTCTCCACTTGTCCCGATGTTGTGCTGTTCTGATAGACTGTGAATAATTCAAGCCTGTCCACTGTGAAATATTTGTAAACCATGATGTTCTTGGTCTCCCTCTCCCTCTGCTGCCATTCACCTTCCCTTCCAACAATGTACGGTATATGAACTCTGAGAAGATGGCCAAAATAAATAAGTTTCTTTGTCTGTATAGTGGCAAACAAGCTTTTCTTATTTTTAATTTTTCTGAGAACTTCTTTGTTGGTGATCTTCTTTGTCCATGATATTTTCATCATCCTTCGATAAGTCCACATCTCAAATGCTGCTAAACGTTTGTACATTTTCTTAGAGATTGTCCATGTCTCTGCCCCATACATTAGAGTAGACCACACATAACACTGAAGAATACGCTTCCTTGTTTGTATTAATATCTTACTTGATGTTAACACTCTATACATTTTGGAGAATGTTGTTCGGGCTATTGTTATCCTTCTTTTAATTTCTTCCTCACATCTCCCATCATTTGTAATCTTTTGGTCCGAGATATATGAATTCGGATACTTGTTCTATGTTTGTGCCATCTATGGTTATATTGACATTTGGCTTATCTGTCTTTTTACTTATAACCATTGTTTTAGTCTTCCTGGCATTCATCTTCATGTTGAATAGTATTCCAGCTTTATTGATTCTATTCACTATATCTTGTAGGTTTTTCTCACTGTCTGCTAGTATTACACTGTCATCGGCATATCTAAGATTGTTGACGTTCATGCCACATACATAATAACATTATATATACATATATCGTCCATATATACTTCTGCCCCCAACCCCAGTTCTTGCAGATTATGTGCTCTATAATCTCTTATGGGAATATAAACCAAGACACTACCATCTTCAGTTATATCTGTATTGTTAAATTGCGAACCACAGCTAGTGTATGACATTGTTCAGTTCCAGGTTTGGCCACGCGTGGCCACCTTTCAGGGCTCTGGCCTCATATAAGCCAGCTGTGTCTGGTTGTTATATCGCCTCCCGACTCACTCAGACGGTCAAATTATTATGTCAGTCTTGTTGTTGTTTTTTTGTTATTTCTGTTTAAAGGGGCCAACTGTTTATATATGAATGTATTTCCTGAATCGTTGGTCGATGGGGACTATGTTCACTTTATATAGATTAGCCTCCTCTCCTTAGTAGCCACATATGAAGAGTTCAGGTGCAAAAGCACGTAAATGCCAATCCAAAAATAGAGATAAACATTGGAATCAAACTTTCAAAACTAGTTTTATTTAACATTCCTACTTTTCTATTCATCACTCCATAGCCACGTGATCATATAACAAGTGGAATTAGTGAGAATTAAAATTATTTTCCAGTAAAAATATGTTATTTAGACTACATTTTTGGATTGGCGTTTACATGGTTTTGCACCTGAACTCTTCATATTCTGTTGTGTCTTCCTACTTCTGTGCCCCCTCCTGCGTATAAATATATATATGTGCATATATATAATATATATTATGTCACTACACATATGCAGATATATACACACATACATGCATACACGCATAGATAACACTTGTTAACAGAAGAAAGCAAAAGCGAATGAATCATTGGGTTTCGCTCTGGTAGGCTTCCATCTCTCCAGCCTCATCTCATGTACACACTCTCACCCTCTCACCCTCTCACCCTCGCATCCGCTCACCCTCTCACCCTCGCACCATCCCCAACCCCCTTCAGTACAAAGCGGCTCTACAGCTGTGCATGAAATACAAAGACTAATGTCCGCAGGTGGTGCCTGATCAAACATTACCACCGATCCCCCCTTTCCACCCTAGTCTCCCCCAGGCCCCGCATCAATCCCCCACCCACCCCCACCCCACCCCCACCCCCACCCTCAGTCCCTCACCCACCCACGTGTGATTCAGTGGTGTCCAACGGACAAGGAACAATTCTCACCCAGAATTGGGTGCAGGTGTGGTTGAGGGTGTGTGGGTGTGGGTTTGGTTGTGGTGTGGGTGTGGGTTTGGGTGTGTGGTGTGGGTATGGGTTTGGGTGTGCGGTGTGGGTGTGGGTTTGTGGTGTGAGTGTGGGTTTGTTGGTGTGTGTAGGTGTGGGTTTGGGTGTGTGTAGGAATGGGTTTGGTTGTGTGTGTAGGTGTGGGTTTGGTTTGTGTGTAGGTGAGCGTTTGGGTGTGTGTAGTTGTGGGCGTGGGTATGGATGTGGGTGTGGATGTGAGGGTCGGTATGGGTGTGGACATGGGTGCGGTTATCGATGCAAGTCGAATTTGCGAATATAGGTGTTGATATGTGTGAGTGTAGGTATGGGTGTGTGTGAGTGTGGGTATGGGTGTGTGTAAGTGTGGATGTGAGTGTGGGTTTGGGTGTAGGTTAGGTGTGGGTATTGGTGGGTGTGGTTGGATGTGGGTGTGGGTGTGCTTGTCAGTGTGGGTGTATGTTAGGGGTGGGTGTGGATGGGTGTGGGAGTGGGTGGGTTCTTGTTAGTGTGGGTGTATCCAAAGACCCTATAATAGTAAGATGGCTCACTCCCTATCTCTCCAAACGTAATGTAAATTTCACAGTGCCACCTTGTGGTGGGTTTGATCAGCCGGCTGCTGGTTGGTGTTTTACATGTAAACACATACACTTATATTATACATGAGATAGGTAAGTATGAATACACATTAATATGAAATTGCTATGAACAAATACCCATCATCATCAGCATCATAATCAGATTCGCCATCATCACACATCTTTCACATTCATATATACATTTATACATATAATATAGCACCTGTTTAACCAAGAGAACAGCCAGCGCACCAAGTGGTTGGTTTGATCATTTTGATTACGCAGTACAGGCTGAGTGAGCCGTCTTAGTATTATAGGGTCTTTGGTGTATCTTAGGTGTGGGTGTGGGTGTGGGTGGGATATGTGGAGGAGAGTTGGGGGATGTTCGAGTGGGAAGTGAAAAAGCGCCGCCAGTGAAGGCAAAACAACCGCACTAACAGAAGAGGTGGAAGCAGATGAATTGACCTCTGGGCGCTGGGGACTTGTCTAAGAGGGGGCATGGGAGCCACGCAACTGGCATGGGTGTGTGGGTGACAACCTAATAGTGTGTGAAAATAAGAGAATGTGAGTGTGAGTGGTGGGGGTGGGTGAGAACATAGTATTTAGTGTGTGTGAGTACAGCAATGTGTAAGTGTTGGTGGGTATGGGGTGTGTGAGGGTGTGTGGGTGTGAACATATGTGTGAACATAAGTGTGTAAGTGTTGTGTAAGGAGTGTGTAAGTGTTGGTGTGTGTGGGTGTGAGTGTGTGTGGTGAGTATATAAGAGTGGGTGTGAGGATAGGAGTGTGTGAATGTTGGTGTGTATGGGTGTGTGTGAGGGTGTGTGGGTAAGAACATAATAGTGCGTGAGCATAGGAGCGTATTGGTGTGTGTGGGTGTGAGGGTGTGTGGGTGAGTATATAACATTTTAAGAGTGGGTGTGAGAATAGGAGTGTGTGCATGTTGGTGGGTATGGGTGTGTGTGAGGGTGTGTGGGTAAGAACATAATAGTGAGTGAGCATAGGAGCGTATTGGTGTGTGTGGGTGTGAGGGTGTGTGGTTGAGAAGATAGTAGTGTCTGAGCAATGGAGAGTGTTGGTGTGTATGTGAGTGTGAGAATATAATAGTGTGTGTGAGTATAGGAGTGTCTGAGTGTGGGTGTGCGGGCGAGTACATAATAGTGTGTGAGCATAGGAGAGTGTTTGTCTGTGTGGGTGATAACATAATAGTGTGTGAGCATAGGAGGGTGTTTGTCTGTGTGGGTGTGAGGGTGTGTGGTTGAGATCATAATAGTGTGTGCGCACATGAGAGTGTTGGTGTGTGTGGGTGTGAGGGTGTGTGGTTGAGATCATACTAGTGTGTGAGCATAGGATAGCTTTGGTGTGTGAGGGTGTTAGGTTGTGTGGGTGAGAACATAATAGTATGTCAGCATAGGAGAGTGTTGGTGTGTGGGGGTGCGAGGGTCTGTGGTTGAGATCATAATAGTGTGTGAGCATAGGAGAGTGTTGGTGTGTGTGTGTGTGAGGATGGGTGAGTGTAGTGCAGAGAACATTTCCATTGTGTGATTATTTATTGGTGTCTGTGTGGGTATAAATGGAGATGTGGGTGTGGAGCGTGGTGTGTGAGTGTGCTGAGACAGTGAGAGTCAGCGCGGCCATAGGGTGGTTATGTGTGTGTGAGCGTGTGGGTGTGGCCGACAGTGTGGAGATGATGTGTGTGTGGTGGTGAGAGTGCGCATTGTGTGGTTATGGGTGTGGTTTGAGTGTTGGTATGATGTGTGGGTGTGGTGGTGAGTGTACGCATATAGTACTGACGGGTGTGCGTGTGAGAGTGGATAGGGTGTATATTTGGTAGTGAGTGTGCACATGTAATGGTTATAGGTGTTGGACTGAGAGTGGATAGGGTGTGTGTTTGGGTGGTGACTGTGCACATTGTGTGGTTATGGATGTGGTGTGAGTGTGGATAGGGCGGGTATTTGGTGGTGAGTGTACGCATGGCGTGGTTATGAGTGCGGGTGTGAGTGTGGATATAGTGTGGGTGTGGGTGTGGTGGTGAGTGTGCCCACATTGTGGATATGGGTGTGGGCTGGGTATGGGGGTGATTGTGGATATGGTGTGGGTGTGGTGATGCTGAATGTGCGCATATATTGGTTATGGGTGTGAGTGTGAGTGTGAATAGGGTGTGTGGCTGTGTGTGGGGTGTGGTGCTGAGTGTTCCCATAGTGTGGCTATGGGAGTGAGTGTGGGCGTGGGTGTGTTGATGGTGAGTGTGCGCATATAATGGTTATGGATGTGAGAGTGGGTGTGGGTGTGTTGATGGTGAGTGTTCGCATATAACGGTTATGGATGTGTGTGTGTGTGGGTGTAGGTGTGGGTGTTGGTGTTGGTGTGGATGTGGGTGTGGGTGTGTTGATGGTGAGTGTGCACATATAATGGTTATGGATGTGGGTGTGGATGTGGGTGTGGATGTGGGTGTGGATGTGGGTGTGGATGTGGGTGTGGGTGTGTTGATGGTCAGTGTGCGCGTAGTGTGGTTATGGGTGTAGGTGTCAGTGTGAGACTCTATGTAGGAAGGAGTGTGGTGGTGAGCGTGAGCATGGTGTGGGCATGGTTGTGGGTGTGGTCATGCCCACATGTAAAGGACTCTGCTAGTAACCAGCATGCTAGGCATCCTAACAATGGCAGCGGCCGGCCGTCAGAAGTGGGCAGTAATGAAAGCAGTGTTATTGTGCATCACGCCTTAGCACTCTTCAAAGCAGGCTAGGTGACCAGAATAACATGGCAGTCAGTGACCAGTACGTGGAGGAGTGACACTCCCCTTAATAAGGGGGCCAGGAAAAAAATAAGACATCCCTCACGGGACGGGTTACACTAAAGATTTACCGACAATTGTGCAAAGCCACAAAATTAGAATAGTTTTTGTTTTGGTTCATTAGTTGTTCAAGCAGGGGAAATTTCAGTCGTGGACGATTGGTCTTCCTCATTCCACTGCTTCTTGAAGATTTATACTGCCTATTATGGATAAGTCTGAAAAGACTTGTTTTCACCCTTAGACAGTTTGTCGATAGAAAGCTCGAGCCTACACTTTTACCGACCCAAGGGATTTTTAACCTCCGACACCACATAGACATGGTATGAGAGCAACTGGCCTTTGATGATGCTGTAAGTTAACCACAGTGCTGGAAATCCAAATTGGCAGGGGAATGGGGAATCGAACCACCGACCTTTAGATTAGAAGTCTGACCTAGAAAAAGTCAGACACTCTAACCACTCCGCCACAGAGAACACCACTGCTCCGTGCCCTATCCTATTAATGCCGAGTGCCTGGCGAGGAAGCGATAAACATGCATTTTTAAGTCATTGGTTTGACTCAACCAGGATTCGAACCCACGATCCCATGTTCTACCAATACGGGAAACGGACGCTCTAACTCATTTGGCCATCCCGTCTGGATGTGTGTGAGGGTGTGTGGCTAGGAGGGTGTGGAGGTATGCATGAAATACAAAGAGTAATGTCTATAATATTGACAGCTACTGCAAATACAGGTACTGCGGGGAAAAAATAAAACAATATCTCGAAGCGCACAGTATTAGTAATACAATTATGCACATATTGTCTGGTTATTATATAAACACCTGGAAATTTAACTAAATTTATTTATTTTCGCTAAAATAATTTGCAAAATATTTGGAGGTGAGGCACCCCTTGCGGGGTCCCGTTGGCACGTACCTAGGGGGAAGGTTTCTGCCGTCGTTGTCATCTTCTCTGTGCTCCAGGACGCCACTGCAAAAATCAACAGAAATAACAATTATTATCGACTTAAATGTCTGCCTTTTTCGAATAAAAAATAAAAAATAAATTATTAGTATTATTATTATTATTAAAAGAAAGAAATAAAAGCGTCGCCGCCACATCGGCTGGGATTTGGTGACATTCCACGTGATTACAATGGCGATGGCACGTCTGATTATTCCTATTTATATATATATATTTAAACAAATACAATATTTGTTATATTGGCGTGTCTGATGTGTGGTGGATTGATGTAACCCTGTTCCTAAATTGGCTGAGATAACGGCCAGTGATATTTGACTTGTTTGTTCGTTTGTTTTGTTTGCTTTCTTGTCCGAATGTTGCACTCCCTGGAAGCCTCGACTTGAAATGATAACAGAAACATGGGTTTGGTAATTATAAGATTCAAAATTAACTTCAGTGACACTTATTTGCCTGGATTTAACTGGTGCGACCGCTCGACATTTAGTGCTCCAGTCTGGCCGGACTGTTTTGCCCACCATTGGAATAGGCGGTCACAGCCGATTACAACCTTGACTTGGGTGCCGACTGTCAGTCTCAGACCATTTCACCCAAAAAGAAGGTACGATCAAGCCTAGCTAATCATATGCATACATATTATATCGACACATATATACCGATTTCAATGCTTACTAACATCGTGTATGCACGCGCAGCTTGGCTGCAGAACGAAGGCACACTGCCACTGAGTTTGCCGGTACGCGCCGTGCAAAACGCTTATTTTATTCAAAGTTAATAGAAATGCAGAACCCTAACTTTATGAATATAATATAATCCATTCGGTAAATATGTTTTCTATATGTGTACCAAGCGGCTTGTCTCTAGATTGTGTGGTTTTAGAGATATTTCACTTGTTCTCTACGAAGATTGCTCATAGCCATTGAGTTTGCAGTGTGACAGTGTGTCATCCTGCAGCCAAAAGGTGCGCCACTGACCTAGATACCCGTGCTGACATCACTTGAAATAGGTCTATAGAAACATATACTAAATCTGCATAGGCCGGTGAAAGCACAACATTCTCAGAACCAAAAGACTTATTGAGAGTTGATCCCATTTTGGTAGGTAGTGGGATTCGCACCCGTGGGTTAGAACTGGTCGACTCAAGCCAAACGTAAAATATTCCGATATAGGGCAGGGGGGAATGCAATTGTTTTATATGATATTCGTTATGCCTAACCAGGTCAGCTTGTATATATATATTGGTTCGGTTATATCTGAGTTTCATGTGGATGGACATAGGGAGTGCTGGCAGGCCTGAGTGTTGTTGCACTCAGGACCTTGCCCTTCTGCCTGAATAGGGGTCAACACAATCAAACTGTGAGTAGCAGCCAGGTCAAGGTTGGTTGTGGCCAGGCAGCCACTGGTGGTGGGCAGACTACTAGGTGGCCATGGATACCAATTGGGTGACAGGGGTGGTGTGACACCGTACCTGGGAACCTTGGAACTATTTAAATAAAAATAGAGGGCTTGCTCTCTCTTACTTCTCTTTACTCTTACTTTTCTCTTTCTTCTTGTCTGTATTGTTTTTCCTTACAGCCTACTTGCACAGCCACATATCCGTGTACCAACACTACACAATGACTTACAGATTGATATGTGTTGCTTCCTAGCCAGATGCTTGGCATTATTAGGATATGACAAGGAACAGTGGAATGAGGAAGAACAATCGTCCGCGATTGAAATTTCCCCCTGCTTAATGAACTAAAGTACCAAAGAAAAATCCAATGTAGACACTGCTGCACTTATTAAGCATTACCTGTTATATACAACCTAATACTAACTCAATTTAATAGAATCTGTTGCTGCTGAACCATATACTGTCCGAATTTTCATGTGAATGCCAACATTAACTACGGATGTTTTAAAGTAAATTATCATCTCCAGAATTAGCCATTTATAATGCAACTAATTTCAAAGAAATGTAAGGTGGATAATAAAAAGAACCGAAGTTCAAAAACATCGGATTATGCAACTTTAACTGAAAGGGCTATTATTGATATATTAACATATCAGTATACATAACTGTTACATAGAGAACTGTGCTAAGTTATGTTAAATCAGATATACGATGAGATAAATGCAGATACTACGTACATACACAGATTATTCATGTAATTCTAGTCTACCTAATTTACACTTGTATGCATGCGTATATATACACCACTGACACCTGGCCATCCTATCCTACCGACACGGCGTAATGCAACCACGAATCAATCAGTCAACCTGGCTACAGGCCGGTAATGACACCAATCGAACCCCCTCCCCCCATCCCACCTAGGGGAGGGGGGGGGGGGTCATTGCCTCACCTTCATGGGATGCCGACGACTCGAGCCAATTTTTACTTGCCACTACCTGGCTACCTTTTCACTTTTCCATCATCTCAGGGCTTGTCTTGGTTCTCTCCATTACGTTCTTTAATAATAGACTTTTGCTACCTGCACCATCGCATTCTCGTCGTCCCTTTCTTTCGCTGAATCAATATTGTGTTAGGGGTGGGGGGGGGGGGGGTCATCTATGGAGGTGAGAGTGGGGGGAGGAGGGGGTGAAGAGGAGCAGGCGGGAAGGGATGGGGGTGAAGATCTGAAATTGGGGGCAGCTGGGCGGGGGTGTTTTGGCGCGGTGGAGGAATAAGGTAGGGGTAGGGGCGGGGCTGGGGTGGGGGTGAGTCTGGGGGCTAGTAATCGTGGGTGACGTCATAATGCCACAATTCCCGGGGTCCTTTATGTGGACTAATCCTCCAAACCGTGATAGGCATTCCTCAACTATTGACCCGCGTTTTCAGCCGCGCAGCTTTGACAGACAACATGAGCAAACCGGAAGTACAGAGGTTGAGGAGCCATGGGGAGGGAAACACCGGAAGCGGGCCATAATCTCTCTAATGGTGCAGTCACATTATGACGCTTCTCGCCGGCGCACCGCCAATGCGCAAAATCACTTTTAATCATCAAGATACGTCCAACTTTTCGGCGTCAGCGCAATGTATTGGTAGCGTGCGGCCGACATTGTGGTAAAAGTTTGGCGCGCTGTCCTGATATTACCTTAGATGTTGGTAGGATGCAAACAACAAAAAGCAACTGTTTGGCACACCATGTGAGAATGACCCTCATGTGTGTGTGGCATGTGCCTAGCGTTTGCATAATGTTATTCCAGCGATGTCGACATGCTTCTGACATCGCCATAATGTTGGCACCCGCGCATTGTCGCGCATTGTCGGTCGTCGAAAGTTTTGTGCAAGCACAAAACTTCACCGATCTGATGACGCGCGCCGCCGTCCCTCGTCGACCATTGCCGTCCATCAAAGAATACCAATGCGTGCCCAATGTGCGTAACACGCACATAACGTGCGTGTAACGCTTCCTGATGTTTCCCGACCTTGCACCAAAAAATGACAAACGTCTATGCACATTGGCGAGAAGGTTCGTAATGTGACAGCACTTTGAGCTTAGGTGCCTGATCCCATAGACAAACATGGGCGATGGGCGGGATATGTGAGTAGAGACTGAGCCGCTCAACATAGCGACAGGTTGGCGTGGGTTGGTATTTTTTTACTTGAGGAGTTCAGGCGCAAAACCCTGTAAACGCCGATCCAAAAATTGAGAAAAACATTGTAGTCAATTCTTCAAAAGGTTCAATTTTTGCATTCATATTTGTTTGTCCATTGCTCAATAACGATTTCAATCACCAGAGACGTGGAATTAGTGAGAATGAAAATTACCCTCAGGTAAAAATATTTTATTTTAATTCAATCTTTGGATTAGTGTTTACAGGGTTTTGTGCTTGAACTCTTCACATGTTTTTCGGTTGTTGGTATTATCTATTTTGTGTTTATATCATTAAGAGAACCCCCCCCCCCCCCACAAAACTCATCGCCCTCTAGGAAATAATTACTTCTCAACGTATTCATCACAATTTATACATTTCATTCTGCATGGAACAATTCTACATATTTAAAAAACTTTCGAGTGGTTCCTCTATGTGAGTGATTTCCATAAAAGGATCCTTGTGGTACCTGTGTACCATGTTCTTAGTTGGATATGACCGACGAACCCCTTTTGAATATCTTTGTTATTTCAATCTGTGTTGGTTCATCAAAATGGGTAATTTGCGCGCGAACGAGGAGCTGCTGCGGTGCCGCCACCTGAGTTCGATCCCGCTAACCACCACGCCCCCTGCCGGAATTCCCGCGAACCACCTCTCTTCCGCGAGATTCGTGACGTCACTTCCGGTCAACGACAGCCCGCCCGGCCCCATAAGCATATTCAGCGCTGTAAGGAGTGGGACAACCAGCCAGACCTGTTTTAGCCCGTTTGAACTTGCCGGAAATAGACTTTCCTCTTCTCATGTTCGTGAGAATTCAGTGAAGTAGAATTTGCCAATATGTGCAGTTCAAAACTTAGATTGTATTCAAAATTAAAAGAAATAAAGAACAATTTGGCATAAACATGGTGTACAAATGCAATATTAATACTTTATTCTGCGGAAACGATGGCCATATTCGATTATCATGACTGTGCCTCGGATCATGTCAGTTGCTAGAATTTCAAATCAAACATATTGCAAATGGCGGCCCCCATAAGGGGTGGCCATTTGCAATCGAAAAGAACGGCTGTGATTGGCTCAAATTATGGAAAGATCCCATTATTCTTTTAGTAGTTTCTTGTTCAGACATAGTTACACATATATATGTATTTTTTGCACATATTAAAGTGTTTGAAGTATATTTTTAATTTATCTACATTGACTTCTGTTTAAATCACACAATATCAGGGCTTAAAGAATGGGAAACTATGCCTGCAAGGGTATGCTCAATATGGGACAGTGGTCGTCTGTTTTTCCCCCTTTCCTCACTTGTGGACCCTTCTCCCAGGCCCTGCTTTAACCACAGCCGAACCAACAACAAGCACCAGCTTACTCGGCATGGTGCACCCTACTCAAAGGCTAGACAGCGACATGTATCAATTTTTAAGTCATTGGTTTGACTTGACCAGGTTTCGAACCCACGATCCCATGATCTACCAACATGGGAGATGGAAGCTCTAACTCATTTGGCCATCCCGTCTTAATTAACAGAATATACCGATTCATTTCGGTACAGTTGGATTTCCTTCTAATCTCTTGCTTCCTCAGATCCCCCTCCCCACACACAGGAAGAGATAGCACAGACAGGAATGTTGTTTTCATATAATGGTAATTTAATATTGTTGTCCCCTTTGAAATTCCTGCATCAGCCATTATTTTCTTATACAATATATACATGGCATATTAGAAATTCCCTGAGTGGTAGATCTATACTAGACCAAACAAAGGGAACCTTCCTACCCTCACGACCAGACAGGATGACCGAATGAGTCGCGCGTCCGTTTCCCGTTTTGATAGACCGTGGGTTCGAAACCGGGTCGAGTCAAACCAGTGACTTGAAAATTGATACCTGTCACTTCCTAGCCAGGTGCTCGGCATTAATAGGATAGAGCAAGGACGGGTTGGCTTAGTGTCAGGGCAATGTGACTGAGTGGGACATCAGGTCATGGTGCCGGCGGTCTGATTTCCCGTTGGGGCAACAATATAAAGTCGCCATGAATGCATACTGTCACAAGTCGGTACCCGTCCTGATATGACGTTAGATGCTGCCAGGACATAAAACTCCAAAAAACAAGTATATATAATACTACCCTCCACCCATCCACACACCCACTCCCCCCACACACCCACACCATGTGCTGCCAGAACATAAAACTCCAAACAAAAACAAGTAAAAACCTCTCTAAATCGACCGACTTTAAATGGTTGGTTTAGGGAGGTGGTCGGTTTCAATCAATCAATAGTTCCGTCCTCTAGTTGAGGGTTAGATGCAATGGTTCTCCACTTGTCCCGATGTTGTGCTGTTCTGATAGACTGTGAAGAATACGCTTCCTTGTTTGTATTAATATCTTACTTGACAGGCTCATCTTACTTAATATCTCTATACATTTTGGAGAATGTTGTTCGGGCTATTGTTATCCTTCTTTTAATTTCTTCCTCACATCTCCCATCATTTGTAATCTTTTGTCCGAGATATACAAATTCGGATACTTGTTCTATGTTTGTGCCATCTATGGTTATATTGACATTTGGTTTATCTGTCTTTTTTCTTATAATCATTGTTTTGGTCTTCCTGGCATTCATCTTCATGTTGAATAGTATTCCAGCTTTATTGATTCTATTCACTATATCTTGTAGGTTTTTCTCACTGTCTGCTAGTATTACACTGTCATCGGCATATCTAAGATTGTTGACGTTCATGCCACCTATTGTCACTCCCTTGCAATCTTCAATGTGTCTGAAAATCATCTCTGTGTACAGGTTAAATAGACATGGTGACAATACACACCCCTGTCGAACTCCTCGTTTAATCATAACTTCATCCGATAGGCCCTGCTCCATTTTTATAAATGCACGTTGTGTCCAGTATAAGTTCACAATTAGTTTAATGTCTTTGCCATTGACACCAATATCTTGTAAAGATTTGATTAACAGTTCATGATTGACTCGGTCGAAGGCCTTCTCATAGTCAATAAAGCAGGCATAAACATCCTGGTTCACTTCACAATAACATTCACAAATCATTCTCATATTGAAAATCCCTTAATGTGTACCTCTTCCAGATATAAACCCACTTTGTACGTTACTGATTTGTTCTTCAATTTTCTGTCTGTTTCTCAGTAAAATTATTTTCAGGATCATCTTCAACATATGACTCATCAGGCTTAGTGTTCTGTACTCAGTACACAATGTTGGTTTTAGCTTCTTAGAGAGTTAGAATATGGTTACATATAGAATATGGTTGTCGGGACCCTAATAAAGCGATCGATATAGGGGAGCGGCCGATCTGTGGAGGTGGTCGGTTAGACTTAGAGAGGTTTTACTGTACTACCCTCCACCCCCACCCACACACACACAACCCCAAATCTAAAAGTCCAGCATATGTTCCCAGTGCAATAAGTGTATTTAGTATGCATTGGAAGCATCCATATGTGCTGACTTTACAAAACAGTCAGCCATCCGAATTGCCATGGGAAACTGGGCGGATGGTGAAAATAGCCGGTGACTCTGTGGTTAAAGTCGCCTCGGGGACTGGCACGCTATGAATATGGCCTTTGTTGCCGACCTGGCGAGCAATGGCCATCACTCACTCATTCCAGACGTGCCGGGTATTTTCTGCGAGATTATTCCTAGCCTGCTCTGTAACTGGCCAATCACGTATGACGGACACTCCAGAAGCAGACGGCATTTGCCGGCGACACCTACATAGCCTCCGCCTTTTGATGCCAAGAGGGTTGTGGGTTCAATCCCTTGTCGATGGAAACAAAACATATACATTATTAGCCGGGTGAATACCGCAAAATAATTGCAAAAAGAAAATGTTGTATGATATTTTCTGGTAGTATTTGATGTGGAGAACAAAATATCAAAAGTTGGATAATTTTGGCACACGGGAAAGTCTCCAAATTCACTTGAGGCAAACTGCTCATGCGGATGGGGTATTAATAGTATTAGTACAATATTGCGGTAGAGAGTGTTCAATTCGGCATCACGTTAATGTCACTTTGTAATGTGTCGGACAATGCTCGAGACGGTGTCTCATTTTGGCAGCACTATCAGACACCACATTTCAGCACGCTACTTCCTGTCCTGACGACCTCAGGCGTTGATAGGGCGAAAAACCCCAATCACCCACTCAGTTCATGAAGCAATGACGATCAGTCGCTGAAGGTTAGCATCAGAAATAGCCAATTTTTTCTTCGGGGGTGGGGGGGGGGATATGTATGTATTCATTTATTTGAACATATCATTTGACTGGAATGAATTTGAGTGAATAAGCTATATTTACAACAACAACACACGAACAGACCGAGAAATAATCTTAAACCACAGCGGTTAATAATATTAGCGGCTGCGGTTTAATATAATATATTATTAGAAATGTACCAGAGTAGACGCGAGTTACTTATTTATAGCCAGTCGGCAAAGAAGAGTTGATAATATATGTGTATGGGCCAACTACTGCAAACATATTGTCAGCTCGCCAACGCCACCCGGGGACCAAGCTATGGGAACCTAAATTACACTCATTTTAGTGTGTCTCCACGGAGAGTGCATGATTCAGGAACCAGGCGCAGCCATCTGTAATAATGCAACAATAATCATATATGTATACATCTGTGTATCTCCATATATATGCATATTATTATAAACATATATATATATAATATACATATATGTATACAGTACAAATTCTATAACCGACCACCTCCAAAGACCGACCACTCCCCTATATCGATCGCTTTATTTGGGTCCCAACAGTACCACTGTAACCCTATTTTATCTCCCTAAACCGACCATCTCCCTAAATGGACCACTTAAAGCTGCATAGTCCGATGAAAATATCAAATTTTCAAAACCAAAACAATTATCGAAATTTGATTCTACATATCAAACTTAGATAGTGGTTCACTTGTTAAACATTTGTCACCACATAGAAGGGAATACTGGGGCAATTGAATAGAACCTTTTACTGCAGAAGCCGATGGGGTCATAGTTTTGACAAGCTTGCCAAATTAATTTTGCATGGTTCCACTTCAAATATCTCAAAAGTTAGCCACTTAAAATAAAAGTTACTTCAAGCTAAAGTAAGATACATAATAACGATCAAACTGATGTATTTATCTCAAAAAATTTCAGAAACTCAAAACCATGGGACTATGCAACTTTAAAGTCGGTCCCAAGGTCGGTCGATTAAGAGAGGTTTTACTGTACATGTCTAGGTATACATATATGAAGACACACATATTTATATATATGTGATATATGCATATATCGTATGTATCAGATATATGATATATATCATAATATGCATACATACAATATATATCACATGTCATATATGTCAATATAGCATATGTATCATATATATAATATATATTATATAATATATATATATATATCATGTATATGTATACACATACATATACACAATAGACCCATATCTACACACATATATACACACAAGCATATGTAATCTATATATGAGGCTATCTCAAAAGGTGCTAAGTAATTTGAGACAAAACTTTGTCCATTGTAACGATCAACATACTATCTGCTTATGCATTTGCTCAGGATAAACAGACTTCTAGTCTTTCATAATACCAATAGAATACATATTGATTTGAAGCAAACGTCCTTGTGTTTTCAGTGTTATTTTGCGTCAATCGTTCCGTGGACAAAAAAGGAAAGAGATATCACCTTTTGAGACAGGCTCATATATATATGTATATATATATATATATATAATGGACTACTAGTACTACCAAATCATATGGCATATGCAAGAATACTCAACAGTTTCTTGAGATATATGCCAATTTACCATGCATGTCGTGCACTTACTAATACTATACTTAATCATCGACGTTTGATTCCTCGAAATAATAAGTATCTCATACCCTTCAACTACATCCTCAATTTGGCTTCTTTCTAAATATTAAACAAAAATACATCACTATTTTGAATCTCTTTAAATCTTGCCCCCAAGCGATCTTTACATTTCTTTTAGGTGGAGGTTCCACGTGTCTGTGATCGTTCTAAAATAGGCTCTAAATTACTCCAACCGCCATCAAGTAGAAAGCAAGCCCCTCCGAGAAGATAGCCCCCCTCCCCTCCACCCCCCCCCCCCTCACCCTACGTGGCGCATCCCTACTATTGATTCCTCCGGGGCGCGTTGTTGTATACTGTAATTAATCCGGAGTAATTCGCTCTTAGGCCGCCAATTAATGGTGGCGCTGCGGAGCCTGATTGATGAATCTGGCGGGTGTTTAGTGCGTTAATGTACACGGCCGCTGGGTGAGATTCCGTCATAATTAGAGGCTAGTGTATTGTAAAGCCTGCAGGAGGGCCAGACAGAGGAGCCTGGTTAGTCTTACTCACTACGGTGTATGTGGATGTGGGTGGGTGTATGTGGGAGGGTGTGTGGGTATGAGTATGCCTGGGTGTATGTGTGGGTGCATGAAAGTAGGTATTACTGTCTGTATATGTGGATGTGCTGGAGTGTGTGTGTGGTTGTATGTGAGTATGGGTGAGTGTAGGTTGTGTATGATTGTGTGAGAATGTGGGTATGTGGGTGGGTGTAGGCTGTGGGAGTGTGGGGTGATGTGGGTACGGATGGTTGTCGGAGAGGGTAGGTATGTGGGTGTTTGGGTGAGTGTAGGTGTGTGGATTTGGGGTGATGTGGGTGTCAGTAGCCCTTATTTAGTTGTGAGGTTCCTGAAGGATCAGTGTGTGCGTGGTTGTGTGAGAGTGTAGATGTGTGGGTGTGGGTTGGTGTGTGGGTGGGAGTATCTGTATGGGTGTGGGGTGGTGTGGGTGTCAGTAACCCTTATTTAATTGCGACGCTCCTGCAGGAACATGGGGAAAGATCATCCTGTTTCGGATATTTCACACGCGTGGGTGTGTTCCAAGAAGTATGCGATTGAGCATGCGCGTGTGCTTGGGCACGCCCAGTGTGTGTAGCGGGGTGAGGTTAGTAGAGGATGAGGGAGAGGAGGATGAGTAGGGAAAGTGGGAGAGGGGTGGGGGGAGAGCAATGCGAGGGTAGCTTTAGTCAAACCATTGCCATAGACATTAGTGAGTCTACTAACTAGACATGCTAGATTAGGGTCAATGGGGGGCGACCAGACGAGATGGCCAAATGAGTTAGAGCATCCGTCTCCCATGTTGGTAGATTGTGGGGTCGTGTGTTCGAACCCTGGTCGAGTCAAACCAATGACTTAAAAATTGATACTTGTTGCTTCCTAGCCTGGCACTCGGCATTAATATGATAGGGCAATGACTGGTTAGCTCAGTGTCAGGATAATGTAACTGAGTGGGATATCAGGTCATGGTGCTGGTGGTATGACCTCCCAGTGAGGCACAACTATAAAGTTACCATGAGTGCACACTGTCACAAGTTAGTACCCATGCTGATATGATCTTAGATGTTGCAATGACATAAAACAACAACAACCAACCAATCCCATGACCTGTCAACATATCAGTTATTGCATCATTATTATTACATTCAGCTCACATGTACACACTATACCACCACTGACCATGATGCTCTTGTCACCTCTTGTGAAGTGCAAGGGGTTGTAGCTATGGCAACAATAGTTACCTGACCCACACTATAGGCGGGCAATGGTCTGTTACTCACACAATGGGTTAGGTGTTGCCCTGTTAGTGAGGCTGTGTATCCATAGACTGTTCCCTTGTGGTATATTCCTTCGTTCTGTGTTCACTTGTGACCTTCTGACATGCCACACAGACAATGAACGTGTGTTTTGCTTCGTGGCCATTCCCAGAGGTTGGACCCAGGGACAGTATAGCCTTGTGCATGGCTCATGTGATCTACTGACCATGAACATAGAGATAGAATATGTTCATCGTCTGTGTGGCATGTCACAAGGTCACAAGCGAACACGTAACAAAGGAACACACCACAAGGCAACAGTCTATGGATACACACCCTTAGACCGCATGCTGGGGACATTCCTGCCAATCATAATGTGCGACTCACTCTGCTGTGTGTGATGGCTCTCAATTAAGTGATTCATCAGCACACAGTGGCTAAAATGGCAATCGGTGACAGGCACTACCTCAAGCCGATGCGAGTTGGAGACAACAATGTAATGAGAGGCCCCTGTTGACGATAAGCGACTCAGTGACAGGATTTACCATATATCCTCGAATACAAATCAACTTCGAGTATAAGTTGAGTGGTATTTTTGAAGGAAATATCTGGAATTAGGCCTAACCCGACTATAGCTCAAGCATCATTTTATTTACTGACACATTAAACTTCATTCATACACATGCCCAAATATTCAACAAAATGACAAAACCACTGGTCACTCAAAAACCTTCAAAGTCAGACTTGTCATCAGACTCCACTAGTGTTAATGTCAATGTCCTCAGAGTCATCATCACTGACTGAGTTAGACTAGTCTTTCCACAAGATGTCGTGCAGTGTTAATGTCAATGTCCTTAGAGTCATATAAGTCAAAATTCCGGCCGACTGGATACCGAATGCATGTCGCGCCGCCCAAAATCACTTCCCCTGCACATCTTCCTCCTGATTGGTGGATAGCCCGCCACCCGCAAACGGCTCCCCCGCAAATCTTCCTCCTGATTGGGGGAGGCCCGTGTCTCAGCGAACCAAGAGATGGGAGAGTACAGGCGGCACAGCGACCAGCCCCCAGCCAGTCACATCACAATAGGGCCCCCTACAGCCTAAATAATATTAGTGTAAGCAAGAGGAGGCGACGAACATAGTAATGAATTGGCGATATCAATTTATTCACAATTGCAGATTCGTGATAATCAACTTAGCGTCCTCAAATGCATAACAAGGATAAACAATGTAATTGGAATAATCGAAGCCTGATGAACAATCAGGATAATAGTAATATATCAAAGATGAACAATTATGATCGTAAAGTCTCACAATTAGCATCATCAACGTTAATAGGGTGAGAGTGATATCTGGCTGGGCCAACCGCCCTACCGTGAAAAAAACCAAAAAACAACCGACAACCAAGCCTGAGCAGTCGCTTCAAGCGCAGCTGGAACCCGAATGAACCGCTTGGTGCATTGGGGAGCCGACCGGGGGTGACAGCGGCGCTGCAAGCTCACCTGGTGTCGAACCCGGGAACCAATAGTGTCAATGGGGTAGAGAGTGTAGCCGGATCCCTCCTTGCTTTACAGGTGCATACAGGCGTGTATACGGGCTGTAAGCAAGAGGAGGCGACGAACATAGTAATGAATTGGCGATATCAATTTATTCACAATTGCAGATTCGTGATAATCAACTTAGCATCCTCAAATGCATAACAAGGATAAACAATGTAATTGGAATAATCGAAGCCTGATGAACAATCAGGATAATAGTAATATATCAAAGATGAACAATTATCATCGTAAAGTCTCACAATTAGCATCATCAACGTTAATAGGGTGAGAGTGATATCTGGCTGGGCCAACCGCCACGGGCGAAGACCGAACCCAGCCAAAGAGAAAAGAAAAAAAAAGAGAAAAAAAAGAAGAGAAAAAAAAGAACAAAAAAACAAACAAAAAACAAAAAAAACAACAACAACAAAATATCATGAAAGGTAGTAATCAATGGCGGCAGATACATGCATGTCATTAAGTATCCTCTCAGAAATTGGCAAAGTAATATACTTATATACACAGTCAGATCGCCAGTCGCCCCGCGTTTTGATCTCCTGTATACTCGCCCCCTGCATGTGTAAAAACGTACAGCCACCCCTCCTAAGAGAGTGGCATGAATAATCATCGGGGCTCAATTCTGCCAGCTCACATAAATATTTGATAGTCGACTGCAATACGCGATACGATAAGGGCATATGCCCACCTTCAGGAGAAGGAACCTGAAACGCCAGGGCGTCCTGAGGAAGGGGAACTTGGTCAAAATGCCGCTTAGTCCAATGGACAGCACATAGCGACTGATCCCGAACATGAGTGACCGGAATCAAAAGTTTGCGCTCACCAAATTGGATTGTCTTCGACTTCCTTATCGATATCAACATACCCCAGGATAAAAATTGGAAGTCGGACCGTAGCAAGACTGACTCCGACTGAGTGAGCTGACATTTCCGTAACAGGCCTCGGAAGCCTGTTAATATCGCCGCACGGGTAGCAATGTGTCCCGGCGAGTCGGTCATGAACGAGAACATTAGCAACAAATTACGAGGCAATAATGGTTTTGCCGTCTTTACGGCACATCCAAGGGCACGCTTAACACCCCCGAGCGTGGTTTTCACCGTATGGTTGGAGTAATCAATTGAAGGGACATTCTCCGACTTTAAAAAAAAATTTAACGCCGATAAGTAGTTCGTGATAGAACTATACTTCAATGAATGAGCCAACCAAGTTACATATATGGCTACTTGAGTAGCAGAACAAGGAATAGGTGTTAATAGACCACGGAATTCGTCTATAAATCTAAAGTATTTACGTAACTGCATAGATCGGGTGGTGAGACTGTTGGGAGCGTAATAATGCGCGGTGATAGCAGTTGCTTCCTTATGAAGGTCCGCGAGACCTATAATAATATAAAGTGTCATATCAAGCCCTAGCATTTGAACAAATGAGAACAACACAACAATTCACCTCTATCCACTTTCCCAATCCTACCCAGCTGATTAGGGCAACCCCAACGGCTAAGGCTGTCACATATAATATTATCGTCAGACTTAATACGCACCGCTGATATATTAAAATTATATGTAATGGAACGCCAAAATATTTTCTTCAACCAGGTCATTATCAAATTGTTCTTTGATTTACCACTTTCTAACGCAGAACGTACTGTATTATTATCCGTCATAAAAACAACGTTCTTATTTTTCCATAGGTGCGACCAACGGTCCACCGCAGCTACCACCGCCCAGATTTCTTTTATATTTATATGCTCGTCCGAACAGCAGTCAGACGCAAACGCTATATGATGTGACAAACTTCTAACATGGAATTCATTTTTAAAGAACCCAACACACCAATCAGTATTATACAAGGCGCCAAAACCTCCCATGGACGCATCCGTGTATACAGATACCGTATCAGCATGGTTACTAAGAATTTTCTCCTCCCCGTTAAACCGGTCAACATAATTCAGCCACCATTGTATCTCCTCTCGAAATGCCTCATTTATTCTAAATTTATGAAAAGGTAGCTTCAGAGATTTCACAGCACTGTGTATACGGGTCGAGAACGAGCGACCACCACGTACCACTAGGGAACAGTGGGATAGCCTACCTCCTAACTGTTCCAACTCCTTCCGAGTTGATTTACGCTTGTTAACAAACAATGCTAAGTGTGATTTCAATTTCTCTATTTTATCGCGAGGAAGTTTAATTTTAAGAGTTGAAGTGTCAATCTCAATACCCAGGAACCTAACACTCCTTGAAGGCATCAATATTTTAGAGTAACTTATGTAAAACCCAACTCTACGTAATATGTCTATCAATTTCTTTTGATTACGGAGACAGTCCTGATACGACTCACCAATCACCGCGAAGTCGTCCAAATAATTAACGACTCGAGAACTACCCGCTCGCACCGCACACCGGTAGACAAAGTCAGAAACCTTACTAAAAATGTATGGACTCGACGAAAGCCCCATAGACAGGCGGTTATCTAGGAAGTAACGACGAGTTCCATTAACATCCCAAATTAAACCCTGTCTCTGCCTGTCAGACGGATGGATACTCAAGGCGCGATAAGCGTCCTGTATATCCACTACCGCAATATAGTCATCCCTGACCATCATGTTAGTTAAGGTATTGACACTTTTATAGGAGAATTTACAACACGTCTCCGACACGAAATTGTTTACTGACTTTAGATATGGCTTGCTACAATCAACTATTACCCTGTAACCGGAACCACTCGACTTAGGAATACAGAATAGCTTGTGCGAACAAGTCGGAAGTTTGTCCGTACAACTAATATATTCTTTTTCAATTTCCAGTTTCAATTTTTTTTCTATCAACATATCGCGCTCAGAATTATTGCGACATGGGTAGCTCTTGTATTCATTATCAAAACCATGGTTAATAATTTTGAACCCAAATATTGAACCCTGAAGCACAAACTCCCAATCCGGATCTGTGTCGCCCCGGTAAAAGGCCTCTATAAATACCCTGCATGGCCTCAATTGCGCGGTAGCACCGGCAATTCTGTGAACACAAGTACACATACCCTTGAAGCAGTCGAGCGTTACCGTAAACGTGTAATTGTCTGTATAATTGGAATGTCTATCGTATACTGTAACGAGGTACCCTGACTCCGTATTACTAACATTTAAACTTGGTGCATTGATAGGTACCCAAACAGCTAAGGTTGTTACGCAATTAACCACGCCATTGGCTACAACGTTTACCACACACCGACTGGTTCCAGCCGGTGTCTGAAGCAGAGCAGGAGAAGCACACTCTTCCAACTTCTTACATAACGTATAATTACCACCATATTTTACCTGAAGGTCATTCTCAATTTCCCCTGAAATGCTATTTAACTTATTTTGGGATATAACATGATTTTTTGAATTTATTTTTAAACATTTCCTATGCCCTCAGTCCTTCCGACAACTGCCTCGTTTGTGACTCCGACTACCGCATCTGGAACACCAGTGCCCAAAATCGCACGTCTTTCCGTCTCTGGTGCAACCCTGCTCGCCATTATGGGCGAAACATGCTTTTTTCCCCTCCCGAGTGAACAGTTTACTCGATGTGGTAGAAGAAGCTGCCCCCTTCTTTGTGTCTTTAATGTTCTCGAACGCATAATGCCTGAGCGCAAGCTCACTGTTACCGCCTGAAAAAAACGGAAAACCTCCCTTCTGTGCAAGCTTGCGCACGCCAGTGTCATAAGCGACATGAGCGGCATTATTAAACTGGTTAAACTTAGCCTTAGAACACATATAACTAATATGCTTAATTACTGAATGACACGCGTCAATGTCTGCATACTCAGTAGTGTCTGAAAACCAGGCGCAAGTTGCCTCTACTATCTCATACATGTTCAGTTTTTTAACTTGCTTACTGTCACAAGTGTGGTGCTTCAGAGACCACTTACGTCTGCGCCGTCTCTCCCTGCTAGGCGTCCTGCTACCGGAGCTGGACGAAGACGACCCGTGACCATGACGACACTGACGCACACGCCTCGACGTGCTTCTGCCCCGGTCGACCGTCTTGACGCTCAACTGCTCAAGCTCGTCCTCCAGCTGCCTCTGCTGCTTTTGTAGGGTCGCAACTCGTTTCCTTCGCTCCAGCGCCTCTACCTGGTTCCTCAGCACGCGCTCCTCGTCAGCCAAGTCCTCCGCTACCGCCCCCGTCTCCGCACGCACCTCTTTCTTCAACTCTACCGACATGTCACTCGTTTTTGTTTCAGGTTGCTCAGGATTAGGGATAGTACTGGACCGGGTTGTCCTCTTAGTAGCTGCTACCAGTCGCACCGTGCACAATTCATTCACCGGCAACTTGTGCTTCCTGCCACAGGGCCCGCAATAATCTGTTATATGCTGCATGAAGCCGGCAAAAAACCAACCGACAACCAAGCCTGAGCAGTCGCTTCAAGCGCAGCTGGAACCCGAATGAACCGCTTGGTGCATTGGCGAGCCGACCGGGGGTGACAGCGGCGCTGCAAGCTCACCTGGTGTCAAACCCGGGAACCAATAGTGTCAACGGGGTAGAGAGTGTAGCCGGATCCCTCCTTGCTTTACAGGTGCATACAGGCGTGTATACGGGCTATAACTAGTTATACCCCAGATAAGAGTATTGCAAATATAAGACAACCTCAGAATCGGAGATTTGTTTGTGGCCTTGACTTATATCAGAGAGTGTGTATATAGATGAGAGGGACAACTCCCGCGAAAATCGGTAACACAGGCTACAGTGGCGCCTCTCACGGTTATTGTTGAACAAGGCTTGAGTTTGACGATACACGCAGTGCAAAACATTAGTTTTATTCAAAATTAATAGGAATCCAGAACCCTAACCGTATAAATTTAATATAATCTTTTTGGTAAACATGTTTTCTATATGTGTTCCAAGCGGTTTGTGTCTAGGTCATGTGGTTTTAGAGATATTTCACTTTTTCTGTATGAAGATTGCTCACTGCCATTGACAATGCATTGAGTTTGCCGTACATGCAGTGCAAAATGGCTATTTTATTCAAAATTAATAGAAATACGGAACCCTAACCATATGAATTTAATATAGTCTGATCGGTGAATCTGTTTTCTATATGTGTTCCAAACAGTTTGTTTCTATGTGGTGTAGTTTTAGAGATATTTCACTTTTTTCTGTGTGAAGATTGCACACTACCATTGACAATGCCTTGAGTTTGCTGGTACGCATAAACTGTTCAACAACCACCACTTGGAGCGCCACAGTCGGCAGCTGTTACACGGTCTAGTATGAGAGTTGTCCCTCTCATCTATATACACGCTCTCTGCTTATATTCTCGTATATACGGTAGTACCTATCTCCATCCAGAGTCTGTGCAGGAGCGGATTGTTAATGATGAGTGAGTGACTCATCCAATGAGTTGGGTGAAGGTCAGTTGTGGCGAGCTGCTCGTTTCCCACTTGGTTAGTTGGAACAAAGCATCATCAGCACGTGGTCAGATCCTACGCCCACTTGCTGGCGCATTACCATTTGCGTCAGAATGATCTCACACCAACAGCTTTGCCTTCTTGGGATATTTTGTTTGTTTATTGTTGTTTTATGTCCTAGCAACATCTAAGGTCATATCCGGATGGATACCGAACTTGTGACAGGGCACACTCATGGCAACCTTATAGTGTTGCCCCTCTAGCAAATCAAGCTGCTGGCACCATGGCCAAATATCCCACTCAGTCATATTATCCTGACACTGAACTAACCAGTCCTTTCCATATCCTATTAATGTCGAGTGCCAGGCTAGGAAGCAACAAGTATCAATTTTATAAGTCATCGGTTTTATAAGTCATCGGTTTGACTCAACCTGGAACCGAACTCCTGACATCCCGCACGCGAGCCGTGCTCTACCCATTCGGCCACCATGGCTGCTTCTTGGGATATCTAAAGATATGTAAAATCATATCAGGACGGGTACCAACTTGTAGCAGTGTAAACCGACAATGTCTTTATAGGTCTAACCTAATACCGTGTGGAACTTTTTTGTTTGTTTTTGTTGGTAAATATGTTTATTCTGCTGAATAAGTCTTTTGTCAGTGATGAAGCACTGGTCTTCCAGCCATTTTTCAATTCAGGGTTATTTACACAAAAGGTATATAGAATAAGGTATACAATAACTGTTGAATACACAATTTGCAGCATGTAACACAATGAAATTCTGTAACCTAAAAGTTCTATAGCAATATGGTAACAGTAGTGACATATAATTAGATCAATATTAGTCAGATCAATGTGAATATTTACATTTAGAATGTAAGCAGAAGTTATCTTCTGTATTCAGTTGGTAAAGTTGTAGTAAGTTTCAATGTTCAGTTGCAGTTAGGCAAGTGGTATATACATGTCAGTTTGTTAGAAATATTCTAGTGTAACTCTAGTGTAGTTAGTTATGTGAGTTTATGAATTATGTTGTTGGGGTGGGGTTGGTAATAATACACTGGACCAGCTGTGACCAGTGACGCAGTGGGACCAATCCCAGTGCATTTAGGTCTTAAATTTTACATTTTTATTTGGACCATCTCTGACATTGTATATGGTTGACTGGAAATAACAGAGGAACAGCAACAGATAAAAAAAGGGGGTGGGAGGGGGGAGAACCGAGGCTGAGGGTTCGGTGGTCTGCCAATTACAGTATGGTGACAGCATGGAACATACTTTACTGCAACTGCATAAGGGCCTGCCCAATCCAATGTACTCTTAGTGAGTTTTTAAATTCTAGGTAAAAGGATGCTGCCCTGGTTCTGGCTGGTAGGTTGTTCCACATCATGCTGCCCTATGACTTCGATATTGGACTCGAGTCACATTATCCTAGCACTCTGCCAAACAGTCCCATCCCTATCCTAGCGTTGTCGAAAACCAGGCAAAGTAAGGTAAAATATATACTTTGCTAATGATCTGGTCACATACTTTTACCCTGTATTCCTTATAGGCCTCTTTGATATATATCTTAATGAAATATCACATTTAGAATGGGTTATTGGAATTCAAAGCCAGGGGTGTCAAGATTGGTCTGCCCAGCACCATTAAACTCCGAGTATTCCATGGCAATTAGTAGTAGTTCTGTGACGTCACACAGGGAGGGCAAGGTAGGACTGACATAGGTTATAAGGCATACTCATAAGGCTTTACATTTAACTTAAAGCTGCATAGTCCGATGAAAATATCAATTTTTCTAAACCAAAACAATTATCTAAATTTGATTCTACATATCTAACTTAGATACTGGTACACTTATTAAACATTTATCACCACATAGAAAGGAATACCGAGGCAATTGAATAGAACCTGTTACTGCAGAAGCCTATGGGGTCAGAGTTTTCACAAGCTTGTCCACATTAATTTTGCATGGTTCCACTTCAAGTATATCAAAAGTTAGCCACTTAAAATAAAAGTTACTTCAAGCTAAAGTAAGATACATAATGACGATCAACCTAATGTATTTATCTCAGAAAATTTCAGAAACTCAAAACCATTGGACTGTGCAACTTTAATTGATAGTAGAATTTTCACTAGTTTTCCATTTGGTAATATTCCCTAATCTTTGACAGTGAAGACAATGATTAAGACTGAATGATACTATTATCCACAACTTGACTACCAACAATCCCGCAGATCATAGAGAATAAATTGTTTCAAGTAAGACAAATCATGAATAGTGATATTTGATCATAATATTTCCGAAAGAGTAAAGTTGTGTTGGTCATGTTACACTACACTTCGCGTTTAAATCTTTCGCTTGACTCAGCCGGGGATTGATCCCACGACCTATCACGCGGGGGAATCGGTGTGCGCCTATACACGATTGGGGTGGTGGTCTCGTGGCAAGGTCGACAACGATGCGTAGTACAAGGTCAACTAAGACATGGTGATTTGTGCGCGGCTGTTGTTGGGGGATGAGGGTGCGGTGAGGAGGGTGGGTGGGGGCAGGTCAGGATGTGGGTGATGGGGTAAGCTGGAGCTGGAGGTGGAGGTGGAGGGAGCTTAGCATTTCTTTTTTTTCAAGTTGTTATTCTAGTTGAATAATTTTTTTTTTCAGCACTGAGGTGATGGTCTTCCGGCCTTAGCAAATATGGTACACATGAACTATTTATGGATGAGATGATGAGATGGTATTACCAATATAGACAATAGCAGGTTGAAATCAGGCATTACCAATGTTATGGGGATCTTTATTTTGTACATGTAGCCTGGAGAATAGCCATTTACCTTTAGACGATATCATTGATTTGCTGATCATACCTGTGAAGAGACATTAATATAACGGGTACGATGTGCTGTTACAGGTAATACTAATAGTGAATTTAGGATTTGTGCCTGTCAGCACATAGGGAACAATAATATTATCTCTGTATTTTCTCAGCGTCATAGGCTCAGTTGCTGACAAGGCGGGTTTTAATTATCACTCTTTTAACTGTGTGTGTAGACCTAAGTATTAGTAAAGTAGTAGCGTCACTGGCCATCGGAGTACTAGTGAAACAAGCCTCGATGTGATGCCACCTGGGGATGCGGCACGTGATCAGATAAAGCAGTTGGCGGGTGGGAGGTAGGATGGGTGAGGGGGTGAGGGTGGGGTATGTGGAGTGGGGGGGGGCAATGGTGAATTGACCGGACACGTGGGGGTGAGTCTAACGCGACCCCTGTGTCGACTACATGTCAGCGCAATAATTATAAGTCGGCATGGTGTGCAGGGGAAGGACTCTACAGCGGATATGTCGACCGCCTACACTTCCGGTCTACTGTGTAAATTTAGTGCCTTTTTTATTGGATGCTCGCTTTATATATTTGATCGATCGTGTGAATCGTTCGATTTAAAGCTCCTGCTTGAATCACATTAAAACTGCACAATCCGATGACAGCAGCACATTTTCTAAAGAAAAGCAATTATCTAGATGTTATCATACATATTCAGCTTATATAACAGTGTATTGTTAAACACATGTTGCTACATAGAAGGGACATTAGAAGTGCATTGTCTGATGAAAACATCAAGTTTTCTTAACGAAAACGACCATGTAGATTTGATTCTACATAGCTAACTTAGATACCGGTGCACTTAGCAAACATGTGTCATCACCTAGAATGACATACCAAGCCAATTGAATAGATCCTGTTAGAAGAGAATTCCATGGTGCTCGCCAAAATTAATTTGGCATATTTGCGCTTCAAATATCTCAAATGCTAGACATGTAAAATTAAAGTTAATTCAAACTAAAGTAAGGTAGATTATAATGATCAACATAATATATTTATCTCAGAAAATGACAGAAACGCAAAACTACCGGACTATGCAACTTTAAGTCAATTTAATAGAATTGCTGGAAACTATAATGTGCAACATTTCGATTGGCATGTCGCAATTATTTATCTGCTTTTATATTCAAACTAAATACATCCAGAGTTTAACCTTCGAAATGCGATTTACTCCAAATTAAAATAAAGTCGATGATAATGAGCAATCTATTATATTTATAGAAATTATTGTGGAAGGAATGCATGACCATCTGTTTGTCCAACTTTAACAGTGCTTGAGTGACTTGGGAGTTTTACGCCATGTCGACAACCATGGCCATATATATGGCGAACAAACTTTAAAGTTGTATAGCCCGGAGTTTTTGTCATTTTTTCTGAGATAAATACATTAAATTCCTATCATCTACCTTTGAAGTAACTTTTACTTTAAGTTTGAAGTAACTTTTACTTTAAATGCCTAAGTTTAGAGATTTTTTAAATGCAAACATGTAAAATTAGTTTGGGCAAGCACTCCAAATCCCTGACCCTAAGAGGCTTTAGCAGTGACACATTTGATTAAAGTGCCTCAGTATCCCCTTCTATGCAGCAACAAATACTTAATAAGTGCATCAATATCTACGTTAGATATGGAGAATCAAATCTAAATTAATGTTTTGGTTTTGACAAGTTTATGCTTCATCGGATTTTGCAGCTTTAATGTTATATATCACCAAGAACCTAATCGGATTTAACATACTCATATGATTATATATTTACCTTAACAACTGAATGCAACATGTACCGGGTATCTGTCTATATACCGAACGCTCGGCCGAATCGGTAGAGCCGGGGCCTCGTCAGCGGGAGATCGGGAGTTTGTTTCCTGGGCAAGTCAAACCAGTGACTTATAAAATTGATACTTATCGCTTCCTAATCTGGCAGTCGCCATTAATAGGATAGGGAAAGAACTAGTTAGCTCAGTGTCAAGATAATATGACTGAGTGGGATATCGTGTCATGGTGGCAGTGGCCTGATTTCCCAGTGGGGCAAAACTATCAAGTGCCATCAGTATGTACTGCCACTCATCGGTTCCTGTCCTGATATGACCTTAGATTTTGCCAGGACGTAAAACTCCAACAACCAACCATGTGAACTATAATCGCTAAGCCTGTAAATAACGATCAACATACGCCATGATTTCAGAGGGAGGGTAAAGTGTAAGAACAATTATTTGGCGCGACTTCAAGCAATATTCCTTTTTGTCTGCGCCCGCCTAGAGATTCAACATGTGATGTACCTGCGTCACAGAGCATTGAACGGCAGTTGGATCTCTGCGAGGATTGTCCTAAAGTGTGCAAACTATCATTGAGAATATAGCGAATTTAGGACATTAAGGACCGCCGCTTTTGAATTACCTATATAGCCAGCTATTGCAGACACTCACATAAGAACATCATTACAGAAATTATATTACACTCATTGATTAAGCAGGGGGAATTCCAATCGCACACAATTGGTCTTCCTCATTCCACTGCTCCTTTCACTATCCTACTAATGTCAAGTGCCAGACTAGATAGCGACAAGTATAAATATTAAAATCATCGATTTGCCTTGGCCACGATTTGCAGCTCACAGGCTTGAATCCCATGACCATCCACACGGGAATCGGATGATCAACTCATTCATCTGTGGTGTTCTCTGTAGTGGAGTGGTTAGAGTGTCTGACTTTTTTCTAGGTCGGACTCCTAATCTGAAGGTCTGTGGTTCGATTCCCCATGCCCCCAGCTCTGCCAATTTGGATTTCCACCGCTGTGTATAACTTACAGTGACATCAAAGGCCAGTTGCTCTCATACCATGTCTATGTGGTGTGGGAGGTTAAAAATCCCTTGGCTCGGTAAAAGTGTAGACTCAGGGTTTCTATCGACAAACTGTCTAATGGTGAAAGCAAGTCTATTCAGACTTATCCATGATAAGCAGTATAAATCTTCAAGAAAACAAAATCTGTCCCATCTTGTGTTTTTTGTTTGTTGGTACATTAGTTGATTAAGCAGGGGAAATTTCAATCGCAGAAAATTGATCTTCCTCATTCCACTGCTCCTTGTCCTGTCCTAGTAATGCCGAGTTCCAGACTAGGTAGCAAATCATATAAATTCTTAAGTCATGTGTTGAGTGCAGTAATGACGTGCGTGAGTGCGTCTGCACTATGCCATCCTACCAATCCACCAAGATAATGCATTGTTCTCATGAGTTTCCACCAAAAGACAGAGCAAACTGCAAACAAATTCTGCTTTGCACCAGGCTGCTAAATCTGCTGCATTGATTCCAATTGCCCCCACCGTTTGATAGCGACATTGGTTGCCATGCCCACAGAACAACTATTGCTGGAACCGATTTGCATAGGCTTTCATATGAGATTGGGCACAGCAATGACGACTTTCATCTTCAACACCCCCCACCCCCGGCAACCCAATTCATTGTCCCAGAATCCCAGACACTATAGGGCAGAGAGAGCATCAGTGTGTTTACCAGAGAGGGCTGCTTAAGCCAAGTTAAGGTCAGGTGTAGGGGGCATATACAAGTGGTGTCAGTGAGGTCAAGTGGAACCCGTCCATCTCCTCTATCCCCCCCGTTCACCCCTCCCTCCCCCCCACCCGCGCACCCACCCACGACCACACATGGGCACGTGTAAGCAGTTTACTCCCTAGGCAGTCACTATGCCACCCTCACTCCACACCCTCACCGTGGTGGCGCCAATCAATAGTCCACCCTCTCCCCAATCAATGGATCCTAATCACGAGGCGACCGGTAAACATGCTCATCCTATTTGGAGAACGTCCCAGATACGATCAAAGAGCAGATCGCGCTGTCTGCGGGGGCCCGGGCGCCGGGCCGCCGAGGTGCCGGGGCGCAGAGGGGCGGAGGGGCGGAGGGGCGGAGGCGGCCAATCTCTGGTGAGGGCGAGGCTCTGTAAGGTCCCGCGGTATACACGCTGAAACCCCACGTGCTTACAGCTCCCCCCACCCCGCCCCCCCCAAACAAACAAAAAAAACCCATCTATTTCAAAGTGGTCACTATACATGAATACACATGCAAACCGTCACGATATGTCGAGCTTGGCGCGAATTATGCATATACCAAATCCCCTGAGATTAATTCATTAATGATGTAGGAGTGAGTGAAAGTTTGTGGGTATTTTTCGTTGCTATGGATATTATACATAGTTGGTCATTAGGTGGGTTCCCATTGTATTGAAGGCACTGTTGCGGCTAGGGCAGTTTCGCGGGGAGCGGTGGCGGTGAGAGGGCGATGGGGGTATGGAGTAGGGGGTGGGGGGAGGTGGAGTGAGGGGGGTTGGAAGGGGACAAGAGGGCGGGGGGAGAGGTGCTGCTAATACGACAAGTGTCAGCACCCTGGAGAGGGGCCATGGGGCTATGTCGCCTCGGCCTTATCCTGGCCGGTGATCCGTCTAAGTGTGGCATTTCCTCCGGGGTGGCTTTCTGAGCCCGCCTGACCGTGCCAAGTTAAGGCCGCCCGCAGAGCGACGAGATGGTGCCTGGTGTTAGGTGGAAGGGAGAGTTTGGTTTCTGTTGGATGCTGTGCCTAGTTTTGGGTGGATGGCAAAACCTGGTTTCTGTTGGATTCCATGCCTAGTTTTAGGTGGATGGCAAACCTGGTTTCTGTTGAATGCCGTGCCTCGGTTTGGATGGAAGGCAGAACCTAGTTGCTCTTGGATGCCTTGTCTAGTTTTAGGTGGATGGCAGAGTCAGGTTTCTGTTGGATACCGTGCTTTGTTTTGGGTGGAAGGCAGAGCCAGGCTTCTGTTGGATGCTGTGCAAAATGTTGTGTGGATGGCAAACTCTGATTTCTGTTGGATGCTGTGCCTAGTTTTGGATGGATGGCAATACGTGGTTTCTGTTGGATACCATGCCTAGTTTTAGGTGGATGCAAACCTGGTTTCTGTTGGATGCCATGCCTAGTTTTAGGTGGATGGCAGAACCTGGTTTCTGTTGGATGCCTTGCCTAGATATAGATGGATTGCAAAACCTGGTCTACGTTGAATGCCGTGTTTAGCTTTAGATGGATTGCAAAACTTGGTTTCTGTTGAATGCCGTGCCTAGGTTTGGGTGGAAGGCAGAACTTGGTTTCTGTTGGATGCCTTGTCTAGTTTGGTAGGTGGTGCCTGAACATTTCTAGTGGATAGCAAGCAGTGCCTAGTTTCCTTCCCCGCACACCCAGTTGGCTATCCAAGGACTGACCGACATGTGGCGAGAAGGGGCGGGGGCGGGGGCGGGGGCGGGGGTACGGTTTGATGGGATTGCGGGCGCGAATTTAGACAGTAAGGGTGAACCGTGTGTTTGTCTGTGTGTGAGAGACAGAGGAGGGGGGGGGGGTAGGGTCTGTGAGGAACACTCTGAAGTATCGATTGAGAGGCGCAGCGAATTACCGACAAACCGTGGCGGCCGCCTGCGTTTATTACAAGCGTGCCAATACTTCATTTCCAAGCTAACGCGAGCCGCCTGTTCCCGATAGCCGTGCCCGCCGTGCCGTGCCCGCCCTGCCCGCCCTGCCCGCCCTGCCCGCCCTGCCCGCCCTGCCCGCCCTGCCCGCCCTGCCCGCCCTGCCCGCCCTGCCCGCCCTGCCCGCCATGCCGTGCCCGGCCCTGCCCGCCCTCCCCTCCAGTCCGCCGTGCCGACCCCCCCCCCCCCCCCTACCCGCCCTGCCCGCCCTGCCCGGTCCCGCCGCCCTCCCTCTTGCCCATCCCCGTCCGTCCCCGTCCTCGCCGCCGCCCTGGTCCCACCCACAAATACAGCTCGTGCACATGTACCACGGCCGCCCGACACCCGCACATGCCGCGGTCTACGATCGGCGATACTCGGTTCAAACTTTCACTCTGCCTCCTCCTTCTCATCCTCCTCCTTCTCATCCTCCTCTTCCACAGCTCACACACAGCCACAGTGCAGCTCACACTTACAACCAACCAGTTTCCACTTCCTTACACTACTCGCTATCGTGACTGCATATTGCTCTGCATCCACCCACCCATACATGCACCCACCTCCCTCCCATCACCAGGCGAGGTTGCCGAATCGGTAGAGCGTGGACCTCAAGTGGGGGAATCGGGAGTTTGGTTCGCGGTCGAGTCAAACCAATGACTTATCAAATTGATACTTGTCGCTTCCTAGCCTGGCCCTCAGCATTAATAGGATAGGGCAAGGACTGGTTAGCTCAGTGTCAGGATACTGAGTGGGATATCGGGTCATGCTGCTCACCATACCTCACCACCCACTAGGGCAATACAATACCCCCAACCGAGATTGATCATCAGGAGACATCATGTGTTTATATGTTCAAAAGTGGATTCAGTTAAATATAGGGCACTGAGGGAGAACCATCCTACTTCCGGTCTCTAAGCTCACCATGGCCAGCATCTCCAGGCCCTCCTCGAGTTTGGTTCGTTGATTGTTGGAGTTTTACATCCTGGTAACATCTAAGGTCATACCAGGACGGGTACCGACTTGTGACAGTGCGCACTCATGACGATTTTATCGTGCTGCACGACTGGGAGACCAGATTGCCAGCACCATGACCTGATATCCCACTCAGTCACATTATCCTGACACTGAGCCAAGCAGTAATTTCCCTCTCCTACTAATGTTGAGCGCCCGAATAGGAAACGACAAGTATCAAGTTTAAATAAATTGCTTGACTCGACCAGGGTTCGAATTCCACTATCCACAAAAACGGGAGAAGAACACTAAACTCGTTCGGCCATTTCGTCTGGCCCTTCTAGGGTACAGTCAAACACTGATTCACAAGAGACGTAATCAATTCAGCGGCAGCGGATATAGTCCAATTAATCTGGCACCAAGTCTCTGATTTTAGTTCCAGCGAGTAGGTTCATTTGCATATATATAAACAGACATTGTCCAATTCAATTTTTCTTAGCGGCCGACAACTTATTGAGACTGTGGTGATCAGACGCAGAATGCTCATATTGATTATTTCGGATTTAGCGTCTTAGAGACATTTTGAGGGCACCTCAGGTTGGGCACCGACTTGCGACGGGAGCTATAATCACATTTGCTTCATATTGCTGCCTCACTGCGATATATACCGTTATATCCCAGCCAGTCACATTATTTTGAAACTGAGCTAATCAGTCCATGCCCGATCTATAAACACCACCTAGAACAACACTAATTCTGCTTTGTATTAATTCTTTGGGTATCGAAAAGAGAAGCCTATGTGGCGGCAGTAGCTTTGCTCCGAAGAAATGTCAGAATGACCATAGGTTTGACGTCCAATAGCCGATGATGAAAATCAATATGCTCTAAGGGCGTCGTGAAATAAAACAAGCTTCACTACCTTTTTTAAATTCTTTGGTTTGATTCAGTTAGGGATCGTATCAAAGGCATATATCTACTACGGGAAGCGGATGGTCTAACCATCAGCCTATCTATCCTGTCCGATTCAAACTGGTTACAATCCCCACTCGGTCAGTCGCTGACAATCAGCAACAAGCTTGTCTGTTGGGGGAAGGCCTGCTTGTGCCCCAGCCGCCCACGCCTTTCTTAGCCTCGTGCCTACCGCCATTTCCTGCTGGGTTCCCTCTGGTCGTTCCAATCGTTCTATCGCCCACTACCATCGTCTCCCCTCATGGTCCTCTTATCTCCCACTCAACACTGATCATCCGCCCTCACCTCCTGGCCGGCGTCCACCACCCGCCTACTCGCACTCCCCCCCCCCCCTATCTCCCCACTCAGCCTTCCCAACCCACCACTGCCACCCCTACACCAGCCCTACTACTACCACTCCCCACCCCACCATAATCCACCACATGTAAACCCATCCGACACCAACACCCCTAACACTACCACTCCGCACCCCACCACAATCCACCACATGCACTCTTATATAAACACCCCCCACAGCAACACCCCTATCAAGACTACACACCGCCCCACCACCCCACAACAATCCACCATATGTAAACCCATCCGACACCAACACCCCTAACACTACTACTCTGCACCCCATCACAATCCACCACTTGCACTCCTATGTAAACACCCCCCACACCAACACCCCTAACACTACTACACACCACCCCACCACCCCACCACAATCCACCACATGTAAACCCATCCGACACCAACACCCCTAACACTACTACTCTGCACCCCGTCACAATCCACCACTTGCACTCCTATGTAAACCCCTCATACATCAATAACCCTAGTACTACCACTCCACACCCGATCACAATCCACCATTTGCACTCCTATGTAAACACCCCCCATACCAAGACCCCTAACACTACCACTCTGCACCCCATCACACTCCACCACTTGCACTCCCATGTAAACACCCCACACACCAACACCCATAACACTACTACACACCACCCCACCACAATCCACCACATGGAAACCCATCCGACACCAACACTCCTAACATTCCCCATGATACCACAAAACACCACTCGCACTCCCATTTAAACACCACCACCCCTAACATTACCACTCCACACCTTACCACAATCCACCACATGCACTCCCATGTAAACACCCCCAAACCAACACCCCTCCCAACTCTACACACAACCCCACCCCAATCCACCACATGTAAACCCATCCGACACCAACACCCTTAACATTACCACTGCACATCCCATCACAATCCACGACTTGCACTCCCATGTAAACACCCCTACACCAACACCCCTAATACTACAATACACCCCGTCCTGATATGACCTTAGATGTTGGTAGGATGTAAACAACAACAAACAACAACAAAACTACACACTGCCCCCTCCACAATCCACCACATGTAAACCCATCCGACACCAACACCCCTACCATTACCACTCCGTACCCCATCACAATCCACCACTTACACTCCCATGTAAACACCCCCACACCAACACCCCTAACACTATCCTTCCCCAGGAGACCACAAAACACCACTGCCCCTCCCATGTAAACACCCCAGCCCTCACTACCAACCATAACATTACCCCTCTCCACCCCACCACACTCCAGTACTTATAAACCCATCCAACACCACACCCCTAACATTACCACTCGGCACCCCATCACAATCCACCACATACACTCCCATGTAAAAACCTCCCACACAACTACCCCTAACACTATCATTCCCCATGAGACCACGCAACACCACTCACACTCCCATTTAAACACCCCCAACACCACCACCCCTAACATTACCAGTCCCCACCTCACCACAATCCACCACTTACACTCCACACCAACATCCTCCACACCAACACCCCTAACACTACTACACACCACCCCACCACAATCCACCTCATGTAAACCTATCCAACACCAACAGCCCTAAAATTACCACTCTGCGCCCCATCACAATCCACCACTTGCACTCCCATGTAAACACCCCCCACACATCGACCCCTAACACTACCACTCCGAACCCCACCAAAATCCACCACATGTAAACCCATCCGAGACCACCACCCCTAACACGACCACTCCGCACACCTCCACAATCCACCACTGGCACTCCCATCTCCACTGCTATGTATGTACATTGCACTCCCCACCACTACTCCCCACTCCACCATTACCCACCACCCACACACCAAACTCCACTAATGTACCACTCCCACTACACCAGCACCCTACACCCTATCCACCATCTTACCTTCCACCACTACCCCTCTTACCACTGACCCCAACCCCTTCTCCAGTCCAACAGCACTTTTCACCCAAACCCTACCATCCACTACCACCACCACCACCCATCCACCACCACTTCTGCATGTAAAGCGCCTCTTCTTTCAAGCACCATTCTCCATCACAAACCCCTTTTTCCACCCCCACCCCACTCCACCTACCCCCAACCCTACCTACTACAACTACCCCTACAGCCTCCCACCCCCACCCCTATCTCACTACCACACTCATCACCCTGAAATCACCATCCAATAACCCGACTCTTCCTGCACTTCCACCCGGATACCCTCACCACACCACCCGCTCTCCTACCCTTATCTCCCAACCACTTCACCCCCACCCAGTCCAACCCTCCCTCCTGCAATTTCATCCCTAGCCCCACCGACCACCAGCTGCACCCCATTCTCATCACCACACCACCCACCATTTAAAACCTCCACTCGCCCATCAGTTACCCCAGGCGCCTTGATGGGGTCGAGCATAAAGTACTCTACAGTGATTTTGAGGGACTGACAAAAAAAGCAACACCAAATGAACAAGCGGTAAAAAAATATCCCAAGCTGAAATACAATTATTTGCTGCTTATCTGACGTCGTCCATCTAAAACATATATATCTGCTAGATAATTCATTATTTGAATATAAATAAAGGCGCTATTAACATTTTCATGAAAGAAAAATCAATTAACTAGCAAATGTGCTTGAGCGAATATGCTAAGCCTGACATGTTGGAAGGAAATGACCTTGAAGATCATGGAATATAATATGAAAGATATTATATATATATATTATTTACCCACAGGCACTGCCAGTCCGGTCATTACGTGCTTGGGTGTGAGCGGCCTGGACTATTAGGTTTGCACCTAAGATGGCAAAGCCCAGGTTTCACGTGGGAACGCAAGATCCACTATCATCTGCCATTTGCTTCCAGATTTTTGACCAATCTGATTTAAAACCACTATTATCATACGGCCAGCCAGAGTCAGCGTTTTCAACCAATCATACTTGTGTTGTGTTTCTGTATGCCTAGATCCAAATAACACGGAAATGTTCGTGGCATACTTTATACCCGTCTCCTACTTCAAAACCAACCGGCGTTTGCTTCCAACTTAGGGCCAACTTAAACTAGGGGCAGCAGATGCGTTAGAGCGCGACTCGGGCAGATCCAATTCGCCTCGCGTAGGGGTGGCATCACGCCGGCACCCAGCGCGTCGCCACAACAAGCGGCGCCTTAATTATCGCTGTTCCACCAGATACCAGTGGACCGCGGCGGGTCGCCGGCAGGCAACCAGCGGCAACCAGCGGCAACCACCGGCAACCAGTGCGCCTTTCATACGGGCAACATTCGTGTCGTCACGACGCGGGCACGCGGCCGTAGATATGGTGTTTGACACTAATCGAATCGCGACGCGAAAGAGGATGGCGGGCGGCGGGGGACGGGCGTCGGCTGCGGAGGGTGGGTGGCGGGCAGAAGGGGAGCGGGCGGCAGGAGGCGGGCGACGAGCGGCTGGCGGCGAGCGGCGGGCATCAGGCGCCGAGGGGCCGGGGGCGGGCGGGAGGAGGCGGGCTGAGGGCAGCGGGCGGTGGGCGGCAGGCGGCGGGCGGGAGGAGGCGGGCTGAGGGCAGTGGGCGCCGGTTGGCAGGCGGTGGGCAGCAGGCGGCAGGCAGCGGACAGCGAGCTGCCGGCGGCTTGCGGCAGGTCAATGCAGACCACGAACGGTACATGGGGAGGTGGGGGGGGGGGGCTGAGGGTAGAGAGAAGGGAGGATGGGGACGGGGAGGGGGTGGGCAGCGTGTCGATGAGTGGGCATTGAGCGCCGTGTAGGGGGTGGGAGGTGGGGGAGGCCGTGAGGGGGAGAGAAGGTAAGGTGGGGAGGCCGTCAGCGGGAGAGAAGGGGAGGGAGGCCGGGTGAGGAGGAGAAAGGGCCGAGTGCGCCGCGGGTGGGCCGACTAATGGACCAGAAAGCCCACAGGCTGCTGACCTGGTGCTTCACAGGCCATCGTTGTAGTTTCCTGCTCGCTGAAACAAGACCAGCAGCAACAACCAGGAAAATCAGGCGCCACAACCACCTCCCGGGTTCTCCCATTCTCCGCTCTCTGAGATATGCTGAAGCAGCTATAATTGAAAAGCCATGGGTTCTAGGTGCTCTCAGATTCCAAATGGTGGTTAAGTTTTAGGGTCGTTCTGATCCCTACTCCTCTATTAATCGTCTCCGGTTCAAGGATACCATCAAGAGAAACCTGAAGCTGAGAGACATGAAGACCAACTTATGGACATCACTCTCACAGCAGAGAGCTAAATGGAGAGCAGCTGTCAAGTAATGAAAGCAGTCTTTGTTGCATCGCAATCGACAGCATGATGATGATGACACACATTTCATATTAATTTTGATGGTTTTTACTAATTTTGGTCACTTCGACCAAAATGGATCCATTCTGAGTCACATAACCACAATTATTGTTAACTCGGCCACCAGATGGCACCACTATATTGAAACAGGACCATGCCGAGTCTAGAATATAGCAGAGAACGTAGATATATACAGTCTCTGAACATAGTCAGAGAACCTGAATATATATATATATAATGACAGTTCAGTACAATATTGGTACATGGATTCACTTGGAGCCTAGCTTTAACCAGTGCACATCACTAGTCACATATAATGCAAACATAGGACCAAGGTGACACACACCCTTGTAAACTACTACTGTGTGTATCTGAAGTATGGCAAAATGGTGGGAAATAATCACTTTTCTGTATTTATACACTATAACTTCACACGCTTCTTTACCTGCTGCCAATAAACCAAGTTATCCACCTTACAAATTATTTGCCCAGCAAATTCATAAAATGTATATCAGTCTGGTAGTATTGTTGTAAACATAGACACTAATAAAGACTGTACTGGACTGCTAAATGATTGAAATGTACAATCCTCCAAGCATAGTTTATCCCATCATTACTAACAACCTACTTACTCAAACTACTTCATGTAGTCAAAAACACACCCGAGCTATTAACCTTTTAAGCATAACCCTACAAGCTAACCACACTCTATCTACCAGAATAGACAAACCATTCTACTAACACTCCATCTCAAAATGTTATCTCCAACAACATGATAATTATGCAATTCACAACACAGTAGGCATACAACCCTATGAATGGAAACTATGCACCTAACCACTCCATAATGTATGTCTCTAAGTATGTATGAATACAACATATAACTACTATTTTTATATGTGAATTGTCAAACTATACCATATGTAAGTCTTGGAATGTTTAATATTGTTATTTTCAGCTGACTTGAGATAGCTGCTGATGACAATATCAGACTACATATTGTAAATAACTGTATTGTCACATGGCTGGAAGACCAGTGCCATGGCGCTGATACAAGTTTTATTCAATGAATGAACTATATTTACAACAACAAAATACCTAGCACCAATCAGAGGTGGAGGAAGGAGCATGAGAGCGAGCGAGTACTTCCTGTACGCTGCAGATGCCTGGTAACCCAGATGTAAGCTCTACCGCCCAAGACTATACTAATAATATCTACTTCCGGTTAGCTACGCTGCCTTATCTGCGATACTGTCATAGATTATCTACCATAGATCGGCGGCATACAGTATCTAACAAGATAAGAACCTTACTCCCGGTTCCTTAATGGTCTAATGGTCTAATGGTCTAATGGTCTAATGATGCGAGAAACAGGACCGCCGCCATTGATCCTGTAGGCGCTACCATCGGTGATTCACCGAGTCTAATATGTAAATTAACTTATGAGCCTTATCATTTGGGCCTCGAAGGTCATATGGCAGCAACGACTAGACACGATCTCCTAATAAGGCTACATTGACCTAAGTCAACATCTGCAATACTTGAATAATAAAGCCAGAACTACCACAGTCTTCCTACTAACAAAGTTCGAGCGGGATGGCCCAATCAGCGAGAGCACTGTTGGAAGGTCGTAGGTTCGAATGCTGGCCGAGTTAAACGAATGACGTACAACATTGATACTAGTGTTACTCTCAATCACTCTACACTATAATCACTCTCAGGATAATGTGAGTGAGTAGGATGTTCATTGTTCAATATACCATTTCCGTGGAGAATAGGCATTCAGTTAAAAAACTCAGGTTGTGAATCAACTGTGGAAGCCGTAATCATTTATTCTAATTACTATGGAACCCTCATGGCTATGAATACTAATAAATGAATAAAATACAGAAGTGAGTAACAATCAGGGTACCATGCTCTCCCGGTTTCTTGCTAAAAATATAAATATGGATTCGACTGGAGTTATCAACATATATGAGACTGTCTCAAAAGGTGCTAAGCAATATGGGACAACACTTTGTCCATTGTAATGATCAACATACAATCTGCTTATCCATTTGCTCAGGATAAACTGAATTGTTTTTTACATGGTGTTTCATAATCACAATAGAATACATATTGATTTGAAGCAAATGTCCTTATATTTTCAGTGTAATGGTTTCTGTGCTGTTTTGTGTCAATCGTTACAATGGACAAACAAAAAAAGAGTTATCACCTTTTGAGACAGGCTCATAGTTGCCCTCTATGCTTACTAGTAGCAAGTTATATATATTTTAATAACCCTAGACCTATATGTATACACCTAGATTCATCTAGTTCTAGAAGTATCCAGATCTAAATGCAGAAAATGTAAATTCTGTCAAAGTCGAAAATGTAAATTGTGTCATGGTTTGTATATCGTGACGCTATTTTATTTTGGTTATTTAAGACCCAGTTATGGCGGAGGCCATTGTCACGCTCTGATTATTCACCCCTAATACCACTTCTCTGCTCTTCCAAAGACATATGACAGGGTATTCTGACACACATAGATAGGATTTCTCTATGAAATAGAACTGAAGCTTATGTCCAATTTCTTTACTTTTTTTTTGTAATGAACAATTTAAAGAATAATTATCTTTAAAACAAAAGTATACGTAACTGTAGAAACAATGGCTGGAAGAGCAGGGCCTCGGTGCGCCAAAAACATACTTTGTTCAGAGGAATAAATATATTTTGCCACAAACAAAATTGCATGTTTAAACTCATAGCTCACTACATTATTGAGAATGGATATAAAGAAGAAGTTCGCTCTAATACAGTTCGCATAGGAAAGTGTTACAAACCTGCTTGGACTAATAGTGACTTTGCAGCCCTTTAATGGTGTCTCATAATCTATGTAATTCCACCTCTCCCTTCCCTTCCTGACCTCACGTAATGGGCAGTTTATCCAGAACAATTACAGCACAGCATCCCATAGTTATTCTTAGTCGTTGTAAATGCAATGCAGTTAATATTGCTAGTAGTTTAATATTTTCTCAAGGTACAACTAATATTCATGCAAAAAATATGTGTTATAATCACATGACCGTGTCTTTGCCCTTCAGGTTATGAAGAGAAATTAAATGCGGGTTTATTTACATTTATTGCCATTAAGTAAATACTTTTACAAGCAATAGCTACCGGATTTAGATTCTGGGATGATATTTGGCTGGTCATGGGCTGGAGTGTATTGTAATAATATACTGTGCAGTCAGGTGGTTTATCGATAGAAATGTACTGCACAAAGGGCATACATAAATTGCATATACAGCCATAACACGGAATTGATACCTAGTATCTATGTCTATTGCATGTGCACTTCTTGGTGTAAGTAGTGCATAGAATTTCACCATGGCTACATGAAGTACAACTACCGTTGCGCACACTATATGCACATATAAGGTTTACCGTTCTGAACATGCATACATATACAACTATATACGTATACATATATATGGATATGCATATATATGCATAAATACATAAGTATTTAAATTAAAATCTGACCATCCGAGCAGTTCATCAGGGTTGGCAGGAGCCAATCACAGGTGGCACCATAGTGGCAGAAGCAGGAACTAACTCCTATGACAGTAGGATAATAGGTAATAACTAATATGTAGAAGAGAACTGTCCTTGTTGTATTCCTATTGATTATAGATTATAGAGCACATACATATATATACATATATATGTATGCATATATACATATATATTTATGCATTTATATATTTATACATATATACATATATACACATACACATATATACATATAGCCATATAACCATATATACATATGAGCCTGTCTCAAAAGGTGATAACTCTTTTTATTTTTGTCCATTGTAATGATTGACCCAAAACAACACAGAAACGGTTACACTGAAAACACAAGGACATTTGCTTAAAATCAATGTATTCTATTGGGATTATGAAACACTGTGTAAAAAACAAATCAGTTTATCCTGAGCAAATGCATAAGTATGTAGTATGTTGATCGTTACAATGGACAAAGTGTTGGCCTATATTGCTTAGCACCTTTTGAGACAGTCTTATATATTCATTTATACATAATTATATATATATACATATATATACATATATATATGTCTGTATATACACTTCATCGTTTCGAACATATATAGACATATATATATAGGTGTATGTGCTCAAAACAGAGAAGCTTAGAGCAAGACTTGAAACATATCCATATAAGCAACACATGAGATGGAATAGTGTTTATATTTCCCTTTCGTCCATTCTGATGACTTTGTGATGCCCCAAGAGGGTGGGGGTGGGGGGTAGGGTGGACATTGAGCGGATAGTAACATCCAGATTCCTCCCCCAGCCAGCGTGCCTACAGAGGAATATCCTTTAATACCGCCGCCTCTCACACACCTTTTGATTTTACATAGCTGGTTTACCGGTCTTGGTTTTCTAGAGCTGGGGCGTGTTTCCTATATACATCAGAAGCTATGGTGATGCAGTGTGACCGCATTATTCCACCCCCCACCTATATAAAAGATTCACCGGGTACTTGTAGTACACGGGTGAACAACAACATAGTGTAAATACAGGCGAAAATAGCTTTAGTATAGAACAGGAAGTAGAATGCCTGCCTCCAGTATCAAATGGATACTTATATAGGCAGAGAGTTGGTGAAATGGGAGAGAATGCAAAAAGACAAGATGGCGGCCATAGAACACTGTCGATTTCACTTCTAAATCTTATTAAACAAGATATTTTATTATATTTTTCAACTCAAAGGTAGTGGGGAAATATGAAGACATATACAAAGAATAAATGTTGCTTCTTAGATTGTGAAATTAGGCTCTCATTTCATTTCCCCGCTTTGTCCACCGTTTTTATATAGGGCTGGTATTCACCCGTGTACTGCGAGTACTTCCCAACTCCACAGTGAGGTTCGGAAGGGCGCGGGTACACCTCTCACCGCCCATGGATACCTCTCACCACCCATGAACACCTCCCACCACCTATGGACACCTCCCACCACCCATGGACCACGGTGCACAGCGTTATATAATCTCTGCACGCCATATCCCACCAGACGGCTCCGCTGGTCATCAGAAGCGGACTTTGTAGCGTGAGCCCTGTATGTAGGATCCCCCCACTCCCTAACCACCACCCACCCTACAGTCCTGCCCTACTCCGCTACAAGTTACAACCAACCTCAGCACCGCCATACGCCATACCCGGCTGCATCCCACCCTGCACCGCCCCACCCAGCCCCGCCCCGCCCCGCCCAACCGCCCTGCCCCACCCACCCCGCCCCGCCCCGCCCCGCCCCGCCCCGCCCCGCCCCGCCCCGCCCCGCCCCGCCCCGCCCCCGCCCCTCCCCCGCCCCTGCCCCGCCCCGTGCTGCCCCGCCCCAGCCCACCCCGCCGTGTTCTAGTTTGCCAACCTGAGCCCGACCATATCTTCATTCGGCCCGGCTTGCCAACCTCCATTCCAGCCTCCATTCCCTGCCCTTCACCCCAGCCAGGCCTTACCCGATATAGCCCCGGCCTGCCCACCCCCAACCAACACCCCGCATCCCCAGCCCCGAACCTGGTCCGCTGCTCCGCTCTCCGCAACACCCGCCCTCCCCGGCCCGCCCCTCCCCGGTCCACCCCGCCCAGCTCCACCCCTCCCCAGCCCGTCACAGTCCGCCAACCCCGACTCCAAGTGCCCCGCGCCGCATAATCCCACAGAACCCTTCCCCGTTCCACACCCGCCACGCCCCTGCCAATCGAAACCACGCCCTACGCAGCAACACCACGCCCATCCCTTCGTCAAATCACTCCCCTCTGGCCCGCCTCTCCAGAACGCCCCACTTGACCACGCCCCTCTACGCCCAGCATGCCCAACCATTCGTTGGCCATACGGTCACCGTCCCTCCTCTCTCACCATTCCCACCGTTTTGTGTCAACTGTCTCCGCGCCTGCTGGATTGATTGGTTGGTTGTTGCAGTTTTACGTCCTGGCAACATCTAAGGTCATATCACGACGGGTACCGATCTGTGACAGTGCACACTCATGGCAACTTTATAATTATATTGATGCCCGACTGGGAGACGAGGTCGCCAGCACCATGACCTGATATCCCACTCAGACATATTATCCTAACACTAAGACAACAAGTCATTGCCCTATCCTAAAAATGCCAAGTGCCTAGCTATGAAGTGACAACCATGCATTTTTAAGTGATTGGTGTCACTCGACCCGGTTTCGAACCCGTGGGTTCGAATCCCACCATCTACCAGAACAGGAGCCGGACCTTCAACTCATTCAGCCATCCCATCTGGTCATTGTAGTGTCTGCTGGAGATAATAGTTGTAAGTTGTTGATGAGGCGCACCATCCTCCTTCACCCATCCAACACCCGGTGAGGGTGTATGCAAGTATTTCGGAATTCAAGGGTTATTTGTCAAAAATGAGACCATAGATGGAGTGGTGAATGCAACTGGGGTAAGGCTATGAGTGGATGCCCTAGCGAGCAGGGATTATGGTGGAGGTGCGGATGCCGTGGATGTGGTGTGAATGATCAGCAGTGTTTTATCTTAGTTGTATGAATAACGTGAAGAGTGGTAGAGTGCGTGAGAAGAGGACTAGAGTGCATGCGAAGAGGAGTAGAGTAAGTGAGTGGTATTGACGAGGCGGGTGTGAAGGGAATTCTGCTGGGAATGTGGCTTGGGGAAGGGGGCGGGGAAGAGGAAAGGGAGCAAGTAAGGTGTGGGGCAGGGTGGGACTGGCTATGCCGGGGCAGGGCAGGGCAGGGCAGGGCATGACATGGCATGGCAGGGCATGGCAGGGCATGGCATGGCAGGGCATGGCAGGGCAGGGCAGGGCAGGTCGGAATATTGAGAGGATGAACAGAGAGAGACAGGGCAGGGGGCGGGGAGAAGTGCGGGATGTCGGCGGCGGAAGGACCGAGGCTTAGCGGGGTGGGGCTGCAGGGCAGGGCAGGCAACCGCCGAGCAGGTCAGGGCAAGGCAGGTCAGGGCAAGGCAGGGCAGGGCAGGGCAGGGCAAGGAGGAGCAGGGGCAATGCACGGCTGTGCAATGCAGTGGTCTTGGCGGTGGGGTGGAGGGGGGAATAGGGCAGAGCGCAGCCAAGCTGGCCTGGCCGCTAGGATGGGAGGGTGAGAGGGTGAGAGGGTGAGAGGGTGAGAGGGTGAGAGGGTGAGAGGGTGAGAGGGTGAGAGGGTGAGAGGGTGAGAGGGTGAGAGTGTGGGAGGGTGGGAGGTTCGAGGGTGAGGGGGTGTTCCGACAGCGTCACACCCATTGGCAAGCCCCGGGCCGCACAGACTCGGACGCCAACGCACGCGAGCCGGCGGACATGTAGGAAATTCGCCAGTCATTGGCTTCATTGATCAGTTCTGCCGGTCATTATCGTGAGCATATTTCATGTGGCCACAGTGGCCTCCGCGTGCCGGGCGCGCGCATGTGGGCGGGGTCGGAGCAGGGGGTGGAGGCGGTACGGGGGGGGGGGGAGGGTGGAGGGTTCCGCCGCCACGGCCCTGTCACAAGCAGCGCCACCGCGCGGCATGCTCGAAAATTACCCCTAGAAAGACGGCAGCATTAGTAGCCTTATCAAGCATCCTCTGCTTGCAAACACATAATCAAAGGCTAGTCCCAATTAAGAATGCTTCATACACAGAACATGTTAGGGTACACACTATGTGCTTTGTCGCCTTTTGGACAGTGAGCGCTGCCTGGCGTGGTTTGGCAAGCAATCGGGGAATTTGTTAGTAAATCTATGGATGCAAGTTACTGCCCGCATCCACGCACTCCGGGCTGCCCCTCACATGCTCCCTTGGACCCGGCGACGTGAGTAGCTCACTCCAGCTGCTCAGAGCTGCTCCTTGGTCAGGTCCCGCACCACACATCTCTTAGCCAACCACCCAAAGCCGCATCAGTTGGGTTTAGATTATATATATATATATATATATATTGATACATCTATATGTATATATCCTATCCTCGGGAACTTGCAGTAACTTTTGGTATTGGTATATATTTTATACAAGCGCTGGATTTTATATTTGCGGCTGCGTCCAGTTGGGGTATTTGTGGAAACTGTTATGTGCAACAGCTGTGGTGGTTATATTATTTCTGTGTAGTTCCAGCTCTGACTAATCCAATTGGTCAGTTTCGATTGTAGGTTGTACTACTGCGTTCAATCCGTATCGCTGAGAGAATAGCGGTTAACATACTCATTGCTTCTCCAATAGCATAACTGCAACTATTGTTTAAACAGTGTGTTGCTTCCCTAGAGAACCCAAGGGTTCGAACCCTGGTCGAGTCAAACCAATGACTTAACAATTGATACTTCCCACTTCCTAGCCAGACACTCGGTCTTATTAGGATAAGGAAAGGACTGGTTGGGTCAATATCAGGATAATGTGACTGAGTGGGACATCGGGTAATGGTGTTGGCGGCCTGGTCTTCCAGTGGGGCAGCACCACACATTCGCTATGAGTATGCACTGTCACCAGTCAGTACACGTCCTGATACGACCTTATATGTTGCCAGTATGGAAAACTCCAACAACCAACCCTAGAATATATGATCCATGTATTTAAAAGAGCAGTGACATGTCCAACATAACTTCACATAGTCACAATTACACAGCGTATAGTCTGGGTAGTTTCAATAGTTCTGTGTGCAATGCGTTTAATTAATACTTCTAGAAACCGGGCGCGGTGGCCTAATCGGTAGAGCGTGGGTCTCCTGTGTGGAAGGTTGGGTTCCCGATCAAGTCAAACCAATGACTTTAGAATTGGTACTTGTCACTTCCTAGCCTGGTGCTCTGCATTAATAGGATAGGGCAAGGACTGGTTAGCTCAGTGTCAGGATAATGTGACTGAGTGGGACATCGCGTCATGGTGTCGGCAGCCTGATTTCCCAGTGGGGCAGCACTGTAAAGTTGCCATGAGTGCACACTGTCACAAGTTGGTACCCGTCCTGATATGACCTTAGTTGTTGTTAGGACGTAAAACAACAAACAAACAATACTTCTAGAATATTTATTTAACATACATAGCCAATATTTAAGTAAGGAATATATGATGACGTCATATGATCATATATTTAATGCTTGATGGGTTTGTAAACCACGTGACAAATGCATCGAACACTAGCCCTCTCTACGTGGTGCACGTGTAGTACAACCACACACCATGTTTACTTGCAGCTTGGCGCATATTTGGATCAGACAACATTAGTATTGACATGCCATGTTGTTAACGAGACTCCGCAGTGCTGTACATTACCATAAGCAGACATCAATAGGCATAGAGGACCACCGTGAAACAATGAAGCCACTCTTTGAGGACATGGAGGAATAATGAGAGCTTCAGGAGTAGAATGGGCGGGCTGGCTCATAGTTGGTTTGTTGTTGGAGTTTTAGATCCTGAGAACATCTAAGGTCATATTAGGGCGGGTACCGACTTGTGACAGTGCAAACTCATGGCGACTTTATACAGTGCTGCCCTACTGCGAGCCCAGGCCGGCAGCGCCATGACTTGATATCCCATTCAGTGACATTATCCTGACATTGAGCCACCCATTCCTTGCCCTATCCTAATAATGCCGAGCTCCTGGGTAGGAAGCGATAAGTGTCAATTTTTATGTCATTGGTTTGACCAGGGTTCAAACAATGTGCACCAATTATGGTGCATTAATTTGCCCAATATTAAAGAATCTCACTCTCTATAGCACAAATAACAGGCTCAATATTTTCCAGACCATTATCTTTGTTATTCTTTCAGATATTCCATGCTAAACTTGCTAAATTCCTTAATTTCTACAGAATATCAGCAGGCTCAATGATAAATTCTTTAAAACATCATAACTTCTGTTCTAGTTACACTATCACTCTAATTTTTATTCTAAACCAAAAGCTCTATATGACTGTACATGGTTTCTGTTGACGCCATATTTGTTGTTCCGGTGCAGAGATAGGAATAGACAGTCACTTCTCAGACCAACCTTGATGAGCATGATATAAATCTCAACCAAATATTGTTCTGATTAGGTAGAGGAAGGCTTTCTGATGATATCATTTTCAGCACGATCCTGATCAATTTTCAAGGAGGATTGATGTCTAAATGTTTTCACTCCTTCAGTTCAATCAAATTTCCTTCTTAAAAACAGCCATGCTTGATATGCTAATGAAGCCTAGTTTCTTCTCTGTCTTTCATTGGTGGTTTCATTTAGCTCAGGGCACTGTGCTCACCAAGGTATCAATTTTAGGGAAGGGAGTTGCTCAGACTGGATGAAAACAAACTCGGCGAGCATGCACAGAGCTGCCGATGGTATCCCCAAACAAGTTTCCATTGACTCTAATTTATTTCATAATGCTAACTAAAAATCAGATACCCTAAAAGACAAAAGAATAAGCTTTAATTTCATATAACGTTTATTTCAAACAAAGCAGAATTAGTGGAGATTGAAGTGTTTTAAAAAGGGTTAAAATATGTCAAATTTCGCGCTGCGGACACCGTATACACCCACTTTGGAGTACCCAGTATTATCTCGTAAAATGAATTATGAAAACAACATTATAGTATATTAATTCAATTTGTGATTATGTCTGAGTAAGAAAACTACTTCTACACCTGATCAAAGACAATGCACCTTATTTGCCATGGGATAGCACCAGTGCATGGTTATTTAAGAAATTCCTATATGAAAGCGCTGAGTGGCGCGGCTTGTCATTCATTGTCTTTGGTATCACCAAAGAACATACACCAAATCAAACTGAAAAGATTATATGCCAAACGTACATATGTACAGACAATCAGCGCCGCTTTGAATATAAAGAAGCTGCATCTGTTCTGAATCGGATCCGATAATTCCGGTGATTTACCATTATTTTCTTTTACGATATTCCTCCTGTAGTTTATGCTTTTATTAATTCATGCTAGATATTCTGTGAAGCAGTACTACAAAGGTGAAGGACAGTCATTGACAGATAGATAAAGAGAGTTGCATGTGATACTACATAGTTTATAAAGACACACGACACGTGTCTCATTAGCATGTATTACAGGTAGGAGACAGGTGCGTTTTGATGACTTAAAGAAGATAGGCTTCTTCAGTAGGTTAGACCAGATGTGGTGGCTGAATGAGTTGAGCGTCCGTCTCCCGTTTTGGTAGATCGTGAGATTCGAACTCACGGGTTCTAACCCTGCTCGAGTGAAATCAATCACGTAAAAATGTATACTTAGCACTATAAAGGGAACATGAGTGCCCACTGTCACAAGTCGGTACTCATCCTGATATAACCGTAAATGTTGCCAGGATGTAAAACTTCAACAACCAACCAATTAGTGGCTTAGATTCGCTTCACCAGCTGTTCACTGCTCCTGTTCAATACTAGTTTAATCAATTCAATAAAAACGCCACCTATGATTTCATCACAGAACTAGAGCCACCACTTATTTACTCACATTCATCTAGAGGGCGCCACTATGACATGCTGGAGCGAATCCATGTATTACCATAGCTACAAAAGCTTGCATTATTTAACGACACCTTTGGAGCAAAATTGATCATCGGCTATTGGGCATCAAACATATGGTCATTCTGACATTTTTTCTTTAGAGGAAACCCAATGCCGCCACATAGGCTACTCTTTCTGATAAGCAGCAAGGGGTCTTTTATATGCACTTTCCCACAGACAGGACAGCACATACCACGGCCTTTGATGAAGCAGTTGCAGACCACTGGTTGTACCATAGTTACAGACCTATTAATACTACTAACCATTTCTAACACCAATCTTTGCCATGGTCTCTTTCCATGAACTATTTTTGCTTCTCAACTGTTATTCATGATAACCATGCATCCCACGTTATGCCGATCAAACTATCCACCAAGTTGACTTGTTCCACGGGGTACTATTGCTAGTGTCCTGCTGTGTAATCAGTGGTAATATAATAACACGCCACTTCGCACTTTAGATACATTATTAGAAAATGCAGTACTAAATAAATCAGCACTATACTGCTCCCCTAGTGGAAGACCATACCGCCGGAACCGTGGTCCAATATCCCACTGAGTCACATTATCCTAATACTGAGCCAGCCAGTCCTTGTCATATCCGTGGCGCGGTCGGCATCAATTATGTATGTCATTTATTTGACTCAGGACAGGGATTTGCACCCCAGACCTTCCGCACAGGAAGCCCAGGACACTATCGATTCGGACATTCCGTCCGGAAAATAGCCCGAATGCCAATCTTACCATGAACCTGTACAACCCAAAACACAGTTGGTGCAAAATATCGATCATGCCATAGTGAATAGATTCAACCGAAAGTATACATGTACATCCCACTTAGAATGTCAGCAGGTCAGTGAAACCCATCTTTCTGGTAATAAGCAAGTTGCTATTATTATCTCTTATTTTTTTAATAATAAATTTTAAATAAAGTCTTAACATTATGAGCTCTTCCTCAAACAAGAGCGACGCCTGTCAGAAACAAAATGTCAGCGTCTTCGAAAATCGAGGAGTTTCTCACGAACAGGCTGCGTCTACGGGCACAGCCGACCGCCTGGCAGCGTCCGTGACCTTCACTGCGGTACTACTGACCCGCACGTACATCCCGCAGATGACGTAACTAATTAATAAGGTCGCAGTGTGAACTGTGAGGTGGCAGATGTAGCAGTAATTAGTCATGCTCGCTGTAGGTTTATTATTTATTTTTTGTTATTTTTGTTATTTTTGTTATTTTTATTATTTTTGTTATTTTGTTATTTAATTTGGGTAATTTTGCTATTTTTGTTATTTAGTTATTTAATTTGGTTGTCATTTGTTGTTGTTATTTTTTCACTTTAAATTTGTTTATATTTATTAAAACAATATTTATTTTCTCCCTCTTTCTTCTGAATACTTTTCTTTCTTATATTAATCCCTCCCTTCGATCCACGTGGTTGGATTTACCGCACTATATTTTCGGGGCATTTTAATTTCTCTTATTTTCCACCGGTAATATTTTAGTTGAGGAATTACAACAAAGCTTGCTCTTTTTTTTATAAAGCCAGCTACATGGTCGATCCGGTTTTGAAAAGACCGGATCTGAAGTTGTTATTTATTTAATAACAATGAACACATTCCGAAGAAAAAGTTACCAAGTAATTGTTTTTTTCTCTTCAACAGTGTAAATGTCTCAGGTCGTGTTATTTCCCTAACTTATTAAACTAAATACCGCCTGTCTTCAACGGATCCATAGGTACTAAACAAATTCAAAACTTTGTGTGAAAATAGTTATTGATGTTCTCTGTGGCGGAGTGGTTAGATTGTCTGACTTTTTTTCTAGGTCGGACTCCTAATCTGAAGGTCAGTGGTTCGATTCCCTGTGCCCCCACCTCTGCCAATTTGGATTTCCACCGCTGTGCATAACTTACAGTGTCATCAAAGGCCAGTTGCTCTCATACCATGTCTATGAGGTGTGGGAGGTTAAAAATCCCTTGGGTCGGTAAAAGTGTAGGCTCGACGTTTCTATCGACAAACTGTCTAATGGGGAAAACAAGTCTATTCAGCCTTATCCATGATAGGCAGTATAAATCTTCAAGAAATACCACATGCCAAACATATAATATAGATAGAAAACAAAACATCGATTGCATTTTTGGTTGTGCTTCTCTTTCACAAGGAACTTAGCTGAAACAGGTATGAAGCTAAGATTCCATGGCTACATTGATAACAAAATGTATATAGGACATGTCCTATGCGGATGTGTCTTTTGTTTGTTTATAGTTGTTTTGCGTCCTAGCAAAATCTAGGGTCATATCAGGACAGGCACTGAATTGTGACAGCTCACACTTAAAGGAACTTTATAGTGCTGCCCCAATGAGAGACCAGGCCAATGGCACCTACATCCGATATCCCACATAGTCACATTATCCTGACACTGTGCTAAGCAGTCCTTTTCCTATCCTAATAATGCCGAGCGCCACAGGCTAGCTAGAGGCAATTATCAATTTTGTAAACCATTCATTTTAATAGGCTGGAATTTGAACTCCCGACCTTCCGCTTCGAGTGCCACTTAGCCTACAGCATATATAACGAATGCCCAAACAGACTTTGAATCACTTCGGCCTTAATGCTCAATCCAACAAGGTGCAAACTTCAGCTGCCTTAAATTTACCATTCAACCCACCCCATTTTTATAAATGTAAATATAAGGTTAAGCGTCTGTGAACCTCGTGACAAAATGACTTAAGAAACACTCTGTAAAGGACTACTAAACAATAAATGCCAATATATAATATGTCAGTCTGTGACTGTGTGGGATATCGGGTCATGGTGCCGGCAGCCTCGTCTCCCAGTAGGGCGGAACTATCAAAGTTGCCATGAGTGCGCACTGTCACAAGATGGTACCCGTCCTGATATGACATTAGACGTTGCAAGGACGTAAAACCACAAAGAAACCATGTCTAGATCGTGTTGAAACCTCCAGGTTTTGACCTTCTAAACAGGAACCAAAAAAAGCTTGTTTTATTTAGCAATGACTTGAGAGCGCATTGATCTTTATCATCAGCTATTGGATGTCAAACATATGGTCATTCTGACATATTTCTTCTGAGGAAACCTGCTGCTGCCACATAACCTACTCTTTTTGATAAGCAGCAAGGGGTATTTTATATATGCAATTTCCCACAGACAGGACATCACATATCACATCCTTTGAGGAACCAGTTATGGATTACTGGTTGCAATGGAAAATAACCCAAACTGCAAATGGGTCCACTGAGCACGATCGACACAGGTGGACACTCTACCGCCTGAGCTATATCCCGCTCCAAATCCAAAACTTAAATGATGAATAAATACATCAGTATATAAGATGGACATGTAGGATCAAATCTAGATACTTGTTTTTTTTGTTTTGAAAAAGAAAAATCACACAAATAATCACAAAAAAACACCAAAATAACACCATCGATTTTGAGAACTTATAATGCAAAGCCAGAAAGACAAACTTGATTAGCTACTGGGTCTCACGACAACAGTCAACCAACCGTGCTTGGCTCACCTTTAGTACAGTTGCTGACGCTGCCTATCCATGACCGGCCGCGGCAGGTGAGATACCATGTCTCCGAGGTGTGGTTACATCTGACGACGGCGCGCTCCCCCCGCCGCTGCACCCACGCCGACCGGGGAGGCCGGGGGTCGGGGCATCCCTCAACTGCAACGGGACAATAACAAACACATATGTCGATAGGTTTCAGACTATGAGTATACATAGGTCATAGGAGTCATATATTTATAGCATACTCATTCTTTGAAACTGGGTAGCACATATTTGGTAGCACCTATTTGGTTTCAGTGTTACGATGGTGATACTTAATTATTTCCCCCTTTTTTTTAGTAGTAAGTCAGATAATTATTGTTGCATCTGTGTTAAGTATGTTAAGTGTGTTAAGTACATGTATTTAATCTGCCACACAAAATATACCATATGTATCGTAAAGCGAAAATGTGAAAATGTACACATCAACACAAATACCTTTTGAAAAACCGTTTTCTTGTAAGACATTATCTTGCTTACTTAACTGTAATCAATACAATCTTGTTTGAATTAGGTGTGTATGCTAAAATAATATTCTGGAATGCGTGGTTTTCCATGTTACAGACATTTATATATGAAGTGGGCGAGACTACTCGACCGATTATTTGCTTGCATTTTTGCGCAGGCTCGCATTTTGCGCGGGCTCGCATTTTGCGCGGGCTCGCATTTTGCGCGGGCTCGCATTTTGCACGGGCTCGCAACTGCCGGGTTCCCTGCTGTAAAGCGTTGCTTGGATACGTCGATTGTGACTATCCTAGCAATGATAAGGGGTCGGGCATACGTGTTTTTGCATGCTCTGTCATTTCAGCCGATATTTAGGCTTTTTATTATCGAAATTCTAAACTAATTTTATGAATCAACAGGGGAGGGTAAGGGAGACATATACCTCTTTATTAAATATGCATATTTCGCTGGTGTCATTGTTAGTTATGGTAAGAATATAGTTGTGAGCTCTTGTGAAGGTGGATTAGGACGTTCCTTGCATTCTTTACTATCCTCCAGTATTACTGTAGATTAACCGCTATGGAAAACCTGATATTCGATTGCTTTATATGTAATTAAGGGCCTTAAGCCTAAGCAAGCCTTATGCAGTTACTTAACCCATCTGCGGGAATATAATGACAACACATTAACCAAATTAACTTAGTGTTACTTTTGGGCGGAAAGTAAGACGTTAACATTAGACTGATTATCAGGGACAGCGGCAGCATCTCTAGCTGGACGCGTACTTCTGGAATAATTCAGTAACATTAATAATACCCCAAATTGTGAAGGGGACAGCCAGTTAGTTGAAATAACCTAATTTATAGATCTATATATATATACTTTAGGCCGATAAATGCGTTCGATGGCAAATTGTGTATGTAGACGAAACTCTGGCTATCCACCTTTAGCACTGGGAGGATACCGACGGCGACAGACTACCTGCAGATGGGAGGAGAAGCCGCAGCAGCCTGCGGCAGGCCCAGGAAATTCACATGGAAAATATTACATAAATTAACTTGTTGGCTCGCCTTTTAGCGGGGGTGGAATAGCTGAACGGTTAAATATATACATACATATATATATATATATAATAATTCTTATGTTCTACCTATGACATAGAAGACAAGTATGGTATGTCCAGCCCCGAGCAGGAGGTGGACCGGTGCATGCCAGACCCCCCCCCCCCTCCCACCGACCCCCCGATCCTGGGGTGGGGATAGGAGAGAAGCACGACAGAGCTTATTACAGGCGACAAGGGGCTTATCACTATCCATACATATATACATATATATATATACTGAAAATGGTCACATGACCATTCGGACTAACATCTGCTGCAAAATGCCTGGTGGTTGCAGCAAGTTATAGTTAGTTAATCAATGACTGGAAGAGGAGGAGGGAGGAGGGAGGAGGGTAACCCTTTTAACCCAGCTAATGGCCGAGACCTCCTCTGCCCCATGTAATCAACCAACTCATCCTGGAGGCGTCCTGTAAAGTACTGCTTCGACATGTGGCAAATCCTACCCAAGTCCTCCCCCCCTCCCCCATACCAAGCAATTCTCCTGCAGGTAGTATATACACGGACGGGGCTGCCCTCTATGGAAGATCTTCTGATCAAAAAGAATCTCCGGTGGACTGAACACCTCATGAGGATGTCATCAGACAGGCTACCAAAGCAGATCCTCTATTCTGAACTGTCTTCTGGTTACAGAAAGAGAGGATGCCCTCATCTCTGGTTCAAGGATACCATCAAGAGAAACCTGAAGCTGAGAGACATTAAGACTGTCTCATGGATGCAACTCTCACAGCAGAGAGCTAAATGGAGAGAGGCACTCAAGTAATGAAAGCAGTCTTTGTTGCATTGTGACCGACAGCGTGATGATGATGATGATGAATATATAAGGTATAAGGAGTAAAACCCCTCTAAATCTCCCGACCATGGGACCGACTATAAACGGTCCATTTAGGGACGTGGTCAGTTTAGGAAGTTAGACAAAATCATTACAATGATATTGTATGGGTGATTGTTTGGGACCCACATAAAGCGATTGCTATAGGGGAGTGGTCGATCTGTGGAGATGGTTGGTGAGAGAGGGTTTACTGTATATCTAGTGAAACAACCCATCTGTCTGCACAGCGGTTTTAAATGTTTTGAAATAACGGGATTGGCTGCAGATATAAAAGAGCCGACTTTGAGACGCTATGATCCTCGCAATCACCGTAAACACTGGCCGGCACAATTCGCACCAAATCCCGGGGGCCACGCGCGTGCTCAAACGGGATCTCTGCCATCTGCGCCGCTGACAAGGACAGGAGCGGGGGTTTACAACCCAAAGAGCCTGTATGTTGATCGGATGTGAATATATATGGATGAGATAGAAGATAAAATTGCGGACCAGGTCGGTGTATTTATATATATATATATATATATACTTCTAGTTACAAAACGCCCCAGAGAGGGGCGGGGGGGGGGGGGGTACTCCACCAATGCGCCAGCGCAGGAGGGGAGATATGATTTATTTCCCCTCAATCATTTATTCTTGTATAATAAGTTAATCATTATAATACTTACATAATACGTTATATATATGCATATATATATGCATATATATGTATTTGAGGTGAGTTCTGGCTCTACTTGAGTAGGAGGGTGCTGTCGATGAGAAGAGGAGAACGGTGAGGGGCTGGTTGAGGAGGAAGCGTTGATGTCACTGTTATGATTTTAGTGAGATGGCTTCACACCGAATCTGGGGCTCAAGTGTGTATATATATTGTATATATATGAGTTTCTATTTGTTATAAATATATCTATCTATAGTATATCCATATCTATGTAATATATATATGCAGGTGTTATAGAGTACTGGAGCTCAAGTAAATATATAGAATATCATCGAAATATATATGTATATATGCGCATATGTACAAGTATATATATAGTCATATACATGTATATATGTTGCAGTAAGGTTGTGTAATTAGGAATGTCGTGAAATCCCTGTAAATTCAGGGATTTCGCGAAATCCCTGTTTCACTTAGCGATTTCATGAAATCCTTAAAATCTCTCGGGATTTTGTGTAATCACTGAAAAGAGCAGTGCCATTTTACACAACTTTACTGGTCACATTTCAGGGAGATTGTGAAATAGCAGTGATTCATTTGATAATGATTCTTTGATAGGCATTTAAGCTTGTGAATTATATACTTTCTGTATTTATTTTATAATTGCAATTACATGGTATTGTAATGAATAATTTAAGCTTAACCAAAAGTTCTTACTTGTTTTGATCTATATTTGAACACTTGTTGTAGTATTGAGTTAGTTCTCAGTCACACTATGGCTTGGAGCCACTATGGCTTGCAGCCATTTTGCAACCAAAACCGAAAACCTTTGGACCAAGGCAAAAAAAAGGTGTGAAAAACATTGGTTGGCGATTGGTCACCAACTGGACAGTGACCGATAACTGACTGGTAGTTTGAATGTTAGGATGAGTGTGAGGGTGGGAGTTAGGGTAAGTGTGGGAGTTCTCTGTGGTGGAGTGGTTAGAGTGTCTGACTTTTTTCTAGGTCAGACATCTCAAGGTCGGTGGTTCGATTCCCCGTGCCCCCACCTCTGCCAATTTGGATTTCCACCGCTGTGGATAACTTACAGTGTCATCAAAGGCCAGTTGCTCTAATACCATGTCTATGTGGTGTGGGAGGTTAAAAATCCCTTGGGTCGGTAAAAGGGTAGGCTCGGGCTTTCTAACGACAAACTGTCTAATGGTGAAAACAAGTCTATTCAGGCTTATCCATAATAGGCAGTATAAATCTTCAAGAAAAAAAAGAAGAAAAAAAGGGTGAGTGTGATGATTGGAGTCAGGGTGGGTATTCGGGTGAGTGTGAGGGTGGAAGTTAGGGTGAGTGTGAGGGTGGAAGTCCGGGTAGTTGTTAGAGTGAGTGTGAGGGTGGGAGTCAAGGTATATGTTAGGATGAGTGTGTGGGTGGAAGTTAGGGTGAGTGTGAGGGTGCGTATTAAGGTGAGTGTTTGGGTGGGAGTCAGGGTGGGTGATAGCATGAGTGTGATGGTCGGAGTTTGGATAAGTTTAGGAGTTACGCTGCATGCTTGGGTCAAGGGGTTAGGGTGAGTATGATGAGAGTCAGGGTGGGTATTAAGGTGAGTGTGAGGGTGGAAGCCAGAGTGAATGTGAGGATTGGAGTCAGGGTAGGTGTTAGGGTGAGTGTGAGGTTGCGAGGGTGTGAGTGTGAGGGTGTGAGTTAGGGTGAGTGTGAGGGTGTGAGTCAGGGTATGTGCTAGGATGAGTGTGAGGGTGTGAGTTTGGGTGAGTATTATGGTGAATGTGACGGTGGGAGTCAGGTGTCATGATCACCCATAGGTCATTGAGCAGTTACAATGGTGCTATGGTCGCTGAACTGGTTGCCAACCAAAATTCACTTCCATTGCACTGTCAAATTCACCATATATTGTAATGTATTCAATGTAATTGCTTGTGCTGGCAGATTTGATAAATAAAACAAAATATTTATTTGATAATGTACATGTCATTATTAATATGTCTCAACATGGCAATAAGTCGATTGGAGTGCCATACACTCATTATGAACTGACACTGATGGCGCCCCCTAGCATTATCGCTATACATTAATACAGGCACTCATTGTGTTTGAACCCAGACCTGCGACTACTTCTGCCACTTACCACTATTTTACTCCACCAGCATCTTATGTCAGAACCGACTCCCGGGTTCAAACGTTCACTTGATGCCTGGACATGAACACATGAGGTCAGGCCATTCTACAGTATTTGTTGTTTGATTCAAAACCCCAACCTACCAAAATACCTAAAAGAAGAAACAAAATAAGAAAACAGCAAGAAAAAACTCTGGCAGCAGGCCAATACGCTCATTATGATGGTGCCACTTAGCATTAGTCTTATACATTAATACCACCTCAAACCCAGACGTGAATCTACTTCCACTGGTCTGCACTACTTTACTCCTCCAGCCTTTGATGTGTCAACTGCCTCCCAGGATCAAATGGTGACTCGCTGCCTGGACACAAATCAGTGAGGTGAGGCCATTCTAGTTTTTGTTATTGGATTCAAACCACCAACTAACTAAATGCTTAAAAGAAGAAACAAAAGGAGCAGCCAGCAAGCAAGTGAGGATGTCCAAACCCCACCAACAAAAACCAGAGGTTGCCCATGTTCAGTCGTTTTGTACACTCCAACAACACAGCAAATTGTAAACAAACCTACATTATATATGAGGAAACATATTCAACACTAGCCCACATTGAAATGTATTTTATTGATCACCTCAACATTGTGACTAAAGGTATCCTTGCATGAATAGATTGCATTGGAGACCAGGCTGCTGTCCATGAATCGCCCTGGAGCCAGCCATTCGACCTCATGCTAAATGGAAGCTGTGAAGCATGCTGTGAGGAACACACCACTTCAGCTTCAGGACCAATGCCACATCAGTAGTGGTTCAACACTCGAGTGCATTCACCCGGCCACCACAAAAATAATACCTGCTGAGCAAAGGGACATACTGACAACACATGATATGGACATAGGAAATCATCATCAACCTCATTCAGAACTCAATCGCAGGGACATGATCAACCAACTATTGGCCACTACTGGATCAATATGCTGAACCAAGAGAGGCAGACAATCGTCTATGCCTAGCACTTTCCTGAATCTTGGTGACTGTAAGGGCGAAGTTAGCCTTGGGAAAAGTACTTGCTTTGAGTGTTTCTGCGTATTATTCGATATATATCAGGATCCAAATATCCCATGCAGTTGCATCAATCCTATCTGTGAACACCAGAAGCAGTTGGCCACCATGGATACACTTGCATCATGTAGTCACAGTGTATGTTCACAATGATGGAAGATGGTATACTTCCCAGAGGTTGGGAAGACATTTACACTATAAAGGATGTCCAGCAAAACATTGCAGGGTTGTCAAGAGAATGACCAGCAGCCTTGCCAGAAACATTGCATAATGGAAGAAGTGTTGTGCTGTTGACTGGAAGCTCGCCAAGTAGTGACCTACACAGACACCTGTTAAGCTCTTAACCATTGATATAGATACTGTCACCTGTTGCTTTGCTATGTCTACAACCCTATCATTCCCCCCAACGTCCTCTGCCATCTACTCCGGCTGTCAGTTCTGACACCAACACACTCCTGCAGCCACATTCACCATATATTCTAATGGATTCAATATAATATTGCTCCTGTTGAAAGATTTATTAAATAATGCAAATTATTTATTTTATTGTAGTATGAACATGACTTATTATCTATAATTAAATAATATGTGACAATTATGAGCTGCACATAGATTAGTGCTTAGAGATACAGCTTAGTATTATCATTTAGGTGCTTTCCAATACATTGTTATCTTATCAGAGAACCATTGGCAACCTGAGGTGTGAAAGCTTTCCTTGGCAGTTTTTGGTTAAAATCTGAGTGTTAAAGTGTCAGAGCTTAGGCCCCTTGCAATAAGTCTGAGAGTGAAACAGACTACACATGGGTTAACTTACCAGTGACAAATGGAGGACCACTCTACAATATGTGATGCAGTCATCTCTAAATACAGTATGAATGTGAATGCATGTATATATAGACATATATACACATAGGTGCATATGTAATATGTATATATTTATATGTATACACATATGTATGTGTATATGTATATTTATATCTATATATATATATATTATATGTATACATACATGTATATGTAAATCTAAAAATAATGCCAATAATGATTAAAATAATACAGTATTAATAATGACAACAATAATGATAATAACAATTATAATAATGATAATAACGATGATAATAATAACAAATATATAATGATAAAAATGGCAATAATACTTGACGTTGCCCGACATGACTTTACCCGACCTGACTTTACGTGACTCTACTTTACCCTACTCTACTTTACCCGACTCTCCTTTGCCCGACCTGACTTTACCAGACATGACTTTACCGGACCCACCTTTACCGGACCCGACTTTACCAGACCCGACTTTCCGGACCCGACTTTACTGGACCCGACTTTACCAGACCCGACTTTACCAGACCCGACTTTACAAGACCTGACTTTAGCCGACCCGACTTTAGCCGACACAACTTTACCCATCCCGAATTTACCCGACCCGACTTTACCCGATCTGGCTTTAGCTGACCCGACATTGCTTGACCCGACCCTACTTGAACCGACCCATCTTGAACCGACACAAGTTGAACCGACCCGAGTTCACCCGACCTGACTTCACCCGACCCAACTTTAATCGACCCGGCTTCACTCGACCTGACTTCACCCGACCCGACTTCACCTGACCCCAGCCGACTTCACCCTCACCGACTTCACCCGACCTGACTTCACCTGCCCGAACTGACCCGAAGCGACTTGATCCAACCCGACTTGACCTGACCTGAGTTGACCTGACGGGTAAAGTCAGGTCTGATAATTTGGATTAAACGACTTTGGTTTAACTGATCGTTTGGTTTAACCGAGCTTGGTTTAACGGGGTTGTATTGTATCCATATATAAACATATATTTGCTGAGTGGTTGGCATTTTTATTTCATGTATTTTACTTTTTTTATTACTTTTTACTTCTATTCAAATATGTGGGATGTGGTGGAGGGAGGCTCGGAACTGGGAAGCTGAGAGGCTATACATAACGTATATATGCTGGCACCACAATAAAATAAATCAAATACAATAATATTTAAGGTAGGTTTTTCTTAATGTTGTAGCAGCATCTTTGTGGTGATTATGCATCAGATGCATAATCACAGTGAATTATTTATTATGCATATATATATTGGTATGCAAAAAATATATCTACATGATGCACAACAGTCCCCACAGGACCTCCCCCAGTGGCAAGTAGAAGTATATCAGTGGGCCACAGACCAGCATATACCCCTATTGTTGGCTGGAGGTTCCTCTATTGTTTGGGATTTATGGCTATACCAACACAGTTATAATATGGGCAGTTCTGTCCTATAGCCATGTGTTGTAACTACTGAATTATTTCCTAATATTCACTGTTAATTTACTAAATCCGGTCCCAACTAAATGTCCTATGAAGATCCAGGAAATTAGATATAATTTTTGGCTTTCAAGTGATGTATTCCAATATGTAAACTTCCCAAAACTCAGTGTGCCATAACCATATTTTTGAACCTCCTAACTAATCCTATATAAAATTCGACCTTGGAAATTGAACCGGGGCTCGAATGAAGTATTTAACCACTGTAGCCCGATCGAGGTAAGCTCTCCAACCTGCTTATAATGATAATCATATATGGCGTACGTAATATGTATAATAAGTAATGAATAAAGTTCATTTCAAAATATCATGCATTATTATAATAATCTGCACATAAATAAGTGCCTAGATGTACTGCTGCCTGTTTTGTTTGATTCCTAGTGTGGATGACATGGTAGTCAAGGTGTATTAGACCACATTCAGGGATTTTCTGAAATAACTGGAGCATCATTTCAGTGATTATGCAAAATCCCTAGACATCTTAGGGATTTCATGAAATCCCTAAGTGAGACAGCGATTTCATGAAATCCCTGAAAGTTTTACAGATTTAGGAAAATCCCTGAGTACAAAATCTTACTGTAACATATACATGTATACGTATTATACATAGATGTATATATGAACATATGTATATTTGTATATAGATATTATGTAAACATATATGTATATATGTGTATTTGAATACATGTATATATATATATGTATATACATATATGTATATATATGTATATATGTATATATACGCAATTGTATTGTAATTTATATGCGTATATGCACATAATGTATATATTATGTACATGTGTATATATATGCATACATATATGTACATGTATATATATATATATATATATCATCATCAATGGGTGCCATCTTCTCGAAGAAGGTTGGCTGCAATGGACCTCCATCTCTTCCTGTCATTCGTTCCTCTCACGCATTCCGCATAGCTCATTGCTGTCCACTCAGTGATGTTGTCCATCCATGTTGTTCTCCTTCTCCCTCTTCGTCTTTTCCCTTCTATCTTCCCTTCCAGTATTCTTCTCTGTGATTCCTGGTGTCGTATCATGTGGCCAAAGTATTTAATTTTTCTGTTTTTGATCGTTTGTATTATCTGTCTCTTTATTTTCATTCTTGTTAGGACCTCCACATTGCTTATCATTGCTGTCCATGGAATTTTTAACATTCTTCTGTATTGCCACATTTCAAATGCCTCGAGCTTTGGTGTTATTGCTTTCTTCAAAGTCCATGTCTCGCAGCAATATAAAAGTGTAGACCACACATAGCATTTTAGCAGTCGGAGTCTTGTTTTTATATTTATTTGTATACGTATTTTCCCATAGTTTGCAATGGACCATGAAAGTACAACATATATATATATATACATACAAATATATATATATATACACATACATAATTATATATATAGAACGGCATGCTAATATTAGCGACTCTCAAACTTCCCAGCTACACGGCTGAACAAACGTGGGAAGCAGCGAGTTTAAGGCGCGTAATGGAAGGGAAAAACCGGCATCATAGATCAATTGAAGATAGGGCGGTTCGGCGCTGAGGCGCTCTTCTGAAGAAGAAGTTAGTTTCAGGTCGCGCCGCGCAAATTGAAGCGCGTGGTGGGAGCCGTGGCGCGGACGCCTGTGTGGAATACGGAATCGGGCCGGCCTTTCTGTGGATACCATGCCATGCCGCCCATCCGTCCGCCCGCCCCGTCCGTCCGTCCCACACACCACCACCGCCTGCCCCTCCCGACCCACCCTCCCGGCCATCCCGCCCGACAGCCCGTCACCGTCGACGCCGCCAGTGCTGTTGTACCGTGTGCGGCCACTTGTACCGCGCCAGACACATTTGTACCGCCTCGGTCACTTTTACCCCGACAGCCATCATGCTATAGCCAAAGCTGCATTCCCCCACGAGGCAAATGTTGTACTAACACATCACCAATGTGCACATTACATTGTCAATGTTTAATATACTCAAAATATAAACAACTGAGAAATTCAGTGATATATAATTTGTATTTTACTCATGAGAGTTGGTCATTTAGAGTGCACAGGAATCGATTTATTTCGAGTAAAATTCATGTTACCATTTGGTAGTAATTAATATTCTTATTTTGGCGGTAATCAGCGGGGATCGTCTGGACGCGAACATCGGCGCGCCGCATCCAGATGAGCGGGGGAGACGGGGGGGGGGGGGGGGTGCCTACCGCTGGTGGCCGGGCGGGCAGCCCGGGGTGTCTTTGAGAGGGAGGCGGATAATTACCGGGGTTTGAGGGGGCCTGCTCCCGGGAACATATCAATAAATATCCTCGTCAGCCATCTGCCACGTCCCCACCCCAGCTCCTCGCTGGTCTCTCCCCCCTCACTGCCGACAGCGCCGACTTTTCTCGGACAGCAACATGAAACACACGCTGATTGGCGCACTGCACGCCGGGCAAGAGGGTTAATGCAAGGCATGCCCACTAGGGGTCGCGGCGAAGCGAGGCGGGGCAAGGCTAGAAGGGGTAGGGGAGGGGGAGGGAAGGGCAAGTGGTGGAAATCGGGTGGTGATGATATCGTGAAGATAGGGGTTGAAGAACACATGGTGAGCACCGCGGGAGGCCGGGGAAGGGGGTTGGGAAGTGAGAAGGGAAGGAAGGGGGACCGAAGCGGGAAGCGAGGGCACGGGGAGGGGTGGGGCGGGAGTGGGAAGAGAGGGCTGGTGCGGGGGGGGGGGAGGGAGTAAGGAAGAGGGAGGAGGGGGCGGAATGACGTGTGAGGATGCAGGGAGGGGACGGGGGTAGGGTTGCTGGGGGGGGGGGGGGGTGATCGCGGTACAAGACTGGAATAACGCCTTGTACTTAGTTACACCAACGCGGATGCAAGTATGGTGTGATCCGCCAGAATCGGAGTCGGGAACATAACGGAGATTAAAGGGTTCCAGGAGAGGAACAGGGAGAGATTGCGAAGGAGGCATATGGGGCGTCGTGGGGTGTATGTACGCCGAGAAGGGGAGGAGTGAGAAGGAAAGTGGAAGTAGGGGTGTTAGTTATGGAATGTGATGGTGAGTTAGACTGAGCTGTGGACAGAGGGCATAAGGAGCCAGCTGTGATTGGGGTGGGAGAATTGGTGGGTGGACAATGGGAATGGAGTCGTGGGCGTTACGTCAGTGACAACTGGGGTGCGGTGGATTGGTAGGATAGCTGACTGGGGACAGCGACGAGGGCATTGGTGGATTGGGAAGGGAATGGGTGGAACAGAAATTCGGAGAGTTGGAGAATACTGTAGTGGTCTGCACTGACCTCTCAGTCAAGTATCCACATAGACAGGTAGGCTTGGATAATGTGGTTATATCAGGGAGCCTAGGTGGTGTAATGGTTAAAACACTGGCCTGGAATGCAAAGAGATGTGGGTTTGGGTCCCGCTCTAGGCATAATATTTCCCATTTTCAACACCCCCACGGCACTGGTTGCCGTGACCATGATCCTGTACAAGCTATGTGCTGTATGGTTGTTGAACCTACCCTGTGTATGTATGTGATAGTGCATTGCCTGTATGTATGTAATTGTAAGCATTACAAGACTTACAATTCCAGGGGGATGAGTGTAGTGGTCTGCACTGACCTCTCAGGCAAGTATCCACATAGACAGGTAGGCATGGATAGTGTGGTTATATCAGGGATCCTAGGTGGTGTAATGGTTAGCACACTGGCCCTGAATGCAAAGAGATGTGGGTTCGAGTCCCGCTCTAGGCGCAAGGAGGTAGGCCTTGAGTGCCCCTTACACACATCCCTGCCAGCACCACTATGTCTATTTACATTCCACTCAGGCACCACCAGCACTCACATACACATACATGCGCTTTGGTCACGTATACCTTTTTACTAATAGAACATTTGCATTCCCCCCAACGCCGTAAATGGAAATATTGTACAATGTCATGTGGATTGTGGAGGGATTGGGAAAGGTGGAGGGAGGACCAGGAACAAGGGCTGCTATGGTTAGGAAACCTGCTGCCTGATTGGCATCATGCCCGGCCAGAAAGAAGGATCCAGCTTCCTACTGAGGCCAATCAATCACACCACAACATCAGGACACCAACTGCCTCTCCACGCACCCCTGTGTACCCAGCCACACGCACTGCTCGGCCAATACACTTAGATATTCATCCCACAGATAAGGCTCAGCCAATGTACTTAGATATTCACCCACAGAAACAACTCAGCCAAAGCACTTAGATAATCAGCCACAGATCAAGCTCAGCCAATGCACTTAGATATTCATCCACATGTACAGCTCAGCCAATGCACTTAGGTATCCGCGAACAGATACAACTCAGCCAATGCACTTAGATATTCACCCAGATATAAAGCTCAGCCAATGCACTTAGATAGTGACCCACATGAACAGCTCAACCAATGCACTTAGATATTCACCCACAGATAAAGCTCAGCCAATGCACTTAGATATTCACCTCACAGAAAAAACTCAGCCAATGCACTTATCTATTCACCCACAGATAAAGCTCAGCCAATGCACTTAGATATTCACCCACATGTACAGCTCAGCCAATGCACTTAGATATTCACCCACAGATAAAACTCAGCCAATGCCCTTAGGTATTCACCCACAGATAAAGCTCAGCCAATGGAGTTAGATATTCACCCACAGATAAAGCTCAGCCAATGCAGTTAGATATTCAGCCACATGTACAGCTCAGCCAATGCACTTAGAGATTCACCCACAGAAAAAACTCAGCCAATGTCCTTAGATATTAACCCATAGATAACGCTCAGCCAATGCACATAGATATTCACCCCACATAAAAAACTCAGCCAATGCACTTAGATATTCACCCACAGATAAAGCTCAGCCAATGCAGTTACATAGTCTCCCACGCACACACTGCTAAGCCATACACCTAAATATTCAGGCATTGCATTTATCTTCGTCATGAGGACAAGACGCGGTGGCCAACTCGGTAAGAGCTCAACCTTCCTGTATGAAAGGTGGGGAGTTCGAATCCTGGCTCGGTGAAACCAATTACTTACAAAATTGGTACTTGTTCCTACCTAGACTGGGGCTCTACATTACTAGGATAGTTCAATGACTGGTTAGCTCAGTATGAGGATAATGCGATTTGAGCAGGAAATTGGGTCATGGTGCCAGCATCCTGGTCTCTAACTAGGGCAACACTGCAACAGTTCCTTTACCACGAGTGCATACTGTCACAAGTCAGTACACATCCTGATATGACATTTGATGTTGCTCGGATGTAAAACCCCAACACACAAGGTCATGAAGTAATTGCAGTAATGTAATCAAAAGCCACACATGGTACACCTTCCAATGCCATTAGTCATTAGATTCCTGGGACTTGAGCCCCTCCGTGGTGCTTGTGCGGATCCCCTCTAAAATAACTAAATAATCGGGTCCCGGAGAGCAAAACCCACCAGCAAGAATCATGTCCTGCAGTGTGTAACCGGCACAGTTAAAGCCAGACTCAATAACACACTTGCACCGCCATTGCATCCCGTTGTACAATGCCTAAAGCTCGAATATGTGGTTGTGTATGCAGGCTATAGTGAAATCAATACAGACAAAGAGAAAGGAAGAGTATAAAGTCTAAAGAAGAAGAAAGAGTCAATCTCTCGGTTTTTTATTTATATGGTTACATTGGCATTCTCGACCCTACCAATAGGGATCCAGCATTCCTGGTCCCCATGGCTACCAGTGGTCTGCCCACCACCACCAAGCTGTATGGCCCCATGGCCACCACCAACCTTGACCCTTCAGTGTGGTGATCACTATTCCAGCAGAGGGGAATGGGGTAGGGCCTGAGTGCCCTCACACCCAGACCTGCCAGCACCACTAGGTCTACTTAGATCCCACTCAGGCACCACCAGTCCTTACATATATATATACACATACATGCGCCTGGTCACGTACACCAATCAGTAATAGAACATTTGCATTACACCATGTTAAAATGCACAGGCAGACTCCCATCATAACACCAATGCTCCCCGCTATAAACCTAACCATATATTCCATGGTGTCCTATATACCAGTACCATTCCGCCCCTTCAGCACGATTATCTCCATGGCCCCCACCTACACTGCCCAGTCTACATGTATACAGTAAAACCTCTCTACATCGACCGACTATGGGACCGTCTTTAAATGGTCCATTTAGAGAGGTAGTCGGTGTAGGGAGTGTTTTATATCGGTACAATGGTACTGGCATGGCGGTGATGAAACTTGGAAATATTGTGGCTAGAGCGGGACTCGAACCCACATCTCTTTGCATTCCGGGCCAGTGTTCACTAACCATTACACCACCTAGGCTCCCTGACATCACCACACTACCCCCGCCTACCTCTCTATGTGGTTACTTGCCTGAAAGATCAGTGCAGACTACTACACTCATCCCCCTGGAATTGTAAGTCTTTTAATGCTTACAATTACATACATACAGGCAATGCACTAACACATACATACACAGAGTAGGTTCAACCATACAGCGCATAGCTTGTACAGGATCATGGTCACGGCAACCAGTGTCATGGGGGCGATGAAAATGGGAAATAGTGCACTTAGAGCGGGACTCGAACCCACATCTCTTTGCATTCCAGGCCAGTGTGCTAACCATTACACCACCTAGGCTCCCTGACATCACCTCACTACCCACACCTACCTGTCTATGTGGTTACTTCCCTGAAAGGTCAGTGCAGACTACTACAGTAGTGTATGGGCGATCGTTTGGAACCCAAATAAAGCGATCGATATAGGGGAGTGGTCGATATGTGGAGGGTTTACTGTATACATATATATATATGGGTATATAAGCCTAAAAAGTAAGGCGCAAATCGTTTACCATACATCATACTTATCTGGTTGTTGTATTGAATCAACTCCTTCGCCATCATAAATATAAACGCTAGGGTGATCCTATTTTTAGACTTCATGCTCTAGTATGCAGGCAAATATAAATCGTTGTTACTACTATTCACCTTCGATTTACTGTCCTACTAAATTAAACTACCAGATTGGAATGACATACTATGCTAATCTCCACCTTAACGGACAATGTCGATTCACTACTGATTTCAGCAGAGGTCATGGACACTCAATTTTGAATATCTCTCTCTCCATATATATATATATACTTATACATGTGTGCCTGGCTAAAACAACCAACTTCTCAAACACATAGCATAAGCCATTTCTCCTTTTATCAGTCGAACACACATAGGTCTGCATCTAAATCTCACCACTTACACTGCTACTCATAAAAGAATTGCGTCTACCCGACCCCACAACTATGCCACACATACAACAACAATCTACCCCAATCTCTAACCCATCGCTTCCGCACCCATCCATGCCGAGGACCGGACGCGTTGGCCCAATCGGTAGAGCGCAGGTTTCCGGTGCGGAAGGTTGGGAGTTCTAATCGCAGCCGAGTCAAACCAATGACTTATAACATTGATCTTTGTCACTACCTAGCGTCGTGTTCAGCATTAATAAGATAGGACAAGGACTGGTTAGCACAGTGTCAGGATAATGTGACTGTGTGGGATCGTCATGGTTCCATCAGCCTGGGGCCGTATTCATGAGCTCGGGGTAGGGCTCTAACTGCGGGTAGTGGTATCCTCCCCGGCTAACAGTAGAAAATCCGTATTCATGAGCTTGGGGTAGCGCTACCCTGGGGCTCTATCCGGGGGGTAAGCTACCCCACTTTAGACTCAGGGGTAAGCCACTATCCCGAGGGGATAGTGAGCCTGTGTGGGTCTGAATCTATTCAATGCGATCATATTTGATAGATTTAAATACGCAATAAGTGAAATTTATTCAAATTAACCCTAAATCCGAAGCGAAATTAACGCTGCTGCTGCAAAGGCGGCGATATTAATATTTTCGAATCGACAAATGTAAAGTACACAAATCGCCGCCGCCGCAGCGACATCGATATCCATACTGTCGACGTCAAGTAAAAATGGCCGCCGCCATCGCCGCCGAATCGGCGGGAATTTCTTACGCCCAAATCTATTAAATGCTGTCATATTTAACAGAATTACATACGCAATAAGTGAAATTTTATCAATTAAACCCTAAATCCGAAGCGAAATTCCCGCTGCTGGCGCGAAGGCGGCGATATTAATATTTTCGAATCGACAAGTGTAAAGTAAACAAATCGCCGCCGCCGCAGCGACGTCGAATCGGCGTGAATTTCTTATGCCCTAATCTATTAAATGCAGTCATATTTAACAGAATTACATACGCAATAAGTGAAATCTTATCAATTTAACCCTAAATTGGAACCGATATTAACGCCGGCGCCGCCTTGGCGGCGTTATTCATATTGTCAAATCGAGGGAATTCCCAAATCTATAAATAAACTTACGGTTAGCTATCCGCGGTGGCTAAGACATTGGTGAATACTGGGGCCAAATGTATGAGGGCGGGTTAGTGGTCATAACCCGAGCGTAGTCGGGAATTCCCCGGTTAGAGGGCAAAAGTGGCAATGTATGTGCACTGGTTAGGCAAACCCCTCGAGGGTTAACGTCGCCTGCACTAACCCCAACTTGGAGGTGGTTTATCGTCGGTGTTACGCGCGGTTTCAACGAGAAAGGATACAGATAGTGGTGGTGGTGGTGGTGGTGGTGGAGGTGGAGGTGGAGGTGGAGGTGGAGGTGGAGGTGGAGGTGGAGGTGGAGGTGGGTGGAGGTGGAGGTGCCCGTGGAGGTGGAGGTGCCCGTGGAGGTGGAGGTGCCCGTGGAGGTGGAGGTGGAGGTGCCCGTGGAGGTGGAGGTGGAGGTGCCCATGGAGGTGGAGGTGGAGGTGCCTGTGGAGGTGGAGGTGGCCGTGGAGGTGGAGGTGCCCGTGGAGGTGGAGGTGCCCGTGGAGGTGGAGGTGCCCGTGGAGATGGAGGTGGAGGTGCCCGTGGAGGTGCCCGTGGAGGTGCCCGGGGAGGTGCCCGTGGAGGTGCCCGTGGAGGTGCCCGTGGAGGTGCCCGTGGAGGTGCCCGTGGAGGTGCCCGTGGAGGTGCCCGTGGAGGTGCCCGTGGAGGTGCCCGTGGAGGTGCCCATGGAGGTGGAGGTGGAGGTGCCCATGGAGGTGGAGGTGGAGGTGCCCGTGGAGGTGGAGGTGGAGGTGCCCGTGGAGGTGGAGGTGCCCGTGGAGGTGGAGGTGCCCATGGAGGTGGGCATGGAGGTGGACGTGGAGGTGGACGTGGAGGTGGACGTGGAGGTGGACGTGGAGGTGGAGGTGCCCGTGGAGGTGGAGGTGGAGGTGCCCGTGGAGGTGTCCGTGGAGGTGGAGGTGGACGTGCCCGTGGAGGTGCCCGTGGAGGTGGAGGTGGAGGTGCCCGTGGAGGTGGAGGTGGAGGTGGAGGTGCCCGTGGAGGTGCCCGTGGAGGTGGAGGTGCCCGTGGAGGTGCCCGTGGAGGTGGAGGTGCCCGTGGAGGTGCCCGTGGAGGTGGAGGTGGAGGTGCCCGTGGAGGTGCCCATGGAGTTGCATGTGCCCGTGGAGGTGCCCGTGGAGGTGGAGGTGGAGGTGCCCATGGAGGTGCCCATGGAGGTGGATGTGGAGGTGGAGGTGCCCGTGGAGGTGGAGGTGCCTGTGGAGGTGGAGGTGGAGGTGGAGGTGCCCGTGGAGGTGGAGGTGGAGGTGCCCGTGGAGGTGCCGGTGCCGTGCCTCCCGACTCCTACGACGCTCGCCGGCTACATTCCCAGGGGTTCCCCAATTCTATAAATAGCGCACTGGTTAGCTAACACAGTCACGCGCTTTGGCCACATACATTTTCCCTGATTCGAACCATATAACCAGCACCGACGTTGAGCGTACTCACCGTCGGCTCGGGTTCCCTTAAACTTCCGGCGAAGATAACCCGTGGCTCATACATTTAGCCCCAGATTGCCCTAATTAACCACCACCGTTAAACCGTGGGATAGCTACCCAACGGCTAAGCCTAACCTCCGGCTAACCGTACCCCGAGCTCATGAATACGGGCCCTGGTCTCGCAATGGGGCATCACTATGAAGGCGCCATGATTGCGCACTGTCACAATTCAGTACCCGTGCTGATATGACCTCAGATGTTGGTACCATCCTGATATGACCACATATGTTGTTAGGACGTGAATCAAGAACCAACAAGCAAACCATGCATAGAACAACTGCCACAAACACCAAACATACATTCCACCTTAAAGTTGTAAAGGGTTTTGAATTTCTGTATTTTTTCTGAGATAAATATAATAGATCGATCACGAGTATCTACTTTACATTAGTTCAAAGTTACTTTTATCTTAAATGGTAAACCTTTTAGATATTTTGAGTGCAAACATGGAAAATTAGTTTTGGCAAGCATGCCAAAACTCTCACACCATAGACTTCTGCAGTAACAGGTTCAGTATTGCCTTCTACACAGAAACAAATGCTTTATAAGTGCATCAGTATCTAAGTTAGATATGTAAAATCAAATCTAGATATTTGGTTTGGTTTTGAAAATTTGATATTTCATCAGACCATGCGGCTTTAAAAGATTCCATATATATGGTATGCGGTATGTGAATGCGAATGAGAATGTGCCACCAAATGCAAAAGCATTTAAATGCACAGTGGCGCTTCCATATGTCTAGATGCGAATGCGAACACAAATGCGAATATGAATGCGAATGGGAAGTGGATCATTCAATGAACCGATCCTTTCGAATGCGAATGTGAATGCGAATGCAAATGCAAATGCAAATGCGAATGCCATAGAGCATTTGCCAAAGAGCAAACAGAAACTTTGACTTTTCTTCACACAATTTTGAGCAAAAACACCTGAAAATGACATGGCTATCTATGCCGCATGCCGCATAGCCATTCGTATGCCGCATACCGCGTGTATGGAATCTTAGCTTAAATCTCACCCACCCTCAAGTGCAGCTCAGAGGGGCGCTCCTTCCTTCAATCTGTAGTGATTCCCAAACCCCTATTTCTTGCACCGCCTGCGTGTGTGGAATAACCCAGCACTGCCTACTTTACAAACACTGCAGACGTCCAGCCTATACTACGCACCCTCATCGTCTATAAAGGATGTTCTACTGCAATCCTTAGTGATCCCCAACCCCAATTTCCCACACCACCTCTATGCATGGAATAAGCCAGCCCTCTCCTCCATCGCCTCAACCCACCCATCTCTCTCTCGCTCTCCCACTGACTGCTTCCTTGTTTTGGGGAGCGGGAAGTAGCTCAGGCAGTAGAGTGTCCACCTGTGAAGGTGTGAGTCATCCAATCGATCCTGCTAATTTGACCCACGTGCAATTTGGGTTATTTTCCCTTCCAATCAGTGGTACACAACTGGTTTATCAAAGACTGTGGTATGTGCTGTCCTGTGTGTGGCAAAGTACATATAAAAGACCCCTTGCTGCTTATCGGAAAGAGTAGTCTATGTGGTGGCAGCAGGTTTCCTCCAAAGAAATATGTCAGAATGACCATATATTTTTCCAATAGCTGATGATATACAAATCAATGTGCTCTAGAGGTGTCATAAATAAAACAAGTTGTTTTCTTCCTTGTTTTGGTGTTGCAACATTCATTGATTAAGGAGACGCCATTTCAATGGCAGACAATTGCTTTTCCCCATTCCACTGCTCCTTATTCTATTCTAGTAACGCTGAGCGCCAAAGAACGCAGCGCCCAACATCAAATTAGAATCTCTTTGGTTTGACTCTTCCGCAGATTGTACCCATCACAACAACACTTGAAAAGCAAAGACCCTACTCATTTGTTACATCTTCTGGTTGATCTTCGTGTTGGCACTTCCCAATGCAACTTGATGCTCTGTAATCCCCAAGGCTAATTTTGCATAGACTACCCCGCAGCAGCACCCGTCCTTCCCGTCTCCCTCCCCGGCCTTCCCGCCGCCTCGCCCACCAGCCGCATCGCCTCCCTCCGCACCCCGCCCCTGCCCCGCAGCGCCCGGCATACATTTCTGCACATGGTGCTCCATGCATACAGCAAGGCCTATCTCACACTCGCCACGTTCCAGAGTGGTCCGCGCCCTCCCTCCTCCCTCCCGTCCTCCAATTCCCCCACCCTCCTCCCGCGGCCCGCACCCTACTTGGCCCCGGGCCGCCTCATGCATACAGTAGCCTAGCGCCCCGGGCCGCTGATACCGGGCGCGCCGAGCTGCTCGCCGAGCAACTCGTCCGGACACGGCGCCGGCTTGTTTGTGTGGCAAATTAAAGGCGGGTCCTAGCCGGCGCGCCGGGGTCAGCCCAAAGGTCGCGCCTGCCCACCGGCTCAAACTACCCAAGGCCTGGCTGAGGGGGATGGGTGGGAGGAGGGGTGGAGGGGGTGAACTGGAGAAGGGAGGGTGGAGAGTGGAGTGGGAGGATGGTGGGGACTAACGGGGTCCGCCCGTCAGAGGGAGCTGTAATAAAGATCGGCTTACCGGCCGCGGTCACCCACCTCCGGTACCGCTTGTATCATACCAAGCAGGGCAGCCCGTTGGGGCTGGCGGCGGGCGGCGGGCGGCGGGCGGCGGGCGGCGGGCGGCGGAAGGGGGGGGGGTGTGTGAGGCGGCGTGCGGTGAGGCGGTGATGCGGTGAGGCGGTGAGGCGGTGAGGTTGTGAGGCAGTGAGGCGGTGGGAGGGTGCAGCGGGAGGGGGCGGCGGGAGTTGGGGGATTGGACTAACACTGTCGTCCCAGTGTTCATCGGTCTGCCGTCGCCAGCAACTTCCTGGTGGCGGGTGGTGGTGGTGGAGGTGGTGGGGGTGGTGGAGGTGGTGGGGGTGGGTGGGGTGTATGCCGCCACCAGTACCATCCCGATGCCAACCTCTGCATCCAGTTGAAATCCAACCACTGTGCCATCCCTCAGCTGAGATAGCCACACGGCCCCGACTGACCGTCACCCGACGCTTGCCCGTGCAGGCTTACACACCCGGGCTATGGAGGGGATAGCGCCGGGGACCAGACCACCCGGGGCCCGTCCAACCAGCGCAAATTGACCGGCTGAACATTGGACATCTACCATTCCTAATCCCGTGTCCCACACCATCCACCCCGCCTAGCCTACCCACCCATTCCCTCACCTACCAGCCCCACCCACCCACCTACCCACCCCACACACCCACCCTCCTACCGGACCCACCCACCCACCCAAATCTCCAGCCCAGCCAATCAGTATACTATCTGAATCTCCACATAGCTAGTGCCCCTTACTACTCCTTTCACCCCTCCTTCTCCACCCCACTCCCACACACACATACAGACACACACCCATCTCCCTTTCCCCTCCTCCCCGCGTCGGGACGAAATTGGCTGGCTGAATATCTACCTCCACTGAATCCATCGATGCACGCTCTCCAGCTACCCAGCCACCCTCCCACCCTCCCACCCTCCCACCCTGCCACACACTCCCCCGCCCTCACTCAATTATCAACTAGTACACACTCCCCAATCAAAAACACTGACTGATTGACTCAAGCACACATTTACCATTGCTATGACCCGACACACTCTCTCGTAACACATACACAGAAACGCACTCACACACCCACATATCACAGAACATAGCAATACACACCCAACAACACACGCGAATACACACACCAGTACACACAACCACACTTCAACGCACTCACACATACAACATACACAGTTTCACAATCCTTCTTTTTCTTATAAATATCTTTATTTTATATGAATCAAATCTTTCTTCAGGGCCGAGGCACAAGTATTCCGGCTCTGTTCAACAGCTGTTCAATGTCACTCATTAAACAATTATTTGTATTAAATGTATTTTATTCATTGAATAATATCTCTTCTCATCGCCAGAGCACTGGTCTTCCGATTGTACTTTATAATTCCTTGATACATAAATGAAACTATCAGTTGTAATAGTAACTGCATGCAAATTCTGTTCGATAATAAAAGTATTATACAAATCGTCGGCTGAGAATTAACCAGGCATATATGTGCACTTTCAGACAGAAAGGATATGCATACATATAACCCATCTCAGAGTTGATAAGTTTGATGTCCCCAACCCACATATCAATACATAAACCCACAAGACAATTAGTTCCGTTATATATTGAGCTGTGGGTTGGGGAAATAAAGCTTATCAACTGTGATGTAGGTTTTATGTAAAAATATAATCTATAATATGAAAGTCACTTCAAGCTAAAGTAAGGTATATTAAAATTATCAACTTAATATATGTATATCAAAAGATGACAGAAACGCAAAACCATCGGACTAGGCAACTTTAATAGTCGTTGGGTGGTGGGTTGTCATTCCATATATAGGTCGCTGTGTTAGAAGAGGACCTGGCTGTCCATATCCAGTACCCCCCTACCAAAAAAGCTTTGACTTATGTGGCCATTTTCTTACTTCCCATTGATTGAAGGCATCTCTCCACAGGAACCCACGTGATTGGTTAACCCCTGTCACGTGATAACACTTCTTTTCCAGTGTACAACCCTAAACCATCTTTCTTTCATTTGAGCATCCCTCCAATGACAGGGCACCTGCTATCGCAGGACAACATCGATCTGAATGCCTAGTTGTCCTTTGAAAGCAGATACACACTACTGTATTTTGATAGTTCTGATCGGCATTAGATGAGAAAATAGTGTTCTTTCATTCAGCTAATTAAGTAGAGGTGGTGTGTCTAGTTGGGATCACACATGGTATAGCTCCCAATGCCATTAGTGTGTACAGTTGTACCAACCCCCCTCACCACACCAAATCAGAGCTCACAACAAACAGCCGCACATTTTGACACATGCAAGCACACACCAAACCACACTATGACTGCTGAAATGATTGCTGAAATTCTTTGTTGGCTATATCATTTCCTTAAAAACACCACGATTTTAAGTGTACATACATGTACAGGCAATGCAAAAAAAACATTGTACCTAGTGCATGTCCACTGCAGACCTCAGCTGGGACCTTGTTTGCACATGATCGAACAGGCTGAGGGACAAGGAACAATAAGTGACAAAGCCAGTCGGACTGTGTTGTCACGGTGTCTTCAAGAGTGGCACTTTGTGAGGGTTATTCAGATACATTTTCTGAATGTTCTCCATTGAAGACAGGTATTGCAATGGATTGTTGGAGAAGGACTGAGGCAACCTTCCTATAAACTGCATTCATCACGTATCAATACCCAACAAGGCCGCTATCCAGTATCAGATGGACGGTGTGAAATTTGATAACAATAACAACCTCACGTGACCTTGGCTGACCTTCTTGAATGTCATGTTTTGTAATAAGCCATTTTCAATGCACAAAGACACTGCTCCTTTGGCGCATTGATTTCTCATATGGTATCATTCTTTGCTGAGGATGAGGTTTTGTTTCGTCTATAGCCCCTTGTGTATGCATTCTAAAATAGGTCTGACACTGTGTGGGGTGGCTGAATGGGTATAGCGTGGGCGTCGCGTGTGGGAGATTGGGAGTTCAGGAGTTTGGTTCCCAGTCGAGTCAAACCAATGTCTTATAAAATTGATACTTCCTAGCCTGACACTCGGCGTTAATATGATAGAACAAGGACTGATTAGCTCCGTTCAGGATAATGTGACTGAGTGGGATATTGGGTCATGGTGCTGGTGGCCTGAATTCCCCGTGGGGCAGCACTATAAAGTTTCCTTGAGTGCACACTGTCATAAGTCGGTACCAATCGTGATATGACCTGGAATCTTGTGAGGATGCAAAACTCCAACAACCAATCAACCAACTAAAATACTTCTCAGTCTGGTGTATAAAGCCTTACTCCTCCCGATTTGCAATATTTGGGGATGAATCGTTCATTTTATTTTGGTATTCACTCTCTTGACTTTCACCAGTGTTCACGCTTTTCTTTTATCCAAAAACATTCGTAGTCATCGGTTAATATGCCTTAATGTAACAAGATTAAATACATCTGGAAGCGGTGATCCTTTTCTTCTACTTCTTCTCCTTCTTCTGGTCGTGAAGAAAACAATGACAACCGCGGACTTGGCCAACACAGTGAATTGTTGCCATTCTAAACGTCACACCACACATCCTCGGTCCAGCCCTACGGATGATCAGTTATACAAAAACGAAGTACTAAGCATCCCGGTGCGAATTACATGTTCTTACTGTGTCGCTTTTATAGTCACGTGAAAGGTAGGACATTATATATCCATATATATATATGAACATATCTATAATATTATACTTATATATACTGATATATATATATATATATATATATATATATACATATAAGTATATGTATAGACGTATATACATATATGCTGTATAAGCCATACTACGAGTATACTAAGGCGGGAAGAGTCCACCTGCTCCTCAGTCCTAAGTCATTCCTTAGTCATCGACTTGAGGACCCTTAATTTACTCATGCGTAATAAGAGACAAACGGAGAACTTGGATTAAAAAAATTTAATGGAGAACATCTCGTAACATATCGTAACTCATAAATGTCTGGATAACATATTCGATATCGTGTATCGTATCAAGCATCAATCATCGATCATTTGTCAAACATATCAGTATCATATCGGTAACAAGCAGAGAATATAAACAGTCAAATCGTTATCAATGAATCAGGGCAACAGTCAAGGTAAATTCATATCGTTAATCATGACAGAAAATCTAGCATGTAGGAATGAATGAGCGAGAACAAAACATCAGCCCTCAACCGAACAACTCATCGGGAGGGAGGGTGGGTAAAATGACTATCACGGTCAAGCATCAGGGAAGAAGTAAGAAGAGCAAGGTGAGTGTTACATAAAAGTAGTCCAGTGTAAGGAAAGTAGTGCGCTCAATATGCATTCGTAAATTATCCATGTTGAACTCAACATGCATAATTTAGTAGTCTACTGTTCCAGTCTAGTCAATCCCAGATCCGTTGAGGGGTGCAACCCTTATGTGCCCCCCCATTCACTGTATCCATACATACGTATATACATATATTCACATATATATACATATACATATATGTACACATATATCAATACATATATATACAACTATACATATATACATATAATACATATATGTAGGTATATATGCATATGTGCACATATATACATACATGCACATTTACACACCTGTATATATACATATCTCTATATATAATTAAACAGAATACATATCATCATCATGCTGTTGGTCGTGATGTGACAAAGACTGCTTTCATTACTTGACTGTCGCTCTCCATTTAGCTTGCTGCTGTGAGAGTGATGTCCAGAAGTTGGTCGTAATGTCTCTCAGCTTCAGGTTTCTCTTGATGGTATCCTTGAACCAGAGACGAGGGCGCCCTCTCTTTCTGTAACCAAAATACAGTTGAGAGTAAAGGATCTGCTTTGGTAGCCTGTCTGATGACATCCTCATGAGGTGTCCAGTCCAAAGGAGATTCTTTTTGATCAGAAGAGGGCATCCCTGTCCGTTCGCGTATTTCCTTATTTGTCACTTTGTCCTTCCAGGTTAGCCTCATGATTGACTGGAGATGTCGCATCATGAAGGCATGCAGCTTTTTCAACTGTCGTTTGTACACTGTCCAGGCCTCGGCTCCATATAGTAGGGTGGATAGCATGATGCCACGGTAGATCTTGCCTTTGACCCGCATGGACACATGGTGGTTTTTCCAGAATCTCTGGCATAGTCGGCTGAAAGATAGCACATCTTTCAGCCTTGGCCATCCTCCTCTGTATTTCAGCATCGATGCCTCCATCATATACACATTATATATACAGGGTCCTTGATCTCAATGTCACTGGAATATGAGCATTGATCAGGTTAGTTCAGGGTAGCAAAACTGTGCAATAACTCAACCGCGGATGTGTTCCTTCTCAGTTAACCATCTCAGGTCAGGGCGGCTGCGTCTTGATTGGGCGTATTCGGGAGTTTTCCATTGCACCTTTAAATAAGTATTTTCTGGAAGGACATTATTGCATTGTCCACATTGTAAAGCCTAGCATAGAAACCCAATTCATGTCTTCAGTTACCCCTGTGAAAGATGGACACCTACCATGTATTAACAATAGTTCTAACTACACCAGCTAAGATTTGCTCATTTTGCTCTCCCTTCTGCATGGACACCTGCATGTACGGAATAACATGGTTCTGGATAGACAGTTGTCCATTGAAGACAGGTAAATACTATTTTACTTTAGGCGTTCTGATGCACATATAATCATCGCTTATAATCTTTATTGAAAATGTTATTAACTAAGCAAGAAAAATGGAGGGGGGTCTTTTAATTATGCACAGAATTGCTTCCATTGTACCCAGTACCGTCCTGTGGGGGCCCTGTTTGAGTATGATGGGGGAGGATTGGGGACCAGGAAGTGACAAAGTCAGTTGCACTCCGTTGCCATGGTGTCTCCAAGAGTAGGAATTTGGGAGCACTATTCAGAGCAATTCTTCTTGAAGATTTATACTGCCTATCATGGATAAGTCTAAATAGACTTGTCTTCACCATTAGACAGTTTGTCGTTAGAAAGCCTGAGTCTCCACTTTTACCGACCCAAGGGATTTTTAACCTCCCACACCACATAGACATTGTATGAGAGCAACTGGCCTTTGATGTCGCTGTAAGTTATACACAGCAGTGGAAATCCAAATTGGCAGAGGTGGGGGCATGGGGAATTGAACCACTGACCTTCAGATTAGGAGTCCGACCTAGAAAAAAGTCAGACACTCTAACCACTCAGCCACAGAGAACACCACATTCTTGCATTATTGCTGATGACACTGTGTTGAAGACAAACACACAACAAGAACAAAAACAAGGAAAAAACCCTCAACAAATGAAAACCGATCAGATGTAGTGAAATATGACTAGGTGGGAACAACTAACACAAAATGTGTGGATGTGGAGCGAGGGGGGGGGGGTTAAGATCTGCGCATGCGATCTGCTTCTTACGCCACCTAGCGGTTGGCTTTATCTGGGAAAGGAAGCGGCAGGGGGCGCCGGATCCCGGCGGCGGCGGCCGGCGGTACTAACGCCGCTGCGATTAGGGTGAGGGAGGTATAGATAGATAATCGGCCCGCCGGGTGCACGCCGGCGGCTGGCATCAAACCCGGCCGATTAGTCGCGTGCAGCCCGGGTGGGGTTCTATAGTTATACGTGGGTGTGGGTTTTTTTCTGTGTTATTTTTTACTCTTCCCTTTTTGTCTCTCTCTCTTCTGTTTGCAGCACTCTAAATCGGCGATCGATGTTAGCTCATCGGGGAAGGGATGTTGAGAGTTGGATGGGGTTGGAAAGGGGTTAGAAGGAGGGGGATGAGGTGTGAGGGTCGGGTGGAGTGAGGGCTGAGCCTCTAACTGGGTCTACTGAATCCAACTTAGTCCGCTCAAATCCTACCGAGTCAGTCTGTGTCATAATGGTTGTTATTGTAGTACATTCAACTGTTCAGTGAGATTGTAAGTACACGCACAACGGACATGCTATTTGGTTGGTTGGTTGTTGGAGTTTTACATCCTGGCAACATCTAAAATCATATCAGGACGGATACCGACTTGTGACTGCGCACTCATAGTGCCTTTATAGAGCTGCCCCACTGTGAGACCAGGCCAGCAGCACCAGGACCATTCAGTTTGAGGTTGTCATGTACACCATTTGCCGTCCCACTCCATTTGCCGTCCCACTGAGTCACACTATCCTGATACTGAGCGAACCAATCCTTCCCTTATCCTAATAGTAGGATCGATAGTGCGCCACGAACTCATCAGCAGACTCCACCTGTATAATAACATATAGTTGGTGTTTTATGTCCGTGCACCATCTGAGGTCTAAAATCAAAAGGGGCTCTGAGTTGCCACTTTTGGCAATGCTCTACTGATGGTAGCTTTATAGTGCTTCCCGAGTGGTATAATGCCCTACCGGTACCATATCATAATATTCCAGTCAGGTCATATTAATATTACCCGAGTAGTAGGTCCGTACCTGATCTGTCCTAGCAATAGCAAGTGCCAGACCAGTTAGCAACAAGTGCCAGTTTTGAATTGGCACTGGTTGTCAATAGTCACAAGAGATAATTGAGAACAAGGCATTTTACTCAAAACGGGGCCTTTCAATTGCCGACACCCCTGGTGGGTGACTGAACCAAGCATTAACTAACATGCTGGTTGATGTTCATGTGTAAAATTCAATAACACCTTTACCAGTGGAGTTAGTGGAATCCGGAATTAAATCTAATATCATATTATCGGTCGGTCAGGACATGTTTATCATATCAGGAATAGCCGTGAATGTTCATCACCAGTGTTCATGATCCCTTGCCTGTTGGATTAGTATGGCCATTCTCCTTATATCAGTAATCTGCCATACATTCTCAAACCATCTAGTTTGAGGTTGACCTCTAGGTCATTTGCTGTCTATAACCCCACTCATTATGGTATTCTCCCTAATGTTACTGTTCTCTGTGGCGGAGTGGTTAGAGTGTCTGACTTTTTTCTAGGTCAGACTCCTAATCTGAAGGTCGGTGGTTCGATTCCCCATGCCCCCACCTCTGCCAATTTGTGATTTCCACCGCTGTGGATAACTTACAGCGTCATCAAAGGCCAGTTGCTCTCATACCATGTCTATGTGGTGTGCAAGGTTAAAAATCCATTGGGTCGGTAAAAGTGTAGGCTCGGGCTTTCTATCGACAAACTGTCTAATGTTGAAAACAAGTCTATTCAGGCTTATGCATAATAGGCAGCATAAATCTTCAAGAAAAAATCCTCCATTCTAGCAATGTCAGGAAAGTATCACAGCTGTGCAGTGTAAAGATGTGAAGTTAGAATCTTAGGTTTCCCAATTTGTTTGACTAAGTTGGTATAGCTAACACAATTATGACCCTCAGGTCTCTCAGCGAATATACAGAGCAGTATAGAAGTGAATTCTGAAAAGTAGCCAGCATTGCCTGCGCACTCCAAGCCGATCGTCCTAACAGATTAAATGTGCGTGTGAGTTGGGAATATCTAGTCAACGATCCATCCGGCTCTGGTCTAGACGTTTTGCTCAGTACTCAGTTTCCCGCTGACATTTGGGGTCGGATAATCGGTCTGGTTGAAGCTAAGCCTCATATATATATACACATATATATATACATACATATATATAGAGAGAGAGAGTTGCTGGTGGGTTGGCCTAGGGGTGTGAGTGCAGTGTTGCGTGGTGTTAAGTGGGAACTGAAGTGTTAGTGTTTAGGGAGGATGTGATAGAGGGGATTGTGGGGGTGGGGTGGGGTGGTGGAGGGAGGAAGTGGGGGCGGGAGGTGGGGGTGTGTGGGATGGTGGTAATAGGGCTATGGCTGGCCAGCACGGTCCTGGACACGCAGGGCCGGAGTCTGTGGCTGCTGATAAAGGGTACTAATGGTGACGCGGCACGGGTGCGCCCCCAGCGGCGGCCAGCCGAACTATGGTGGACAATGCAGGATTAGCTTAGTGAGCAAATATAAGTGGTGGACGGCTGGATAGGAGCGGTGGGTGGGGAGACGGGGGATGGGGTGGAGTGGGAGGGGCGGGGGAGGGGCGAGGAGGGGAAGAGGACGGGGCAGAGGCAGCGGGGCGGCAGGGGTAGGGGCGGGGGGCAGGAGGGGCGGGGGGCAGGGGGGAGGAGCGCGGGTGCAGGGAAGGGGAGAGGCGGGGGAAGGGCGGGTGGAAGGGGGAGCGGGTGGTGCGACATGCCGGTTTAACCAAGTAGGCTCGGGGCCTGGAGGGAGAGGGTGTGGCCACATCAGCTAATCCTGTCTAACATGGATTACGGGCAGCCGAGGTAATTCTAGGGCACACCAGTGCCTCCCCACCAGCCACCCTCCTCCCCTCTCCCCTCCCGCCGCCGCCCCTCTCTCCTCTCCTGCGGAAATGGTGGTACCGGCGCCTCCTGGAGCCTGGCCCGCATTAGGCCGCGAGAGGGCCGGGTAAAGACGGTGTTAGGCGATAATACCCGCACCGCCGACTGGTGATTCGGGCCAACCCTTACTAACTCACGTACAGGCACGTAGGCAGGAGGGGGAACTTGGTGGAAGTATCTACCTCAATCCTCATGTGACACACATTTCACTACCTGCCCATCAAAACGGCACTACACTGCAAGCCAAATCTTCACCCTTGCAAACATTTCCCAACTACTTACTTCGGCGCACTACTTCCTCCCAATCTGTTCACACCTCGGTTCATTTCCGCTAAACTCCTCTCCCACACGTCCCCACAACTCTTAACACCTCCCCATCACACCTCCCCATACTTTCTCACACCGTCCTACACATCCTCCCACTTTCCCACATGTCCTCACATCTCCACATACCTTCCCACATCTCAACCCTCTCCAACATCGTCACACCTCCCCACACCTCATCAGATCTCATCACACCTCCCCACACCTCACCACACCTCTCCAAGTTCATCATACTTCCCCATGCACCTGCAATCTTTGTAACATTTTCAAACACCTACTCACTCTTCGTCACACCCACCCATAGGTACTCTTAAAAATAACCTCCTATAATTTGAAGAAAAAAAAGGTATTGAAAAAACTAGTTACTATTCTTCTAAATTCGTCTGCAGTCTTTTTAATTTGTCTCCGGCGAAATTTCCATTCGAACCACAAACCATTTATTTTAATTCACACAAAGGAACAGTAAATTGGCCTAACTTATTGCCAACCTCCTCGGGGTGTGATATATCTAGCCCATTCCATATAATTATTAAATCAAGTGGTCTGATGGTATTATGTTGTTTCTTCAGACGCATTGTGGCCTGACTGTTTCTCCAGTTTTCGCTCACTATTCTATCAAGTTTGGATAAAGATGAACCTGCATGATCACTGTAGGCAACTCCAGGCTCATGCTTATTGCAACGCGCCGCAGATTACTCAGCGTGGCCGATTTTTATAACATTCCTCTCAATGCGAATTAGGTCAAGTGGATTAAACTCCGGTAACAAGATTTAACCAGGGGAGTCACCCGTGTTAATTTCATAACCCGCAATCTGATTGGTCATGGTCACTGGTTAAGAGAACAATGCTGCAAGAAAGAGCTTTAGCAATGCTCGTTAATTCTGCTTTTCAGAGACTAGGATGAATTCAAATAAATCTGTTCAGCCCTACAGATTCGCCGGAGCATGTCCCTGGATGGTTTCTTTTGTTAGAATTTTGCACCCTAGCAACATCTAAGTTCTAGTACATACTTTTGACAGTGTGCACTCTTGGTGGTGGGGATATAGGTAGATAATCGGCCCTGATGGCGACTTTATAGTGCCACCCCACTGGGAATCTGGCTACTGGCACCATGACCCAATATCCCACTCAACCACCTTATCCTGATACTGAGCTAACTATTCCTTGCACTATCCTATTAATGCTGGGGGTTAGGCTAAGTAGTGACAATTATCAATTTATTTGTCAATTATTTTGGTTGACTCGGCCAGGTTTACGACCACATGACAGTACTGTGTATGGCCCAAGGAGATATAAGTTGTTATAATGTACTATTTGTTAAAAGACGCTTAGTTTAAACATCAGTTACACTTTGTCAAATTCCATGTGATTAAGCGCGGAATGACAAACAAATCCATCTTCCACCCCCTCCTGACTGCTGTGTTTCTCACTCTTTTGCCTGCATGTCTACATCTATATGTACCTATATATATCTGATGTATAACGTATTATGCGAGTATAAAAGCGCGGAAGGGAACTACTTCATTATTATTGCTACATTCTTCTGTATAATTATTATATCATTCGGTACCGTTGTTACAATGTCCACGTTCCTGTACCTCACCGGCACGACCAGTGGCGCCACCACCGGCTGTTCACCTAACATGCGCGGGAACCTTACTCGAACTACAGGATTTATAGATAGATTTATTGTACATGTACCAAACTTGTTCGAAGCCATGAAAGCAATTGAGCAGGCACACCAATATCTAAGCAGGAACAAAAAAGAAATGCTCTAAATACATCCAGTATATGGGCCTGTCAAGCATGACTGCACGAACCTCCCAGCAGTTGCCCCTAATTGTGCCACACAGAGGGGGGTGCTGGAAGTGTTAGCGGCTGCAAGTGTAGTGGTGTAAAATGGCGTCGGACCGGCCCTATTAGCAGCCGGCGTGTGTGGGGCGTAATGACAAAGGCTGAGTGTCGAATTAGAGAGGTCTTATCGCGACTCGCCCACAAGGAGAGGGCCGCGGCGCGGGGAGTGGGGATCGGGGAGCCGGGAGAGGGGCGCGGGGCGCGGGATGTGGGGCACGGGGAGCGGGGCACGGGGAGCGGTGAATTGGGCGCCGGAAGCGGGGCGCCGAAGCATGGCGCGGGGAGTGGGGAGTGGGGAGTGGGGCGCGGGCCGCGCGGGGCGCGTGGAGCGCGCGGGATGCGGGGTGCGCGACGTGGGGCGAGGGGTGCTGGGCGTGGGGAGCGGGGAGCGGGGTGCGGAGCGCGGGGAGCGGAGTGCGGGGAGCGGGGTGTAGGGAGCGGGGACCGGAGCGCGGGGAGCGGAGCGCGGGGAGCGGGGTGTATGGAGCGGGGAGCGGTGCGAGGGGCGCTGGAGACCCGCACGCGCCAAGCACTTATGACGGCCCGCAAGTGTTAATATCAAGCACGGCGCCGCGCTGTGATGGGGGCCCGATGCATGCGCACTGACGCAGCAGCGCATATGCGCAAGGTGGTTTCGGCGGTGGTGATGGTGGTAGAAGTGGAGATGGCGGGGGTGGCGGAGCTCGGGTGGGATACAGTATCCCCTGGTTGTTGGAATTTAGAGTGCTGGTGACACTAACTGCAATATGGGGTCTCGTGTATGTGTGTGTGGAGCTGCCTGGGGCGGGCGGAGAGAAGGGTGGTCCTGGTCGTGGGTGTAGGATGTGCGTAAAGGTATATGTGCGTGCGGGTGTGTGGGTGAATGTGTGTTTGGGAGGAATGGCAAGTGTTTTTTCCCCCTGGGATTATGGGTGTAAGTGTCGCTATGGGCGTGTGTGGGGAGAAGAGCGCTGTGGGGTTACGAATGTGTGGGCGTGGGAGTAACCATGGATATGAGGATATTTGTGAGTGTGCAAGGGTGTGGCTGTGCCCTCGGTGAAGGGTTAAGGGGTGTGGAGCATTATCGTGTGGGCGTGGGAGTAGGTGGGGCTATGAGTGTGTTGGTGTGGGAGATGGTGTGGGTGTGGGTATGGGTGTGGGTGAGGGTGTGGGTGTGACTGAGAGTATGATTGTACGGGTGTGGGAGTAGGTGTGGCTATGAGTGTGTTGGTGTGGGAATGGGTGTAGGTGTGGGCGTGTGAGTGGGTGTGTGGAGGGGTATGGGTGTGGGTGCGACTGTCGTTAAGGGTATGTAAGTATGATCGTATAGGGTGACAGAGCAGTCGCAGTGGGTTGTGGGTGCTCGTAGGTGTAGATGCAGATGGTGTGGGCTTGTCAGATGTGGGCCAAAAATCGGTGTCGGTTAGACAGGGAGTGTGTATGTGGTGAGGGAGGTGGGGAGTGGGGATCAGCGCTGATAGCGGGTACGGTTTACGACCACGTGGGCCTATCATGATTCATGCCGAATCCACTCTCCCGACTGCCGGATAATCCGCCCGTCGCACCCTCCCCCCCCCCCTAATGCAAGCCCGGAACACCGGGGCCAAATGACGGGCTGCGTCAGCGGCCATCACCGGTAATCCGCGACGTGTCAACGGCGTGCAAGAAATGTCGGCCCCGCCGTGTCTCGCCGTTTGTACATAATTACACAGCTCCGCAACCCCGGGCTGCCATCCCTCCACTCCACCCTTCCCACTCCACCCCACCACACACACTCAACACAATACCCGACATGGCGTCGAGTGAGGGACAAACACACATGTGATGCAATAAGCAATGAATTACCGATCTAATGACGGTGTACTGATTGCATCACAAATCGCGTGTCGCCATTTGCAATTCTGACAATGGAGTTACTTTCCTCATAGGCTGCGGCGGCGACTGGTGCGGCGCCGGGGAGTGATCAAGGCCAATTATTGTACGGAGAAACAGCAGGCCTGGCCCGGGCCTCCCTTGGCCGCCCATGGGCCACCGCGGCCCGTCAAACTCACCACCCCCCCCCACCACCACCACCCGCCTACCCACCCCCTCCCAGTACCCGAAGGAGCCGCCCTACTTGAGGATTGGATGTTTCCTGTTTGGAAAACAATTCGACAATCACGCGACTATAAATTGTAGCTATGAGACAGCACGCTACATAGCTCACTGGCTGGTGACATACTAGAGGCATTTTATTTATATGTTTTGTTTTACTTGAAGGAACCGATACCGATGAGTGCTAAATTAATTATGTACATATGTTATTTTGCGAAACAAACATTATGTTAAATTCCTACTTAGTTTGTATAGATTCATCTGAGAGTACGGGAATGGATTCCACCCGCCCCTGTAAAATAATATCTCAGCCTCATGAATGGGCTTATGCAAATATCTGTTTGCAGGGACCCGTCTGTGCTTACTGGTTCAGGTTTTACACTCTACCAACATAGGAGGTCATGCCACGGCAGTCAGGGAAAGGAACCAACTAGAAACGATCGGGGAAGTAAAGATAATCAGCAGACATATGGGAATATATATTTATATATATATATACATATATGTACATATATGTACATATATGTACATATATATACATCTATGCATCTATATACATATTTGCATATATGTGCTCTATAATCTACAATGCGAATCCTAATTAATTAAGCAACACCTTCTTCAATCCGACCCTTAACAAAATTAAAAGATTGCAAATTAAAAGCACCCAGGAATAAAAACACACAAACAAAATAGCAATTTAAATTGAGATCAATCTCAGTTAAACAATTCTTAACATATTTTGCTGCTATACTGAGTGTTACTCCAACCCCATTCCCCTCCCATATCTGCTCTGTGTAGCTTTCAATACTAGTCTAAGTACTGGCTGTCAGAATGATAACTGCCTCCGTCATTATTGCATGATCCTCTCGCGATACATTCTCCATTCTCCATTGTCATCCAGCCCCCATGTTGTAACCTCGGCGGCGCCAAGGCAGCCCGACACCGGCCGCCGGGCATGTAAGACGGGCGCCCGGTAACTCCCCACGGGCTTGTCGGGTGGAGACTGAGCCGCTCAGGGCCAATGTGGACCAGCCGTGATGCACTTATAACGGGGGTGAGGGTGGCATCGCCGCCGGTATTACACGGGGGAGGTGTCAGTGATAACGCCCATCTGGCAAATGTATAGCAGGGTGGGCTGGCAATGCCTTTGGTATACTGCTCTCCGTCAAGGCTAGCAATCCAGACAGCAGTCCCAGCTATGACAGCATAGCCAGTAGCGAGCAACTAAACTTATATATATATATATCTTTATATCTATGTGCATATGTATATATGTATATATATGTACATATATATGTACATATGTATATATATATATATATACATAGATATGTGTATGTATATGATGTTGGTTGGTTGTTGGAGTTTTACATCATGGCAACATCTAAGGTCATACCAGGGCGGGTACCGATTTGTGACAGTCCACACTTATGGTGAATATATAGTGCGGCGCTCACTGGGAGACCAGACCAGCATCATCATGACCTAATATCACACTCAGTCAAATTACCCTGACACTGAACCATCCAGTCATTGTCCTATCCTAATAATGTCAAGTGCCAGGCTAAGAAGTGTCAAGTATCAATTTAGTAAGTCTTGGTTTGACTAAATTGGCTTTCGAACTGACAACCTTCTGCACGGGAAGCCTGCGCTCCACTAATTCGCCACCGCATCCGGTGAAAAGAAGTACATATGTGAGTACATATAGAGGAGATTGGTGTATATCTAACCAAAATTCACCAGCTTAGCATTGCTTCTACTGACTACCTCCCTATCTTTATTGCTGTAATGCTGCGATATATATATATATATATATATCTATATATATCTATATATATATATATATATATATGCGTCAATTGGGCCAATGCCAACACGGGCGTAGAAAACGCCCCAATATGTACACATTTGTCAAGGCTCTGCTATTCATCTAGGAGTGCACAGCAATAGCCGACGGCACTTCGAGATAATACATTCGGTGGATGCGTGCACATCACATGCTCCCCACCCTCTCATTGTCGTCTGCTCTTTGTTTTACCTTTTGAAGTGAGTCCTACCGGCTGTAATTGTTCTGTGCCACATCCTCGGGACAGGCCCGATCACGTGACTGTCCGACCGACTACCACCTGCGCCATATACACAGCCAGCGTACAGTCTCTTCTTCTGGGGTGTTTGTAACCTTATGACGGTTACTGGCTGCAGAACTGCAGCATTATGAGAGGCACTGATCAATTGGCTCAATCTTTGGTTGAAGAATAATCTTCTGGTGGGACAGTTGTAGAAGCTGGGGGATGGCTTTACAATGATGAAACGATGAGTCATTGGGGCGGTCCAGAATCAGTCCAGTACTGCAGTAGCACAGCACTTGTATCCAGCATACAGCAGCAAGGGTTTCCGAGGAAGGGACAGGTAAAGATGGGTCCAGCAGTTCCAGCAACGAGAACAAAGCAAGAGAAACGTAAAGGTAAAGGGCTGCACCCAAGCAAACAACTCCCTTGATATGGGGAAGAAGTAAGCCTTGCAGAAAAATCAAAGGGTAGATAGAGCATAGGAAAGAGAAATGAGGAGAGTTGAGCCAAAGGACCGTGTCTATTTGCTCTATGGTGACCAGCCGGCAAGCCAAAGACACGGACACAGTAAGAGTAGAAAGTGAAATGCTGGCAGGCTCCCACTCCTGGAACTCTTTTCAGACAATATCAATGAGGAGCATGGCCATCGGACAGGAGATAGAGAGAGCTGTGGACAAAGTGCGATTCGGATAGCAAGTGAGCGTACAGGACCCGGGTGTGCTTTATATACAGATACAGGGTTGGTAGCTTGGTCCCATCCTGATATGACCTGAGATGTTGCTAGGACGTAAAACAACAACAAACAAACATGGTTGCTTGGTTGTTGGAGTTTTATCTCCAGGCAACATCTAGCATCATATCCGGATGGGTACTGACTTGTGACAGTGCACACTCATGGCAACTTCACAGTGCTGCCCCATTGGGTGACCAGGGTGCCATCACCGTAACATGATATCCCAGTCAGTCACATTATCCTTACATCGAGCGAACCAGTTTTTGCCCTATGCTAATAATGCCGAGCACCTGGATATGAAGTGACAAGTATCAATTTTTAAGTCATTGGTTTGACTCGACCAGGATTCGAACCCGTGGGTTCACATACCACGATCTACCAAAACGGGAGACGGACACTCAACTCATTCGGCCATGCCGTCTGGTGTTATATACAGGGAGGGGTGCGGGTGCTCAGATGAGTTTTCCGTTAAAAATAATAGGACAGATTTTCAAGATTTGAATTGACTTGGACGATCAATGCTTTGATGTTGTCATTGTAGGGGTTGCTTGTCCCCGACCACCCTCAACTTGCCGTCTGTCTACAACACATTGCTGTAAATATCGATGAATAATTAACCAAACCCGCCCCAATGCGCCCACCCCTCCCTCTCCCTCCCACACCCGTCCACCAGCCCTCCAGGCGCCTGGTGCGTTTGATTTACCCATAATGCACCAGACGCGGAAACGTTCGGGGTCGTCGGCGCCTGCGCACCGGGTCTGATTACAGATCCACCCAAAGCTGCCGTGTGGGTGTGAGTGTAGGTGTGGGTGTGGGCGTGGGTGTGGGTGTGGTCATGTGTGTGGGGGTAGGGTTGGTGTTTAGAGGAGGATGAGGAGGAGGAGGAGGAGGAGGGGGTGCCTTCCCATTGGACAATATTTCCCGGACATGCGCAGAGTAGGGCGCGTTCGCCCCAGCCTGGCGAGCACGATTATTGCATATTAGCAAACTTACACATATGGCAGCCGGCAAATATTAACCAGTTCAGACTGAGTTGCACTCGCTTGTTACATGTTGAGCATTTATTTCCTTTTTGCAAGACTCTGAAAAGATCTGATAATGCAAAACCCTGCCTGCGTTATGTGGGTACCTTACTTTATGAGCGCTCCCGGCTATCATTGTTGGTTGATTGGTTGTAGGAGTTTTACGTCCTGGCAACATCAAAGTTCATATCAGGACGGGTACTGGTGACTTTATAGTGCTGCCACACTGGGAAATCAGGCCAACACCGCCATGACCCGATATCCCACTCAGTCACATCATCCTGACACTGAGCTACCCATTCCATTGCCCTATCCTATTAATGCCAAACGCCAGGATAGGAAGCGACAAGTATCAATTTTATATAAGTCAATTTGGTCTGACTCGACCGGGAACCAAACTCCCAATCTCCCGCACGCGAGGCCCTGCGTTCTACCGACCCAGCCAGCGCACCCGGTGCGCCGGGCTATCACTTCCCGTGTGGTGTATCAGTGTCATAGGAGAGGTGCATCTTGTTATTTATCGCCGCCTCATCGTGGTGGCGAATTCTACTCAGAGCTTAGCCATGCGTCATTAAACCCAGAGACTGGATCCATGGCCGGTAAATTGGTTGTGGGCGCAGGGCTGGCGCATTGCGTGATATCGGTAACACATACCGCATTACACCCGACACCCTGAGCAGCTAGTGGCAGGCACTCCCTTCTAACCCCCCGCACCCCCCACCCACCCATCCAGCACCCCATACACGACTACTCAACACATTCCCGGGTTTAGAATGCCTCTTTGCGGGTGTTTAGCGAACTAGACGGCCAGTCCACCAACATGGAGCATCGAGTGCAGTGTTAAACACACTCAGAGACCCACTAAATTATCAAAACCAAATCAATGTATTATGGAGGAAAACTACACCAGTTCCTAGTGTATAGCCCAATGCTCGAATTCGTGCCTGTGTATGCAGGCTATGGTGAAATCAATACAGACACATAGAAAGGAAGAGTATAAAGTGTAAAGAAGAAGAGAGAGTCCAGCCCTCTAGTTTATTATTTATATGGTTACATGGGTTCATTGTAGAGTATCACCCCACCCTTTTCCCCCAATGGGAAACAAGCATTCTTGGCCATATCAAAAGGGATCCAGAATTGCTGGTCCCCATGGATACCAGTGGTCTGCCCACTACCACAAGCTGTATGGCCCCATGGCCACCACCAACCTTGACCTTTGAATGTGGTGATCCCTATCCCAGCAGAGGGGGTATGCCCTGAGTGCAATCACACCCAGACCTGCCAGCACCACTATATGTCTATGTACATCCCACTCAGGCACCACCAACCCATACATATGTAGTGGTCTGCACTGACCTCTCAGGCAAGTAACCACATAGACAGGTAGGCGTGGGTAGTGTGGTGATATCAGGGAGCCTAGGTAGTGTAATGGTTAGCACACTACCCCGGAATGCAAAGAGATGTGGGTTTGAGTCCCGCTCTAGGCGCAATATTTCTCATTTTCATCACCCCCATGACACTGGTTGCCATGATCAGGATCCTGTACAAGCTGTGCGCTGTATGGTTGTTGAACCTACCCTGTGTATGTATGTGTTAGTGCATTGCCTGGATGTATGTAATTGTAAGCATTAAAAGACTTACAATTCCAGGGGGATGAGTGTAGTGGTCTGCACTGACCTCTCAGGCAAGTAACCACATATACAGGTAGGCATAGGTAGTGTGGTGATATCAGGGAGCCTAGGTGGTGTAATGGTTAGCAAACTGGCCCGGAATGCAAAGAGATGTGGGTTTGAGTCCCGCTCTAGGCGCACTATTTCCCATTTTCATCACCCCCACGACACATATATATATATATATATATATATATATATATATACATGCATACATACATGTGCCTGGTCACGTACACTGATCAGTAATAGAACATGTGCATCCCCCCTATGCTGAATATCGGAATATTTTACACTTGTATCAATAGCATATCAGCATGTTGCTAAAATAGGATGCTTAAATCTGGATATATCACGCGTGTTATTCAACGCATAGAGCATTTCAGTTTATACAATCATGTTTTCATTTTCTCTCAAGAATATATGATAAGCGGTCGATTTACTGAACAGCTATTCCAGGGGGGCATGGTACTACTGGAGTGCTACAATTATTCCACACTGTTGACTTGTTCACTTTGATTCTGTACTCCCCGAGAGATATGCTCTGAAATCGCTAATTTGAGAATAACCACCTTTTTGTTGGTATGACACCATTTGCATTATTGTCCCCACCTAACAGTCTCTAAGGCTGCAAAAGCTCTATTGCAATTATGCCTTAACTGTTTTGTGTTCCATTAATTTAATTTAGATATTGTTCGCTGGCACCGTCTCTTTAATACTGCCGATGCACCTGCAATAACAATTAGCTACCCTCTGATTTTTATGGACACACACCATCAAGTTTCTTCACATTGTTTTTGTGTGCGTGCTACATGCGACTACTCATGCGCAGATTCTGCATACATTCCTGCGGTACGGCTATCAATTTTAATTAGCATTTATTGCAAATGGATTACAGATGTCATATTTGACAAATGCCACGAGTGGTTACAGTAACACTATTCAATAGATGATTTCCACCACCAACTTGGCCTCTGATAGTAGTGAGAAAGTAAGGTGTGCAGCAGGGTTTGAGGAAAATGTCTAAAATAGGATTAATACCACCAACGTGCTCTCTGATGGCAGTGGGAAAATAATTAATCTTGAGTAGTTGTTCACTGTGTTGCATGGTCTATGAAAATAGGCCTTATAAGGATTTCCATCAATAAACTGCCCTCTGAAGGTAGTTAGAAATTAATGTGTGTCGCAGTATGAAATCCAGTGTTTGCGGGTCCCCGCATGTCATATATCAGGGCGTTAAAATGATATTGATGGCGAATCCCGTTAGGTGGTACGCAGAGATTATGGTTACTGTTATTATGTTCTCTCATGTTATTAGCTGTACTGGTCAACAAGGCTATACTGCCTTGATATCCTGTGTAATGCGTACAGTTCATAGCTCCCTTTTCTCTTCCTTAGTATATGAATTGTATATCAGAGCTTACCCCATAGTAGATACAAAACACGACACAACACATGATCCGAGTTCAGCACCAGCAGAAGAGTAGTTAATAGATGATTAACGGGAGAAGAGTAATGGCAGAAGAGTAGTTAATATATGATTAGAGTAGTTAATAGAGTGTGGTGGTGTTCTCTGTGGTGGTGTGGCTAGAGTGTCTGACTTTTTTCTAGGTCAGACTCCTAATCTGAGGGTTGGCAGTTCGATTCCCCTTGCCCCCAGCTCTGCCAATTTGGATTTCCACCGCATCATCAAAGGCCGGTTGCTCTCATACCATGTCTATGTGGTGTGGGAGGTTCAAAATCCCTTGGGTCGGTAAAAGTGTAGGCTCGGGCTTTCTATCGACCAGCAGTGGAATGAGGAAGACCAGTCTTCTATGACTGAAATTGCCCCTGCTTAAACAACTAATGGACCAAAAACAAACAAAAAACAAGAAAAAGTGTCACAGCAATACACAACACAACTAAAAATGTAAAATATAAGACCTAAATGCACTGGGATTGGTCCCACTGCTTCATTGGTCACAGGTGGTCCAGTGTATTATTAACAACCCCACCTCAACAACATAATTCATAAACTCACATAACTAACTACACTAGAGTTACACTAGAATATTTCGAACAAACTGACATTCATATACTGCTTGCCTAACTGCAACTGAACATTAAAACTTACTACAACTTTACCAACTGAATACAGAAGATAACTTCTGCTTACATTCTAAATACTATGGAAATACTCACATTGATCTGACTAATAGTGATCTAGTTATATGACACTACAGTTACCATACTTCTATGGAACTTTTGGGTTACAGAATTTCAGTGTATTACATGCTGCAAATTGTGTATTCAACCTTATTCTATATACCTTTTGTGTAATTAACCCTGAATTGAAAAATGGCTGGAAGACCAGTGCTTCGGCACTGGCAAAAGACTTATTCAGAAGAATAAACCTATTTACAAAAAAAAAAAAAAAATAAAAAATATTTACCACACAACATATTTACCACACAAAAAAAAATCTTGCAACTGCACTCACAGGGCAGGTTGATGCTGGGAATCCGCTACAACACCTTGTTTTACAGACCATAGTGCACAGTGAGCTTCTCCCGTCAACATTAGTTATTTATATTTCTCGCTACCTATTCTGGCACTCGCCAGCAATGGAATAGGGATGCTTATATGATGGTGAATGAGTTGAGCGTCCATCTCCCGTTTTGGTAGATCGTGGGATTCCAACCCATGGGTTCGAGCCCTGGTCGAGTCTAACCAATTATTTGTTAAATCTTGCGTTGTCTCTACATAACCTTGCGCTCTGTCTTATTAGTATAGGGCAAGGACTGCTTGGCTCAGTGTCAGGATAATGATGCTGAGTGGGGTCATGGGGCTGGCGGCCTGGTCTCCCTGTGGGGCAGCACTATACAATCGCCATGAGTGCCCACTGTAAAAAGTTGGTCACGTCTTGATATGATCTTAATTGTATCTAGGACAACCAACAGTGGAATAGGGCAAGGGCTGGTTTAGTCAGGATCATAAAACTGTGACAGTGGGATGGTGTCAGCGGTCAGGGCTCGTAGTATAGCAGCATTATATAATCGCAATGAGCTTGCACTGTCACAAGTCGGTGCTTGCCCTCCTATGGCCGGAGATGTTGCAAAGGCGCAAACCCGCCAACAAGCAATCAAACAAGTTCTTGTCACTACCCTTAGGGAGCAGATTCATTGGGAAATTCTACTGTGAGACTTGTCTCCTAGAGCAATGAGCAGCTCAGAACAATAGTTATTCACTGCCATCGGAGGGCAGGTTGGTGGGAGAAACATGCTGCCCAGATTAATTTTTCACTACCACCAAAGGGCAGGTTGGTGGTAACAATCCTCTATGAGACCTTTTTCACAGACTATGCTGCACACATTAATGTCTCACTACCATCAGAGAGCAGGTAGGTGGTGGACATGCTTCATAGTGCCTATTTTCACAGACCCTGCTGCACAGTGAGCCGCTACTCAAGATTACTTTTGTCCTACTGCCATCAGAGAGCAGGGTGGTGGTAGCGATCCTCAATACGACCTTTTCCTCAAACCCTGCTGTAAAATTCTCCGATTAAGTATGTATTGAGTATTGAAATGGCTAAATGGGAAACAATACTCCCTTTATAATGCTCACACCGGGGGAGGGAAGAAGTGCCCCTTTAAGCAGAATCCCTCCCCCTTATCTCATCCAGCCCTTATCTCGCCCAGCCACCCGATCACCGGCATGTTATGTGGTAATCCCACTATGGCTAGGTGGTGGCCAGAGCTGGGTGGGAGGGAGGTGAGTCCTGAAGGCAGCCAATGGTGACCGATGTTAGGGAGAGATCATGTGGGAGAGGAGTGACTGGTGTGCATGAGTGTAAGAGCCAATAAGAGCCAATAAGGAGGTCTATAACATCCACTGTTGTATGTATCTGAAAACATTATGTAAGTAAATAAAACCGCTGTGTGCTGTATTCTCAATGGAAAAGGTCTTGTAGAGAATTTTCATCCCCAGCCTGCCCTTTGATGGTAGTAATACATTACTGTATATCACCACTAATGCTGTGCAGCATGGTTAGTAAAATAAGGTCTTATAGCGAATATCCAGCACCAACCTGCCCTCTGATGGTAGTGATAAATTACTGCAGTGCTCAGTGTGCAACATAGTCTGTGGAAAAGGGCATATTAAGGATTTCTACTACAAACCTGCCATCTGACGGCAGTTGCAAGAACTACCATTATGGGTAGCAGTTCAATAGCGCATACTTCCTGGAATAAGGCGATTGTCCTTAAATTTAAAAAAATCAAAATGATTCTCTTCACAAATTATCATACCCCAATCGGCTATGTTCTAAACTTCTTTATGTAATTAATGGTACCCAACTCCATTGTTCCCCGTTCTCCTCATTCCCTTAGTGACCTCCATTCTAATCTATTCCCTCCCAAACAAGCATCACATGGCGACTATCTCCTTCTCCCAGGAGGAGGGTCCTATATTAAACACACATTGGGATTACATACTTGAAATATAAATGGAATATACAGGAAACACTATATATAATAGGGTTATATGGCTTATCGTCTTTGCCAGTGGTGCCTTCCATACACTCGGAGAACATGTACATATAATTCACAATGAGAAAGCGCATTCCGCCAGAGAAAGAGAGCAAGATTAATCTACCTTATCGGCGACAGAGGACTGGGTATTTTTTGTCAAGTTCAAAATTGTAGTGATAAATTACTGCAGTGCTCAGTGTGCAACATAGTCTGTGGAAAAGGGCATATTAAGGATTTCTACTACAAACCTGCCATCTGACGGCAGTTGCAAGAACTACCATTATGGGTAGCAGTTCAATAGCGCATACTTCCTGGAATAAGGCGATTGTCCTTAAATTTAAAAAAGCCAAAATGATTCTCTTCAAAATGATCATACCCCAATCGGCTATGTTCTAAACTTCTTTATGTAATTAACGGTACCCAACTCCATTGTTCCCCTTTCTCCTCATTCACTTAGTGACCTCCATTCTAATCTATTCCCTCCCAAACAAGCATCGCATGGCGACTATCTCCTTCTCCCAGGAGGAGGGTCCTATATTAAACACACATTGGGATTACATACTTGAAATATAAATGGAATATACAGGAAACACTATATATATAATAGGGTTATATGGCTTATCGTCTTTGCCAGTGGTGCCTTCCATACACTCGGAGAACATGTACATATAATTCACAATGAGAAAGCGCATTCCGCCAGAGAAAGAGAGCAAGATTAATCTACCTTATCGGCGACAGAGGACTGGGTATTTTTTGTCAAGTTCAAAAGCCCCCCCCCCCGAGCGGGAATTTCAGTCAAGGTCATGGTTAATATTGTGTTGTACAATGACTGATTGCTTAGTAATTATGCCCCCAAGAAAAGAAAAAGCCCAAACAGGAAATCGATTTTAGAGTAGGCCTGATGAAGGTCCTAACGTCATGTAATTAGATTGTATTTACTATACCCATTTAAATTCAATCCCCATCTCCCGCGATGATTAAGCGGTATAAAGCGGGTGGAATTGCAACTGAAAAAAAAAGCCCCACCTTCTGCATTAAATTGTAGGAATACGATCGTCCGCTGAGGCTTTGTGGTGCTCATTCGCAAAATTGTCAGATCTTTGTTGGGTGAGTGGGTGTTTTCTTTTTTCTGTTTGTTCACTTTCAGGCGTTGAAGCTTTTGGGTTGTCTAATCTAATGGACGAGGCAACGCGCTGCAATTCTCCAACCAAAGTTCCATTCTCTATTATTTTATTAAGTGATTAATATCCAGAAAGATCCGCCTCACGCCCAACTAACTTGGATCAACAGTAAACTGAGCCTTACTGTACAGAAACTTATAATTGTTTCTGGTTTAGGGCATGCTATTAAATCTGAATTATTATGATGGTTCGAACCCTGGTCGAGTCGAACCAATGACTTAAAGATTTATACTTGATACTTCTCTCTTCCTAGCCTGGGGCTCAGTATTATTAGGACTGGGCAAGGACTGGTTCACTCAGTGTCAGGTAATCTAACTATGTGGGATATCAGATCATGGTGATGGCCTGGTGTCCCAGTAGGGCAGCACTATAAAGTCACCATCAGTGCACACTGTCACAGGTCCGTCCTGATTTGATGGTAGATGTTGCCATGACGTAAAGCTCCAACAACAAAAGTTTGTTTTATCTAACAACGCCTCTAGAACACATTGATTTTTATCATCAGCTATTGGATGTCAAACATGTGGTCATATTTCTTAGGAGGAAACCCGCTGCCGCCACATAGGCTACTCATTCTGATAAGCAGCACGGGGTCTTTTATGTGCACTTTCACACAGACAGGATAGCATATACCACAACCTCTGCTGAACCAGTTTTGGACAACTGATTGGAACGGAAAATAACCCAAACTGCAAATGTGTCCACTGAGCAGCATCGATCGGATGACCCACCCTTCCCAGGCGGACAATCTACTGTCTAAGGCTAAGATTCCTTATATGCGGTATGCGGTATGCGGCATGCGGCATGTGGCATGCGGTATGCGAATGGGAGGATTCCTTCTACGCGGTATGCGGCATGCAGCATGCGGCACAGGACTGGCTATATTTAAAAAATATAAATAAACAAGTATACTCCATACTGCACTGTATATGAGCTAATATAGCATTTATATCTATGCACCTCTTGGTACGTCACATGGGGGTTCCTACCTTTATAAGTACCAAAGTATAGATAAGTATTCATATTTCTGTGGATATGGTAGCATTTTTACCAACCCGTAACCCCACCACCACCAGTACCATATGTTTCCCCTCAGCACCCCTGTGTGTGACCGTTCCGTAATGATCAGTTGCCTCTCCTCGTCTAAAACTAATGGACACGTGCGACTGAGGTTTCTATTCGCACACCGCAGGCTGCATGCCGCATGCCACACCAATGGCTACAGGGACCGATCGAGTTGCCACATTCGCATTCGCATTCGCATACCGCATATAAGGACTGTAGCCCATTGACTTCAAGGCGTTTAGATTTTTTGCCGCATTTGCATTCGCATACCGCATACCGCATACCGCGTGTAAGGAATCTTAGCTTTAACTACATACAGCTCCCCCTAAAACTCCAACAATCAACCAACCTACCATCCCGTGAAGGCCAGTTCCAGAACTGATGTGATCATAGCGCTTTCTTAAAACACATTGTCTGTGCACAACCATAGCCATTAGTATTATTCTTATGTATATTCTTCCGTGAAAGCCACCACCACCAACGTAGGAGGCTTGGAGCGAGAAATCGTCTAGCTGGAACCACCAAATGTCCTCCTGACCATTTATTAAGTCAACATTTTGATTGAAAAGTGGTCATCAAAGCGGTCTGGCACCACACTTGGCCAGATCCAAGAGAAGGGTGAGATGAATGCGCGCAAGTGAACAGATGTCGAGGTCCCTCAACCATCACATACGCAAAGATAAAGGACTACTAACGGGTACAGGTAGATACAACATAGACTGAAGCAAGCAAGCGGTACAGATGTTGTAACACCGCAGAACAATAATATCGGCATAATATATTATATATCACATAATCTCAACAACAAACATCAAGGGCCGGCGATTTTTCAGGCACGGGCGGGGACGATTACCAAATTTTATAATTGTATTTGGCCTAATATGGACTGGTCATTTGCGGTGTCATTATTGAGGAAGCGCCCCGTTGTTATGCAGTGATCACGGGGCGACGTTTTAACCGGCACGTCCGGTCGCTGATCAAACAGACGCTCTGCCTTTCAGAGCCGATCATTAAGCACGTAGCTTCTTCAGTTCTTTCGAGAAATAGTCTACGTGATCATTAGGGACTTTCCGCTGGTGCACGCCTCCTGCCATTGGAGGAGGCGAGGCGCGCGGTTCGCTGTTCGCCTCGAGATGGTTTTAATAAAAAAAATAAAAAAATTTTTTAAAGGAGGTAGTGGAAGAATGTAGTGAGGTATATTGAATTGCAATTAAAGTCACGCGGGCAACGGGTGCATCTAAACAAACTGGGGCGCGTCACGCGCGACACAATGGCGGTTATTTCACCACGAGCGGCGCTATGAATACACATTACAGCCCCCGACGAACCGGTGTGGCAGTAAATCGCAAACCCCTGGAAATTGCACACCCCGGGGTTTGCGATTTACTAGGAAATCACAAACCCCCCCTGGAAATCGCAAACCCCCCTGTGTTTTGGGACTGATTCGGGCCAAATCTATTCAATGCGACCATATTTAACAGAATTACATACTCAAATCGTGAAATTTCATTAAATTAACCCTAAATTCGAAGCGTTATTAAGGCTACCGCCGTAACGGCGGAGATATTAGCAGTAGGGTAAAATACGCCGTGATGTGTGCTGCGGCAATGCTATGTCTATGGGGAGCATTTATTTTTGTAAAATAAATAAAAAAACTTTCATCGAATCGATTAAAAATATCTCAATGCGCGATTGAAGAGGAAGATCTGAGGTATTTAATTTAACCTAAGAGCAATTTTATCTGAAAGTATTAAAAACAGAGATAATAGTGAAAGTTGGGATATTCTGAGTGTCAGTGCCAGTGTTAGCCTTAGCAGATCATGGTAAGGCTAACACTCAGAATGGGGGGTTTGCGATCTCCAGGGGGGATATGCGATTTCCTAGGAAATCGCAAACCCCCCATGCCCATATATGGCATGGGGGTTTGCGATTTCCTAGGAAATCACAAGTGGGGGTTTGCGATTTACAGGGTTTGCGATTTCCTGCTACACCGGCGCCGGGCGGTTAATCCGGGTTCTTTCACATAAGGAGCATCCTCCACCAAAAATAACTTAGTGGAGGAAGGCTAGGGAGAAGTTTATTGCTAGGGGAGTTGCGTGTGGGTGTGGGTGTTTGAGGTGGGTGTTTGGGGGAGGGAGTTGGTTGTGGGTGTTTGGTGTGGGTGCTTCGACGGGAGTTGGGTGTGGGTATTTGGTGTGGATGTTGGGTGTAAGTCTGGGTGTGGGCATGGGCGTGGGTGCGGTAGTGTGTGTGAGAGTGGACTGGAGAGGGGATGTGAGGGAGGGGAAGAAGTATGGAGGAGAGGGGAAGAAAACCAGGGCGAAGGTGCGGGCAAAAGGAGAGGGATAGGGAGGTGAGATGAAGGAGAAGGGGAGGGAGAGGACTGGGGCAGGAAAGGTGATGGGATTGATAGTGGAATGGTGGGGGGGAGAAAGTGAGAGGATGGGGAGGGGAAGGGAAGATGGAGGGGATGGGGTAGGGGGAAGAGGGGGATGGGGATGGTGAAAGGTAGGGGAAGGGAGGCGATGGAGAAGGGGAAAGGGAGGGGATCGGGAGAGGAGGAGAGGGAATGGGGAGGGAAAGGAGGGCATGCACGGGGGTGGGAAGGGGATAGAAGATGGAGGGCAGAGGAGGATGGAGATAGATGAGGGCGAGGGATGGGACAGAAAAGGAAGTGGGGAGGAGAGAGTGATGATAAGGGGAGAGGGAGGGGAAGGGGAAGAGAAGGGGAGGGGAAGGGGAGGGACATGGAGCGCTGAGGGAAGCAGGTCTAAAAGTGGCATCGTTCAAGCGTGATCTATCACGCGACATGACGAGATGTGCGCAGGCGAACGCCGCCCGATGACGTCATTCTGCTTCCGGTGCCGGCAATAAATGCCTCGCTTGTATTCGGCTGGTGTCCAGCACGCGCGTGTGCATCTGAACGGCTTGTCGTGCCCGGAATCGGGCGCGCCGGAATACAGTGGCATCAGTCGGCGTACTAGGCACGTACTTCCCGCCGCTCCTTCCCCGGCCCGCCCCGCCCCCTGTCCCCGGCCAGACAGATCAATGCCCTTCCTTGTTTGTCAAACTTTCAGAAAGAGTTCCTTGTTTAGCGTGTAAGCGAATGGCATTCCGAGAAAGGGAGATAGAGAGAGAAAAAGTAGAGACAGCACCGTAGGCCAGTGGTGTATTTAGATGGTGAGTCGGATCAATCCGTGTTTTTTTTTTACAAGAGTCAGGAAGTATGGTGCTTTTTATATGTGTGCTTTCTGTTCATGATCGGTTGCGTGGGTGATTGGTGCACTGATTAGCAGATTAGGACCGTATTGGTTTCAGCGTGTTCGAAGGGCGCTGCAGAATCAACAAGTTGTATCACGTACCGCATGTCTGATTCCCAGTGACTAAGGGTAAAGCTTTATTATACAACTATCGCAGCTATATCTGCGTTTTGTTTGCGTGTCTTGTGACATAAGCCAGTGAAAATCAACATTGGCGTGGATTTCTATATCTTATTATGGTCGTATTTTTCTGGTGCTAAATAATGAGGGAATGGTTGTAATTTAACACTAGAGGGGGTGCTCACACAACTTTTTGATGCAACTATAACATATTTATCATGTTTTTTTGTTCTTTTTATTGTTGTTTACACAGTTACATTATCCAGGGGAATTTAGGATAGATCCGAATTTGTATATGATATTATCATTTTATTATAGCGGTGGTAAATAGTGAGGGAATGGTTATGATTTAACACTAGAGGGGGTACCCAAATGAATTGAATGCTCTCCTCCCAGGTTGGTAGATCATAGGATTTGAAGCCTGATCGAATCACATCAATGGTTTAAATAAATAATTATTGTCATGACTTTGGGGATTACTCGTAGAGGACAAGGAACCTTGGACTGAGGAAGACCAAATTGTCTGCGAGTTAAATTCCTCCTACATAATCAGCTAATGTACCAAAAAGAAAAAAAAAAATATTTATGGCGAGACAGACAAAGAGTTCTGATGAAATTCTCAGTTGAATGTTTGCACGGCTGACTCATCTGATTAATACACCACACACGCTAAACAGGAGAAGTATTCGGTTTTATACCAGGCAAACCATCAATTCCCTGCGAATGGTACTAGTACCATTTGACATGTACTCCTTTCACATATTACCGTTTCGGGGCTAGTGTGCTAACCATTAGCCTACTTCGGCTCCCTGGAACAAGTATCCTATGTACACCGACCTGTCTATGTGGCACATTGCCTGATAAGTCAGTGCACTTCTAATACCCATTTACTCCCACATATAACTTCCCGGTTGAGCTACAAATCCCACATTAAACACTATGACAAATTATGTGATTCCCCCATCTACATACAAAGTATGTGAATCTCTCATCTCCATGCACAAACATATCTCACCAGGCAGCCCCTGCTACATCATATAGCGGGAATATAATCGGAAATATTGCGTCTAGAGCGGGAATCCAACCTAAATCAGACACGATACAAGCAGCCATACAAGTCACCACCAACATGCCCATGGAGACGACATCTTTAATTGCAAAAACAGGGTGGTCTCATATAGAGCTAAAGGTACAACACTAAGTCAAGTAGGAGAAATATTCAAGTCAGTAGCACCAACTAATCATTTGCACATATAACAGCCCAGTAGCCGCATCTTATCATAAGCAACTACCCTCCCACCTTATCTCCTACTCCTTGGACTTGCCCTCCCATCCGACCCACTATCCGGTCATATGCAACTACCCTTGCCATGCATCGACCCTTATCATCTATGCTCCCACCGCCAGGACCCATTCTGACCTTCACGTTGCCCCCCCCTATTGTTCCTGTTATTCACCCAAATATCGCAGAATGTTAGTACAGCCATAACTAACAAACAAAAACGCCCAAAAGAAACCCAAAGCCTCCCTTCAAATCTTGAAGCACGCCTTACCGTCCATCTTCTCACCGCCAGAACCACCTCTCACCTTCAAGTGCCCCCCCCCCTTTTGTTCCCCGTTATTCAGCCAAATATCGCAGAATGTTAGTACAGCCATAACTAACAAACAAAAACGCCCAAAAGAAACCCAAAGCCTCCCTTCAAACTTGAAAAGTGCCTTACCGTCCATCTCCCCACCGCCGGGACCAGCTCTCACCCGAAATATCCCTATTCAGCATAATTCCCCAAGATATTGCAGAAATTTACAGCAACCACCACCACAACAACATACCAACAACAACAGAACCCCAAAAAGAAACCTAAAGGCCTACCTTTAAACTTGAGAAACCCAATCACTCAAAATGTCTCTGTAAGCCATAATGCCCACCACACAAAAGAAAACCACAACACAAAACACCACCAATCCAAAAGAAACCTGCCTTCAAACTTAAGGAATGTACTCACTCCAAATGTCCCTGCTCGCCACAATTCCCCCAAATACCACAGAACTTCACAACCACACACCACACAAAAGAAAACCAACAAAAAACACCACAAACCCCCAAAAACCTATCTTCAAAGTTAAGGAATGTACTCACTCCAAATGTCCCTATTCGCCAGAATTCCATAAAATATCACAGAACTTCACAACCATCATCATCATCATGTTGTCAGTCGAAGTGCGACAAAGGCTGCTTTCATTAACTGCCACTTTGTGCAGTTGTACATTTCATAAAACTTGGTTGCAAAGTGTTGAAGAGATGCTGGCTTCTGCAAGTTACTAGCGGCACTCTCTCAGGAAGCAAATGGAGGTCTCACACCAGCAAGAACATGTCAAGACAGGTGCAAACAATTTGTCCCTGCAGTGGCTGGTCGGGAGATGTTGGGAGTTGAACCATCTGTGGGAAAACCACCACAGACTCATGTGGGAGGTCGGCGGGACCAAGTGGTCCTTAGCCGCTGCTGTATTGGCCACTTCTGGCTTACACATGCTTTTCTGCTCAAGGGGGAACCTCCCGCTGAATGTATTGGGTGTCAGTCCCCGCTGACACGCAAACATATTTGACTAAGTTGCGTTGATTTTTTGGCCCTGCGCCAACAGTTTTACACTGCAGACAGTATGCATGACCTTTTTACTAAGGTAAAACAGGAAAAGATGTTAGCCTCGTTGAGGGCAGCTGGACTGTACCACCCCGTATAGTTTACTAAATAGATTCTATCAATTATTAATGAAACCTTTCTTTTTCTATGGGAATTTGTTTCCCTTGACCACAAATATATGATTGTGAGCTTTCTAATTTAATGAGTATCTATGGGCACATAATTGATTGTCTGCTTTTACATGTAAAAGCAATGGATTGAAGAAAAAACAAACATTTCTCACCGTGAATATGGCCTATGCTGCTTTGCAAGGCAGGGGCGTCAAACTCCCTGAGGTATTTTAGCACCTAAGGTATCCGAGGTACTGCATTACCCGCATACCACAACCGCATACTTCACAACCACACACCACAAAAAAACACCTCCAAAACAACAAAACCCCAAAAGAAACCTACTTTCAAACTTAAGAAACATACTCACTTCAAATGTCCCTAGTCACCCCAATTCCATAAAATATCACAGAACTTCACAACCACACACCACAACAAAAAAACATCCCCAAAACAACAAAACCCCAATAGAAACTTACTTTCAAACTTAAGGAAGGTACTCACTCCAAATGTCCCTATTCACCACAATTCCATAAAATATCAAAGAACTTCACAACCACACACCACAACAGAAAAACATCCCCAAAACAACAAAAAACACAAAGAAACCTACCTTCAAACTTGAGGAGCGCCTGGACGGACGTGTCGGTGTGCGGGTTCCGGTCAATGTAGAAGGTGACGCTGTGACCCTGCGACACGTAGACGCTCTCCGTGCGCCGGTGCTTGGTGGCGCACAGCGACACGTTGATGGACTTCCGGTCCTTGACGATGGCGTGGTACGGACAGCGTCGCGCGATCGTGTTGGCCGTCGCGTCGAGGCGGTCCGCCGACGCGCCGAACAGCGTGAAGTTGATGGTCTGCCCCGGCTGTCCCTGGATGACGAGCGGGCAGCGGACCGACCCGTAGCCGGTCTCCGACACGGGCAGCGATGATATGTATCCGCTGGTGCCGTTCAGGATGACTGTCTTCCGGTTGTGGCACGTGAAGTTGAGGACGCTTGCTGCTTTGGGGAAGTTTTTTGTGTTTGTTTTAATGGTTTTTTTTAAGGGTGGGTGAGAAGGGAGTGGAATAGAAAAGACAAAAGAAGAGAGGGTTTATTATAAGGAATGCGGTACATGGCTGTTGATGATATTATTACCGATTATGATCAGACTTTAACCCCATATATATTTAAAACAATTATATTGATGGATATTTATGTTGATGGATATTTATATTTATTGATATATATATAGATATTTACTTTTATTTATATATATAATCATATATATAAATATACATGTATATATGGATCTTTACAGCTATATATATTCATATATATATTTAATATATCGTATATATATATATTTATGTATATATATTTTTTCATATTTATATATAAATTGACATATATATCTAGTTACAATTTTACAATGTGATGAAATTGAGTTTCCACCATAGTTATTTGAAATATATATATTTCAGGTCGATCGCTAAAATCTAATATACATTAGGTTTATAGTTACCTTTTCATTTAAAGGGGTAAATTTGCAAGTATATGAAGTTAAAATACGCAAAACTAAATTTAGTGTGCCTATTGAAATGCTGGATAGCAAGAGGCATTGTTTAGGAATTTTTAGCATATGCAAATAACATAGCGTCAGCAACATGCAGGACTGGCTTAAAAAATGCACCAGAATCTAATTTGGACACGGGGAATCACATCTTGGTTTCGAAAAAAAATGATACTTTCATCAATTGTATCATTTCACTGCAGAAGAAACTGTTATTCATTCTAAACCTAGACCTGACGGGTATTCGGTTTAATGCCTGCACATTCGATGACAGTCGATACGATAGGCCGACCTGGGACGTCGTATTTACAATTGCGTGACATGCAACTCCGACAACCCACGACCATAATTGCGTGATGTTGTCATAAACTTACAAACCTATCCAAGGATTAAATAACTCACTCTGTGAGTGAACATGGAACTAGCTTAATTATTACTGATAGTCCGACGGTATGCAATGCAGGCTGCCCTGGATTCATGTTGCTAAATTGGGACGCCTCGATAGGCATGTCCTAGCTGCCGGTGTTAGTATATACTATGTATGATACATAGGAAGTTCTGTTATATATAATAAATTATTACTATGTATTCTGTATTGGGTATTATATATTATATAGAGGAAATTATAGAATATTTATTATAGATTCTATATATTCTTTTATGCTTTTATATATATATATATATATATATATATATATATACATACATACTTAATTCCAGTGCGCCAGTGACATAATTTCGTGCCACTGGTAGGGTTGGAACTGGTGGCGCCACCTGGCCCAACTGTGAAAAGGGGTCACCCATAAAGTAGTACACAACATATGGGTGATCATATAGGGAACATTTACTTTTGTGTCTTTATACTCACATATTTCTTATGCATCACACATATCTATTTATAAACGGGCGGAGAAGTACTCATTATTATTACAATACTATTATTGTTGGCGATCCTGATTATTGGATAATGGCCGGTCACCGCCCCCATTGTTGAGGACCTATGCGCCAGCAGCGGCGTTTGCTAGCACTACTTTTAAGTAGTGGATCTTCAGTTTCACACATACTTTTTGACGGAAGTTTACGTATTCTATATTATGCTTGATATAGTACAGTTGATATATTCCACATTATATCATGGGAACTTTATACTGCTGCCCCACTGGGGTATCAGGCCGCTGGCACCATCACCCAATATCCCATTCAGACACAGTATCCTGAAACTGACCTGTCTAGACCATGCTTTATCTGATTAATACCGAGCGCCAGGGTATGAAGCGAGAAGTATAACTTTTATAAGTCATCGGTTTGATTCGACCGGGAACCGAACTACCGATCTCTGGAACTCTATTTATTCGACCACCGCTCCCGGTAACTGTGAGGATCTGCACAAGCATTAATAATCTCTCGAATATTATGTGGTGAAATCAATGAACTGTCAATATCAACCGAAGCAGCACCTATCACAATATTCGCGGCACGGGTAGGGGTCGGGGGTGGTGGCGCCACCTGTCCCAACAGTGAAAAGGGGTCATCCATAAAGTAGTCCACAACATAAGGGTGACCAATACAGGGAACCTTCCCTTACGCACCTTTATGCTCACATAATTATTATACTTCACATATATATATATATATACATATGTATATATATATATATAGCTGGTAACTAAGGTGACTGGGTATGGAATGCTGGATACATCATCCAGCCACCATCAACTTACTCTACGCATCCTTAAATCCTGTCAGTTGCTACATCGGCCATTATTTCACGTACTACTTGCAGCTACCGGGGTTAAATATTAATTTAGAATACTTATTTATTGGAATTAAAGTTTATGGTTGAGTGTGGCTAGATGGCAGAGAAATATAGAAACCGGTGTACCTTGTACGATATTTATGCAGTGAACTCTGTTGATCGGGGTCTAGCTAAATTACTAGTCGGTGAAATGGTTATATTTAATGGTCATGGCGTCATATCTAATAGTTCAAACCTCTGGCAATTCGGTCTTAACACAGTCAGATGGATAGAGTTTGCTAATCAATTTGTTTTAGTTCCTCATATTTGATTGATTAGAAAGCATTATGTGCTGTGCGGATGCAACTCCTTTACCTACACATTCAGTTTTAAAAGTGTGTGACTGTAATCTTTCTACAAAAGTAGGCAGTTAGTAGGAATTACCTACCGGTCACAATACGAAAAGCAGCATCTCTTAATCTAAAGTGGCTGCCTGCCTTTATATTAATGCTGAATAGGAACTGTTTAATATTAATACAATGTTCATGTTTACTGTACATCTAGCACTCATTCTAATTTAATTCTTCAAATACAATTTTAAGTATTCCAGCTGTCAAGTTATATACTCAATAAACATGTATTGAAATATGCATATAATCTAAAACAGACATGCAATTGGTCTGGCAAACCATATTGCATGTAAGGATATATAGATACATTATATAAATTTGAAGTGTGAGCGAGGAGACCGTTGGGGTTGGTTCCGTTGCGGTGGAAAGCGGAGAGTTCCCGGGTACTGGGGGGGGGGGGGGGGGGGGGGGTCTGCAGGGAAGTAAGAGGTGGCCGGACAGGAGCAGCGAAAAATGTTAGGGACTATTCTTTATTTATATTCACATAAGAAATTATATAGCACACATACAGACTCATGAAAAGAAAACCATCACCTCGAAGTAGTCGTCCATTTCGAGAAAGAAATGCATACAAGTTTACCCCTTTCTTCTTTTGTACATTTCGAGAAATAAACACACACAAGCTTAGCCCGTTCTTCTTTTGCACATTTCACGAAATATACAGATACATGTTTACCCCTTGCTTCTCTTGGGCATTTCGAGAAATAAACATGTATACATTTACCCTTTTCTTCATTCATTAATTTAGAGAAATAAACACCCACAAATTTACCCCATTCTTCCTATGTACTTTCCAGAAATAAAGAAGCATAACTGTACCCCTTTCTTCTTTTGTTAATTTTGAGAAATAAAAAAAGACAACTTGACCCCTTTCTTCCTTTGTACATTTCGAGAAATAAGCATACAAATTTACACCTTTTTTCATTTGTACATTTCCAGAAATAAACACACACAAATTTAACTCTCTCTTCTTTTATTGACGAGAACTGAGTGTAACTGTAATCCTGGTGCTGGATAGGAAGAAGATGTACCAGTCGCTCTCCCAGCTCAACCCCCCCCCGTCGGAGCAGGTATAGGATACAGGGCGCATTCCTTACACGTGGTATGCGGTATGCGAATGCAAATGCAAATGCGAATGCGACAAAAAATCTAAATGCCTTGAAGCCTATGAGCTACATTCCTTACACGCGGTATGCGAATGCGAATGCGAATGCGTTTTCCTGATCGGTCCATGTAGCGATCGGTGTGGCATGCAGGATGCAGCAAGCGGGGTGCGAATAGAAACCTGAGTCTGATGTGTCCATTAGTTTAACACTAGGAGAGGCGACTAAGCATTACTGAACGGTCTCACACAGGGGTGAGGAGGGGAAACACATGGTGAGCTAGGCACCCGGGAGACATACAGTTAGGGGAAAGCTAAAAATGCTACCATATGCACAGAAATATGAATACTTATCTATAATTTGGTTATAATAAAGGTAGGAACCCCCATGTGATGTACGAAAAGGTACATAGATATAAATGCAATATCTGGTCATATACAGAGCAGTATGGAGAATAATTGTTTATTTTTATTTTTGAAATATAGCCAGTCATGTGCCGCATACCGCATACCGCATACCGCGTGTAAGGAATCATGCCATTCGCACACCGCATGCCGCATGCCGCATGTCGCATGCCGCATACCGCATATCGCATACCGCGTGTAAGGAATCATGCCATTCGCATACCGCATGCGGCATGCAGCATGCGGCATACCGCGTGTAAGGAATGCCCGCTTTAGGATACCCACCTTTCACACATGAGTAGCTCGCCTCTAAGTAGGCCGTCAGGTCCTTGGGGCACGGCTGGTAATTGTCCCTGAGCGTGGGAATGTTGAAATGGCACCGTCGGCGCCCGGAGCACCTCCTGTCCAGCTCCTCCAGCACATCGGCCGCGCACGTGATGTAGCCGTAGTCACGTGACACGCACCGGCCGACGCGCATGCGCCCGTAGCGTGCCGACTTCATGAGGATGACCTCGTCCGGCTGGCACTGCGCGTCGAATGACTCGAATTGGCAGTAGTCGCGCAGACCTGTAGAGGGAACGGGGAAAGGTAGCGCGTCAGATGGCACTCTACAAGATGTGTAAAGCATGTATATGCACAATGCCAGTGTGTGGTGTTATATATGTATATACATATATATATATCTAGATAGATACATTTACATACATATATACATATATATATATACATATATACACATATATCTATATATATATAGATATATACATATATATAGATATATACACATGAAGAGGTCAGGCGCAAATCCCTGTAAATGCCAACCCAAAAGTGTAGTTTAAATCAACGACTTTGACCTGAAAATAATGTTAATTCTCAATAATCCTACACTTTGCTTATGCTCACATGATTATGGAGCAATGAACACAAAATAAGTAGGAATTTAAAATAATAATATTTTTGAAGGTTTGATTCCAATGCATAGCTCAATTTTTGCATTGGCTTTTACGGGGTTTTGCGCCTGAACTCTTCATATAGCTATGTGTTTATGAAAAGTTCAGGAACAAAACGCGACAAGTTCATCCTTGGTGTTCCTTGTAAAATAGAATGTGTCGTTGTGCTCTACCGGCAAACTCAATCAATTTCATAATGGGTGATGCATTATACAGAGGATGTATAAAGAATGGATTTGATTATAGGAATGATAACAGCTTCACCTCAAACCTGGTAGCCATGTTTTCACTTCAGATGGAGTGGCATTTCTCGGTGTTTGCACCCAACCTCTTCATATACATATACACATATATATAGGCATATATATCCATAAATTCGCATATATATACACATATATTCATATACATATAGACACATATATATACATATATACATATGCATATAGATATACATATATATACATATCTATACATATATATACATATATTTATACATACACCTATGCATATGCATATATACAAATCCTCATTAAAATAAGAGCAATTAATTACTAGCAAATAGGATTACGGGTGCAAGAACTAATGCTGCTACTTAAGACTCATTGCATGAAAATAGCTTTCTGCTTTCAAATAGAACGGTAATTGCAAGTGGCACAGCGTGCAGAAACCATTGTTAAGTAACCAAAGGACCGCTAGGAGTGTGAATGCATTTAGAAGTCCATAAGTAAAGACACCGGGGGATATTATTAGATAGGATTACTATTAATTGTGCGATCATGTAATACTAGCAGTTTCACGGACGGATATTATCCAGCGCGGTAACCCCCAAATAGGCATCTTAAATATAAATAACTCTTTGATGAGAATATAGTTGGTAAACCCTATCTGGGATATGGGCATCTTTGGTTACTTTCCTTTCCCAGGAAATACACTTGGGAAGGTTAGCAAGTACAATGTGAAAACCATATTGTTTTCTATTTTTCCATTGGCGATATCAGCAAAAGAAACTAAAGAAAGACAGTAACTTAATTGACGAGGGTTTGTGTCCGAATCTATTTAATCATCATTGTTTGAAAGTAGTGGCTTAAGTTAGGGCGCATTGTCGTAGTAAAGTACCAAGCACTAACTTGATCAGCCAAATTTGTTTACCAATCTATAGGTGTTTTTATAGTAGGCCTACTCACTAAATACACTTTAGATTATGAAGGATAGCCAAATGAGTTAGAGCGTCCGTCCCCCGTGTTGGTAGATCGTGGGATCTTGGATTCGAACCCTGGTCGAGTCAAACCAATAACTTAAAAATTGATACTTGTCGCTTCCTAGCAGTCAGCATTATTAGGATATGGCAAGGAGCAGTGGAATGAGGAAGACCAACAAACAACACCAAAAACAAAACAAAAAAAGTAACCCCAGAAAATTACCAAGACATCCATTAGTTGTATGTCATACATTTTACAGGCAAGTTCTCGCTACGATTTACTCATTCGCCCATATATATATATTTAGGCACATCTGTGTATCTATAGATGCACATATATATATATTCATATAAGCATAGATATATATTTATATATGGGTTTACGGATCTGTTTATCTATATATGCACATATATATATTCATATAAGTATATATATATTTATATATGGGTTTACGCATATGTAAAAATGTACATTCCAACCGAGTCAAACCAATGACATCTAACATTGATACTTGTTGCTACCTAGCCGTCACTATGCACTAATCGGATAGGACAAGGACTGGTTAGTAGAGTGCCAGGATAATGTACCTATGTGGGATATTGTGTCATGCTACGATCGGTCTGGTCTTCCAGTAGGGCAGCACTATAAAAATCGCAATGAATGTGCAGTCACAAATGGCGATCTATCCTGATATGACCTTAAATGTTCCTATGAGGTAATAGAACAACAAACAAATATATTATCTGCATATATGTCTAAAATAGTTCATCATCATGCTGTCGGTCGCGATGCGACAAAGACTGCTTTCATGACTTGACTGTCGCTCTCCATTTAGCTCTCTGCTGTGAGAGTGATGTTCATGAGTCAGTCGTAATGTCTCTCAGCTATTTCATGAAAGCTGCCTGCAAAAGTGTTGAAGTGCTACTGGCTTTTGCAAGTTACCAGTGGCACTCTCTCGGGGAGCAAATAGAGGTCTCACACCAGCAAGAACATGTCCAGACAGGCGCAAAACTATTTGTCCGTGCTGTGGCTGGTCGCGAGATGTTGGGAGTTCCATACATTAACCACCCTTGATGCTGCCACAGTGACATGGTTTTCTGTTTAGGGTTTGCTCCCTTAGCCTTCGATTCTGTCAAGAACCTGTACCACATGGCAATGGTTTACAACTCTGCAGGGCAGGGCTGTCAAACTCCCTGAGGTATTGCAATACCTGTATACCACAGTTTAAAATAGTTAGCTACATAAATAAGGAACAACAAGACATGATCAGATGATAGTCGGTACAAATATATTCTCTGGCTAGATGAGACACATAAGACCTCCAGCCTAAAACAAAAAAGTGTCAGCGGTACAGTCAGTCAGCATAACAGTCTTTGAGGCATGGGCGAGTAGGTTGACCCACATGGAGAGTTGAGGTTGTATCAGTAGATGCCCTAAAGTATCGAATCAACAAGACAATGACTGAGGAGGCTGGGGAGTAGATGGAATCTTCCAACTTTTTCAGCGGTACAATGAGTGAGTGAAATGATCGCTGAGGCGAGGGCGAGTAGATGGCGCCACTGGGACAGCTGAGGTTGTATCAGTAGATGACGTAAATTATAGCTTCAACCACCCAATGACTGAGGAGTCTGTGGAGTAGATGGCTTACAATACTCCTATTATGGCTTATGCGGCATGTATGTATTTAGCTGTATTTGTGTATATATATATATATGTTTATATGCATATATATGCATATGTATATGTGTGTATATGTATATATATATATATATACAGTAAAACCTCTTTAAATCGACCGACCATGGGACGGACTTTAAGTGGTCCACTTAGGGAGGTGGTCGGCTTAGGGAGTTAGAATATCCAGACAATGGTATTGTTGGGACCCAAATAAACCGATCCATAGAGGGGACTGGTCGATCTGTGGAAGTGGTCGATTAGGGAGGTTTTACTGGATACATATATACACAAATATATACATATATATATATATATATATATATATGTAAATATGCATATATAAACAACTTTTTAAAATATAAACGCCCAACTCGGTACTTTCTTAGGAGAACCAGAAGGATAAATTGCAGGCGCTCTAGTGCCCCTGACCCAGGCTATATACAAACGGCACTGGGCTTGGTGATGGGCTGGTGGGAGCCCTCCTGATGGCAATGGCCGATCACCTCCAAACGACCCAATAGGAAGGCGTGTTTTATCTGCGTGGTGCTGGTGCTATCACGTCACATGGTATCCCGGGGCTCCCTGTGTCATTACTCGCATAGCCTCGCCATAACTTCGCGACCTATCCATGGTAATGTAGATAATATATATATATATATATATATATATATACACATATTCCGGAAAATAATTTTACTTCTCACTAATTGCACTTTTCTTGTGATGACATGATTATGGACCAAGGAAACAAATTAGGAATGTGAACAAATAAATCTGTTGAAGGTTTGATTCCAATGTTTATCCTAATTTTAGGATTGGCGTTTACGGGGTTTTGTGCCTGAACTATTCATATATATATATATATTCCTAATTTGTGTCATTGCTTCATAATCATGTCATCACAAGAAGAGTGCAATTAGTGAGAAGTAAAATTATTTTCCGGTAAAAATGTTTTATTGTATTTACATTTTTGAATTGGCATTTGCAGAGTTTTGCGCCTGAACTCGTCATATATAATATATATATGAACACATTAAACAATAAAACCCGCTAAAAACACCAAAACTAATCAGGGTCCAATATTGATCGCCAGCCGGCCGTTCCTTTAATATTACGGGGCATGCTGGGGCATGCCGGGCCAAGGCGCTTAAATGGTTTGACTGAGCAGCCTGCGACCTCTATTTGAGGCGGGAAAACATGGCCGCTGATGGTCGCCTTGATAAAGGTGGTGCGCCGACACAGGCGCTCGCCCACTCCCTCCAATTATACAATCATTGACTTTTCCCAGTCACTTTATCAAAAGATTACACAAGACACAAGACAATAAGGGCCCCCGATCAAAGGCTGATGTGTTTGAGCCGAGCAGCTGAAGGGAGTGGGGGAAGCGTATTGAACTCTGGGAAGACGGCGAGACCGGGTTGGGCGGAGGGGGTGGCGGGCGGGCGGGCGGGCGGGCCGGAGGGCTGAGCGGGTCGGAGTGTGGGGGGGGGGGGGGGTGCTGGGACGGCCGGGAGGGAGAGCCGGGAGGGGTGCTGGACGGGCGGGAGGGCCGAGCTGGACGGAGAGGGGTGCCGGGCAAGGCGGGCGGACCGGGGCGCCTTCATGCAGGGATTACCGGGCATGACCTTTCGCTGACCCTATTCAGGCCCTGGCCCGGTCAAATAGAGAAAGAGAGACAACTAAAGAGAGAGAAGGAAGGAGAGAGAGGAAAAGAAGAGAGATAGAGAGGAGAAAGTGTAGCTACCCAGAGGCCACCCATACATTCCTCCCCGCCTGCCCCATTCCCCCATTCCCCCTCCAACGCACATGCGCATACATGCACACTTTGGTATTCAGACGTTTGATGTCATATGGACATCACTCTCACAGCGGAGAGCTAAATGGAGAGCGGCAGTCAAGTAATGAAAGAGGTCTTTGACACATCACGACCGACATCATGATGATGATGATGATGATGTCGTTGGCTGGTCAATTGGCGTCAGAGCCTTATATCGTGTTGCGGGAGAGCAGATCAGGGAGCAGAGGGCATGGGTGGTGGTGGGTGGGTGTGCGTGGGCAGGTCGTGTGAGTATGGGTAGGTGGTGGCGAACTGGGGTGGGGGGTGGGTGTGGGGCTGTGAGTGTGGGTGGGTGTGTGGATGTGAGTGTGGGTGGGTGCGGGTGAGTACGGGTGGGTATGGATGAGTGTGGTTGGGTGGGTGTGGGTGTGTTGTGGTTGTGAGTGTGTGTGGGTGTGTGGGTGTGTGTGGGTGTGTGTGGGTGGATGTCTGGTGGCAGGTGTGGGTAGATGGCTGCTGGAGGGTATGGTTGGATGGAAGTAGTGGTGTGTGGGTCGGTGGTGGTGGCTGGAGTTGGGTGTGGGTGAGTGGCTGTGCGAGTGGATATGGGTGTGTGTGTGGCTGGGTGGGTATGGGTGCGTGGTGGCGGGGGTGTCCCTGTGAAAGGGCTAACAGAGCCCTAACCATAGTGGTGAGTGGCTCAGCCGCGACTGGGGTGTGGTGCTGATGGTTGTGTTGCTGGGAGCACAGCTGTCCGCTGTCCGGCGCTTCACTCTCCGCCTCATGGCAAGAGTTTTAGTTGTGGGCGCCCTAGTGGTTGTGGTTGTGAGGGAAATATGGGTTGTAGTGGGTGCTTGGAGTTTGGTGAGCTAAGGAACAGTGATAATATATAATACAAATATATGTATGCTCTAGCACTGAGATAAATAGGGTCTTGGAATAATGCTGGTAGGTGCGTGTAATGCCATTGGAGGAAGTGAGAGAGCAATTTGACCGTTGGTAATGCAATGCTTGGCAAGATGGCCGGCGGTGCAATAAGGGTAGCTTGGGGTACTGATATTTGGATGGTTTGTTCTGCCGAGGTTTGTAGGGACAGTATGTGATGCTTCCGGTGTCTGGTCATGGTGGTCCTGTGGTTACTGCTTGGCATACTACAAGTGGCTGGTGGATTACTATGTTGGTAGTGGAAGTAGTAGTTACAACGTTTACTGTGCGGTTTTGGTAGTGTTTACCTTGTTGGTAGTGGAAGTTCTGTTGCTTGTGTTTGGCATGTTAGGTGTGTGTTGTGCTGTCCGCTGCCGTGTGATGACGTGTGTGGTTGTAGTGATTGACATAGTGGTCATGAGGAAGTAGCAGTGCTGTGCTTAGCCTGTTGGTAGTGGAAGTAGCATTGGTGTGGGGTTATGTTATGATGGTGGATTACTATGGGGTAGTGGTAGTACCGACTACGCCAGAGACTCTGGAACAACCACCATGTGTCCATGCGGGTCAAAGGCAAGATCTACCATGCAATCGTGTTATCCACCCTACTATACAGAGCTGACACCTGGACAGTGTACAGACGACAGGTGAAAAAGCTGCATGCCTTCATGATGCAACATCTGTGTTAAATCATGATGCTAACCTGGAAGGACAAAGTGACAAATAAGGAAATACTCGAACAGACGGGGCTGCCCTCTATGGAAGATCTTCTGATCAAAAAGAATATCCAGTGGGCTGGACACCTCATGAGCAGTTCATCAGACAGGCTCCCAAAGCAGATCCTCCATTCTCAACTGTCTTCTGGTTACAGAAAGGCAGGACGCCCTCGTCTCCGGTTCAAGGATACCATCAAGAGAACCCTGAAGCTGAGAGACATTAAGACCGACTCATGGACATCACTCTCACAGCAGAGAGCTAAATGGAGATCGGCAGTCAAGTAATGAAAGCAGTCTTTGTCGGATCGCGACCGACAACATGATGATGATGAGTGGGAGTATTAGTGGCAATGTTTACTGTGCAGTGGTGTTGAGGTTGGTCCTGTATAACGGGTTGGGAGTAGAAGATCTGCTTCATGCTCGCAGTTGTATGGTGGTCAGGTTAAATGTTATTTGACACATTAATCATTGACGTTATTGATACCATACGACTGGTGATAGTCTGTAGCATGTTGGTAGTGGACCTCCTGATGGCAGTGCTTGGTGCTAGCTGTGTGTGGTGGAGGTGCTATGAGTAATATTCCACATATTGGGAGTATTCCACACATTGGGACCGGGTGTGGCTGGTTGTGTGCTGTAGCAGGGGCTGGCTGTTCACTTCCCCTCTCTTACTCGCCACCCATCCCCACCCCCTCCTCCACCTCCACCCTCACCCACCACCACCACTCGCCTCTTCTTCCCTCCACGCCTCTCTCGCACTCACTCCACCATCACACACGCGCGATGCACCTCCTCGCGTGAATAGCCATCTTCACGCCCCCCGGGCGGCTGATAAACAAAGTACCCCCGCACCAGCACCCCTTCACCTACCCCTCCTCCCTCCTCCCCTCTCCTCTTACCACCCCCCCCCCCCCGCCCCTCTCTGCCGGCATCCGACCACCCCGCCACCACCACCCCCCACCCTAATCGCGACCCGGATCAGCGAAATGCTTTCAAATCATGGAACACGACCAATCCATAGCCTTGCCCCAATGGCTGATATTCGGCGGCATGGAAACCGGCGCCTCAGGATGAAAGCACATCAGAGCAGGGACCGCGGCTCTGATGATGTATTCATATATGGATTGGTAATAATGTGGTTGGATGTTAAGCCACATCTGCCTGATGAGATGGTACGAATTGGAGTAGACTTTTCAAGCAACTGCATTGTCAGCGCCACACTAGTCTTGCCCTCTTCCTCGACTGACGCCCCGGCCGGCCCTCCCTCCCCGGCCGCCGTTTCCGCCCCCTCACCCCCTCCCCACATCCACCTTGCGTTGCCAGTTACCCAGCCCAAAGGCAGGGCAGTAGTATATGGAAATGGGAGAAGAGCTCGGGCGCCTTGACGCATGCGCTAAGGAAAGGGACCGGTGTAAACAAACCCACCCGACTCCCCAACATACAGCCAACAGGCCTGGAGACGCTATGCAGGCCATGCCAGTATGGATGCATCACCCTGAATACAAATTAACACATTTTTAACAAACACTCAATAATTAGTGTATATTAGTGTACATTAAGAATTGGGGGACATCAATATGGAAAGCAATAGTTTTGGAATGGATTTTAACCGCATAAAAACAGACATATTTTAATAGCATTAGCTCTGTGTTTCCCCATCTGGATCCCTAACACCGATTCCATTGGCAAATAAACATAACCTCCCTAATCTGTACATTGTATTAGTGATGAATTAATTTACCCTGCTCATAACGGATACGTATGTTAACACTTCTTTTCACTGCTGGGCAACGCTAAACCAATTTGATTTAAATCTTTTGAATTTAGTTTTAGTCATATTATATTATATAATGTGTTTCATCATTCCATCCCCCACCCACAACCATGCCTCCACTATCATAGTTTCGACGGAAGGGCGACATATCTGTAGAATCTATTTCAGCCCCTCCCACTCTTATCTACTCCTCAACCTCCACCCTGGCTTGGTACTCAAACGCGCCTTCTCAGCTTCGTTTAGGTTTATTTCGCGCCTGCTTGCCCTTGTGTACCTAAATCACTATTCGTATCCGTATGCGTGTACTCTATTGGACTGCCAATGCGGCCCCAACCGAAGCTTCCCCGGCAAATCATATTGACTGTATTCTCTCCGCTTGCTCCGCCACCAACACACATATGTGTGCGCTTTAAAAAAAAACCAGCATAATTATTCGTCTTACCAGATTCTACTGTACTATACTGCCTCATATACATAGACTACCATCCCCAGCGCTCCCTATATTTGCAGCCTCTCTCAGTGGTGCCTTCCCCACCGCTCGACACTTCCACATCCCGTATTTTCTCCTCTGACAATATCCTATCCAGTTGTCCTGATGTGCCTCCCATACCACCACTACCACCACCACCACCGCCACCACCACCACTCCCCGTCCCTCTCCACCACACCCACCACCGCCACCACTCTCTCCCAGCCACCACCACAACCACCGGCCATTCTCCACCTCCACCTCCCCCGACTACTACCGGTCCCTCCCCGCCACCATCCCCACCGCCGCCGCCTCATCCCCTGCACCACCACCACCACCACCACTGCCCCATCCTTCTCCACCACCACCACCACCACCTCTCTCCCCTCCACCACCACAACCAGCGGCCACTCTCCACCTCCACCACCACAACTACTCGCGGTCCCTCCCCGCAACTATCACTACCACCACCACCACTAGCGCCTCCTCTACCCCTCCAGCACCAACACCACCCCCTCCTCTCAACCACTACCACCACCACCCCTGCCCCCTTCCTTACTCCATAACCACCACCGGACCCTCCTCTCCCATCCAACAGTCCCCTACTACACCACCACCACCACCAGCGGTAGCAATACCAATTCGTGCGTCCGTCTGTTTGCCTATCACAGAAGCACCCCTTGCTGTCATCCTTTCCTGTCACCCCTTTCTGTCACCCCTTTAATACCGACGCTAAGTGGGAGTTAGGGCCGGTTCGCCGAACCCGTGCCCTCCCGCCGGCCCCGGGTCGCCACGCCGGGCCCGCCGGGCCGCTCCATATCAAATCAAGCCGCCATAACAGGATGGGAGGCCATTTGAAATTCAAGTCACACAATATGCTAACATTCACATCCTTCTTCCCAGCTGCCTGCATAAGGTATGCCCTTCAAACGGAACATAGTTAAATCACACGAGCCCATACGTGCCCATATGCGTTCAATCAGCAGGCGTAGCGCAGGGGGTACATCGGTTTAACCCAATCAGCATGTCCCGACATTTCCAATACAGCACCGGGTGCAAAGTGATCCCACAGACAGTCCTGAGAGCCATAAAGGCAATTGAAGTTTGTTCCACACTCAGACAGTGTTAAAGGTTCCCAAACTTTCTTACCCTTCCCAGGGTAAATCCTCAACTGGTGGGAAATCCGAATGATCGAATGGAAATCATCTATTTATGATCAGTTATTAAATCGATACTTGTGGCTTCCTAACCTGGTTCTCGGGATCAATAGGTTAAGGCAAGAACTGGATAGTTCAGCGTAAGGATAAGGTATCTGAATGGGATATTTGGTCATGGTGCCAGCGGCCTGAATTCCCAGGATAAAGTCGCAAGGAGTGTGCAATGTCACACGTCGCTACCCGTCCTAATATGACCTGAGATGTTGCCATGATGTAAAACTCCAACAACCAATCCTCTATTTATGGGTAGGTGGTGAATCGTTAGGTAAATTACAATTATGGAACACTAATAGTTGATCAAATCAATGGAAATCCTACACTAATTGCCATATAATTTATCTTTGATGATAATCGAACTTAGTCAGATCTAATATAATATTTATTAATGACAGACAAAATGGATCAGGGAAGACCTAACATGGCTTAATGAGCATTGATCCCTTGCTGAACACAATGCTACTTTTCAGGATTTGTGCTTCAATTTTAAACTGTCACGTTTGCATTTCCATATCTCTAATGTCAAACTGAACAGACTGAGATCATGTGAAATGATGGATGTCGACAACCAACCACTTCCTAATCCTCTCCCCTCCCCCGCCTCCCCCGCCTCCCCCGCCCCCTGTCCGCCCCCCCCCCCCTCCTCCAACCTCCCCTGACACATTCATGAATGGAAAGAGGCGGTTTGTTTTAAAATGTACTACAAGCATTCCCACATCAAACCGGACCGGAGACAGGGGCCGTGAGCACGTAAGCGTGTTTGCCGGCATTGTTGGCGCGGAACCCCGGCTATAAATCTGCAGGCGCAGGACGGGGCGAGGCGGGGCGGAGCGGGACGGGACGAATCGGGATGAGAGTGGGGGTGGGAGTGGGGCTGGGGGTGGGGTATGGGTGGGGGCGCTAACCGGTCCCAGAGTGGCCGCTGGCCCATTAATCTGAATGCACCGGGGTGTGCTGTGTACACGCCCGTGTACAGCCGGGCGGGGGAACGCTGGGGCCAACATGAAAGCACATCAGTGGTGGTGGGTGGAGATGGGCAGGGATTGGACTGGGGTTTTCGGGTTTTCAGGTGCTAGTGCTAGGCTGGCGTAGAGTCTGGGTTGGGCAGTGTGGGAATGAGCTGGCTGGGTTGGATTGGGCTGGGCTGGGCTGGGTTGGGCTGTGTTGGATTGGACTATGAGTGGGGCTGCGCTAGGCTGGGGCTGGTCTATGCTGGGGCTGGACTGGGTTGTGTTGGTTTAGACGGGGCTGAACTGATCAAGATAGTGATGTGCTGATCTGGGTTGATATGGGATGTGCTCCAGTAGGCTAGAGCAGAAGTGGGCTGATGGGCTTGGGAAGGGATGGCTGTGCTGGACTGTGCTGGATTGTGATGGACTATGATGGACTATGCTTGACTGCGCTTGACTGTGCTTGACTGTGATTGACTGTGCTTGCACTGTGCTGAAATGTTCTTGACGATTCTGGACTGTGCTGAACTCTGCTGAACTCTGCTGGACTGTGCTTGACTGTGCTAATCTGTGTTGAACTGTGTTTGACTATGTTGAACTGTGTTAACTATATATTGACTGTTCCTCACTGTACTCTGCTATGCTAAACTGTGTCTGACTGTGCAGAACTGTGCTGGGTGGGCTACGCTGAAACCCGGCAATCAGTGGTACAAAAAAGGTTGGAGGTAAAGACAGTTTAGTTGAGAGCCTGACTTGAATTGTTTCGGTGACCGGAAGTCAGGTGGTCTGTTATTGCCGCGCATCTGCTGATATTGAATTAATTCTCATATGTTTCAAATAAGATGTCCGATAGCATTGTGTGTGAACTTCGTGTATGTGAAGTACATAGTGAGTGGTTGGTCAAGTGACCAGTTAGGCATATAATTATCGCAGTGCGAGATGTGGGTGCCTTTTTAGTCAGTGAGACACAGCGCAGAGCAGCGTGGGAGGTCGGGTGTACTTCGATCAACTGTCACAGGCTGACAGATGGTGCCTCCCAACATGTCGTTAGCAAAACGTATTACCACCACAGGCCACCAATACCACACTGCGTAGTCAAGGCACCACCCACTAACCAAGCAACAGGCTGACTCCACACACACACATACACCTCCCAAACCAGCTGTCCTCACGTTCTCACACACACCTACTTACTCACTAAACCGCACCACACATCCACACACACCTACCCTCCCACGAAGCTGTCCTCACTTACTCACACACACCCACACCTACTTACTTACTCACTAAACCGCACCACACATCCACATACACGTACCCTCCCAAGAAGATGTCCTCACGTACATCACACACCTACTTACTCACTAAACCGCACCACACATCCACACACACCTACCCTCCCAAGAAGCTGTCCTAACTTACTCACACACACACCAAACCGAACCCATACATACCTACCCATCCAAGAGGTTGTTCTCACTTACTGACACCCTCCACCTAACCGCACCCACACATCCACAACCACCTACTCACCGAACAGGCTGTCCTCACATACACATGTAGTTACCCCCGCACACACCTACCTCCCCCCCAAGTTGTTCTCAAGTGCCCACTCATCCCTCACACATACTTACCCACCAAACCGCACCCACACATCCACACACACACCTACCCACCCACCAAGCTGTTCTCAACTGCCCACCCATCCCTCACACACACTTACCCACCAAACGTCACCCACACTAACACCTACCAAAGTAAGCTGCACCCACCTTCCCAACGTCACCCACCACTCCGGCACACACTGCATAGGCCGTCTCCATCCGCACGCACCAAGCAATCCTCTCACCCACCCACCAAACAACATCAGCAGGATGTCCCCATCCACCCACTCACCCACCCACCCACCCACCAAGGAGCACTCATCCACTCTGTACACACACCAAAGCTGCGCCCACCCTACCACACAGCTACACCGTTGGCCTATATATCTCTCCCACCCTCACGAATATATATCCCCATCTGACCCTGTCCACGCCCACCTCCAGTAGGTAGGGTGGGGGTGGCGGCAACCTAGCCGTGCTTTCATCCAATTGCGTGTGATGTGGAGGCCGGTGATGGTGGAGCTGTGGGTAGGGGTATGTTGAGAGCGTTACCACAACACATGTGTGTGTCTAGGTTAGAAAGGGGAACGCCCATCCACTGGCGGTTGGTTGGTTGTTGGAGTTTTATGTCCTGGTCATATCAGGACGGGAACCGACTTGTGACAGTGCGCACTCATGGCGACTTTATAGTTTTGCCCTACTGGGAGACCAGGCTGACAGCACCATCACCCGATATCCCACTCACTCACATTATCCTGACACTGAGCCAACCAGTCCTTGCCCTATCCTATTAATGCCACACGCCTGGCCAGGAAGCAACAAGTATTAATTCTTACATCATTGGTTTGACTTGACCAGGGTCCGAACCTGCTAGTTCGAATCCTACAATCTACACTGAGGGTAGTCAGTAGGACGTGGTGGTGAATGGTGTGATGACTAGGGGTGTGGTGAGGGGTATGATAATGGCACTAGTGACTAAAGAAGGTGTTGAAGAAGGCAACGAAATAGGTGTTAAGGGGTGTGGATTGATGGATATGAGGGTTGGGGTTTTACGGTGTGGTAGATGGTGTGCTGAGAGGTGTTGTGGTGAGCGATATAGCAATGGGTGTGGTGAAGAGAATGTTGGTGATGAGGAACGTGGTGAGCAGTGTACTTAGGGGGTGTAGTGAGGCGTGTGGTGTGACGGGCGTAGCAACGGGTGTAGTGAGGTTTGTAGTGTATGTGATGGTGGTGAGTGGTGTGGTGAGGGGTGTGGTGAATGTGATGGCGGTGAGTGGTGTGGAAATGTGAATGTGATGGTGGTGAGTGGTGTGGTGAAGGGTGTGGTGAGGAGTGTGGTGAGGGTGTGTGAATGTGATGCGGTGAGTGGTGTGGAATGGAATGTGATGTGGTGAGTGTGTGGTGAAGGGTGGTGAGTGTGGTGAGGTGTGAGAATGGATGCGGTGAGTGGTGTGGAGATGTGAATGTGATGGTGGTGAGTGGTGTGGTGAGGGGGGGTGGTCACTGTGATGGCGGTGAGTGGTGTGGAAATGTGAATGTGATGGTGGTGAGTGGTGTGGTGAAGGGTGTGGTGAGGAGTGTGGTGAGGGGTGTGGTGAATGTGATGGCGGTGAGTGGTGTGGAGATGTGAATGTGATGGTGGTGAGTGGTGTGGTGAGGGGTGTGGTGAGGGGTGTGGTGAATGTGATGGTGGTGAGTGGTGTGGTGAGTGATGTGAATGTGTTGGTGGTGCATGGTGTGGGGAGTGACGTGAATGTGATGGTGGTGAGTGGTGTGATGAGGGTTGTGGTGAATGTGATTGTGTACCCGTCGTGATATCACCATACATGTTGCTAGGACGTAAAACAACAATGAAGAACAAACAAACAAAGAATGTGATAGTGGTGAGTGGTGTGATGAGCGGTGTGGTGAATGTGATAGTGGTTGTATTCCAAGGAGGAACGTGAGATGGGGCATATGGGGAAAGGGTTGATAAGAATTGGATATCTGCGAAATGATGTTAGAGCGAATGCTCCTATAGGTGTGCATTATTACCGTCCCTTCTGCATTGCTAAAATATGCCTTACACAGAAGCTGCATGTTTTGACAATGCTATAGTTTCCATCCGTCATTATACCAGCCCGAGGCGATCATCAATGCAAACCCAGGTGTGTCAAAGTGCATTAAAGTACACGTGTACCCCCGATTGAAACACTCATGCCAGATTGTAAAGCAAAGTATATTCATCGAGATATATTGCTAAAGGCCCTATCACACTATGATGTAACAACATCAGCATAGGCACAACGTGGAAATAATTATATTACATCGAAGTTCTTGGCGTAGTATGCAAATTGTGGCACAAGTTGAACGTTGACGCAGCATAGTTGACGTGGGTGTGAAATCACCGTGACGTCGGGCTAGCGTATTGCATAAGTGTCGGACTGGCGACACTCCAGCACGCGTGACGCCGGGCTAGCGTGACTCCAATGGCGCTCTAACGTCGGCCTAGCATGATCACGTTTGCTAGAACATTGCCACATCCGACTCGACTGTTATATCTCGACGTCAGTCGACGTCGGTCGACCGAGAGCCTAACATTGCCCTAACATCACACCAACATTGTCAGCATGATCACAGCATGTGGCTGACATGCTCGACGTAATGTTGTGTATATATGTTCACACCATGTTCAGAATACGTTTGAATGCTAAAGGGTCATCAACGACATCAGGACACATTAGCGAAAAGTTTGAGCGACGTTCGCCACGCGCCACAGACCCATTCAGCTGACATTGGAGCAATGAGCAATGTTGACTTAACGCTGGCCGAACATTCCTCCCCGACTGTGCATTGTTCTGACATAACGGAATGTAAATCTAACGTCACTGACGCAGCTGTAACAGTCGCCTAACATCAGCCTAACGTCAGTGTAACATCAACCCGACATAACGGCTTCACGTCGAGCTACGTCGAAAGGTTTGGCCATGTTGAAAACCTTGACGTGTGCCGATGTAAGCATAATGTGACATAGCTCCATGGCAGTCTAACATCATTCTAACGTCATCATAACATAGCCCAATGTAGCTCAACGTAATGATGAAAAGTCACATATGCAAGCCTTATGTTGGCTCTTAGATCGTAGTGTGACAGCCCTTTTATATGAATCACTGTTTAACCAGGGCATCTATTCACATGAATTAAATCAGAATCCGACAAATGGAATGTTAGTACAGAAGTACCATCATATCAAGCTGGGTTCACCCAAAGAACACCGTGATTGAAACCATCTAATTCCTCACGCCTTCCGATGTATTAAAGTTGCATAATCCAATGGTTTTGAGTTTCTGTCACTTTTCTGAGATAAATATATTCAACTGATTGTTATGATTAACCTTACTTTAAGCTTGAAGTCACTTTTATTATTATGGCTAACTTTTTGAGAAATTTGAAATATTAACATGTCAAATTAGTTTTGGCATGCACGCCAAAACTCTGACCCCATAGGTTTCAGCAGGAACATGTTCAATTAACTTGACTCACTATTGCCTTCTATGCCCAATAAGTACATTAGTAACCAAGTTAAATAAGTAGAATCAAATCTACATAATTGATTCGGTTTTGAATAGTTTGTGCTTAATCGGACTTGGCAGCTTTAAATAAACGAACAAATCATGGTGCAATAATGATTCACTTTTGAGATGACCAAAAGAACGCTCAGTTGATTAAGTGGGGGAGACTTTCAATTCCGAACAATTGACCTACTTCATTCCACTACTTCTTGCCCTATCCTCGTAATGCCAAGTGCCAGGCTATGTAGTGACAAGTCATATTTTAACTCATCGGCTGGACTCAGTCATTGTTCAAACCCCAGAGTTTCTAATCTCACCCGGCCTAGCAATATTTAAAAATGGACACACAACTCATTTGACATTCTGTCTGGTTAGATGCAGTTAATATTTGCAGGATTTGAATACAGGATGTTATAACCAGGTGTCAATAACACAAGCAGAGCAACTAGTGAAATAAGCGCCATATGTGCTCAAACCCCATTCTCACAACCTCCAATATCTAGGCCACCGAGAGCTGTTAACACAACGCAGCCCTTGGCGCCTTCTTGGAGCCTAATCAGAATCTCCACAATTGAATCCATCATCATCACCAACGTCTCCTCCCAACACACATAACTATCACACAAAAATACACCCCAACGAATTAGGAGAACTGGCATGAGTTGAATCTGGCTAGCTCTACACCAACACCTCATTAGCAGAGATGAGATGACTGCATGGCTAACTCGCACGCATCACTAGTGAAGGACACATATTATGGCCCATCCCAAGGTGACCCTAATGGCCATCCCATGGCCAAGTCGTGGCCATTACACTCCACCCTCCCTCCACTCTTCCCCCAAACATTGAAGACCATTCAAATTTCCAGTTGGTTAACTTAATACCTTGGACGCCGTCCTCTCAGAGCATGATTAGGGTCAAGGACCCTATAATACTAAGACGGCTCACTCAGCCTGTAGTGTGTAATCAAAATGATCAACCCCACCACTTGGTGCACTGGCTGTTCTCTTGGTTAAACAGGTGCTATATTATATGTATACATGTATATATGAATGTGAAAGATGTGTGATGATGGCGATGCTTATGATGATGCTGATGATGATGGGTATTTGTTCATAGCAATTTCATATTGATGTGTATTCACAATATAATGATATGTGTTTACATGTGAAACACCAACCAGCAGCCAGGCTGATCAAACCCACCACAAGGTAGCACTGCAAAATTTACATTACCATGGGAGAGATAGGGAGTGAGCCGTCTTAGTATTATAGGGTCTTTGTTGGGGTGCACAAGGATGCACATGCTAGAATATGTTTGGTTGGTTGTTCGAGTTTTATGTCCTGCCAACATCTAAGGTGATATCAGGATGGATACCAACTTGTGACAGTGGTGACTTAATAGTGCTGCTCCACTTGGTAACCAGGTCACCAGCACCATGACCTGATCTCCCACTCAGCCACATTATCCTGACCCAGCCAACCAGTCCTTGCCCTATTCTAATGATGCTGAGTGCCTGGCTAGGAAGCAACAAGTATCAATTTTGTTAGTCATTAGTTAAGACTCGACAGGGACTTGAACTCCCGACCTTTCTTACGGGAGGCCTACGGTCTACCGATTCGGCCACCACACTGGTCCATGACTAAGCGTGCATTGAGGATCGATTTGGCGGCGCGGCCATTTTTGGTTAGCGTGTTAGGAGGTATGTGTGTGTCACGTGCAGGAACTCAAGGCATGAGGACATGGACAAGAAATAGCTGCAATTTATCCAGCCGGCTTTTATCCAATAGCTCCGGTAGGCTGGCACTGCTAGGTGTAGGGGTGTTTGTATGTGACCGGAAGGGAGGAAGAGGCGCGTATTGTCCGGGACGCGGTAGGAGGCGCTATCGAGACGGGGGAAGGATTATGGGCGAGGTGGGGTGAGACCGGGGCGTGGCGGTGGTGAGGCGTGGTGGGGCCGGGACCCGGCCGGTGCGTGGCGGGGGTGAGGCGGGACGGGACGGAACGAGCCGGGGGTGAGGTGGGGCGGGCTCGGTGCGGTGCGGGCGGTGGCGGGGTGGGGGCGGTGCCGGGCCGTGGCGGGTGTGAGGTGGGCCGGGGCCGGGGCCGGGGCCGGGGCCGGGGCCGGGGCCGGGGCCGGGGCCGGGGCCGGGGCCGGGCCGGGGCCGGGGCCGGGGCCGGGGCCGAGGCCAGGGCCAGGGCCGGGCCGGGGCCGGGGCGGGGCGGGGCCGGGGCCGGAGCCGGGGCCGGGGCCGGGGCCGGGGCCGGGGCCGGGGGTGGCGGTGCCGGGGGTGAGGCGGGGTGGATGGAGCGGCAGGGCACGCTGCTGGAGAGCGGATCAATGAGGTGTCGGCTCTGTAATTAAAACGATTACACGGAGCGCTAGGACTGGATCAACCGGTGCCGCTACATCACCTGCACCGAGGCGACAAGTGGTGGTGCCGCCTGGCGGAGAATGCCAGCCGTCCGCAGTCTGCAGTCACCACCACTCACCCATGTTCATGTCCCCCCCCCACCGTCAACTAGCACTTGACTAACAATATAACATACCACCAACTATCTCCCCTCTCTCCATCTCTCCCGCACTCTAACTGTGACGTTCCCCCTGTCTGCCTGTCTGCCTGTCTGCCTGTCTCCCTCTCTCCTACTTTCCTTATCTCTGTCTCTCCGTCTCTCATTCTCTCCCTCTCTCGCACTCTCCCCTTCTCCTTCTCCGCCCCCCCCCTCTCCCTCTTCCGCGGTATCTACCCCTCTTCATATCACCCTGTCCTGATATGACCTTGGACGTAAAACAACAAAAACCCAAAACCAAACTTCATATCACCCCTCTTCCCCTCGCCCACTCTCAGTCTCTGCATCTCGCTTTCACTCTTTAACACTCTCTCCCACTCTCCTCCTCTTCTCGCTTTTATCTTCCCCCCCCCCTCTCACTCACCCCATCTCTCTACCTCTTCATGTTACTCCGCTCATGCTCTCCTCTTCTTTAGCCCACTTTCCCACTCTCTCCTTCTTTCTCTCACTTCCCGTTCCTTTTATCTCTCTACCTCTCTACATCTCTATCTCTCTACATATCTCCATCCTTTCCTCTCTCCCCGCCACCCACTCCCATGCTCTCCATCTTTCCCTCTCCTTTTCCCCCTCTCTCATTCGCTCTACCCCCCCTTTCTTCCTTTCTCCTAATCTCCCTCACTCCCATTCCTCCTCCCTACGTTTTTTTCACTCTCATTCACTTCGCCTCTCCATTCCACTCATTCCTCTCTTTCAATATACCCCTCATTCTCTCTCTAGCTAGCTCTCTGTTTCGGCCTCTCTCTAGAAATCACTTGGCATCAATCCAGTGTGGGCAGATGATTATTGGCTTTTTTAAACTCAGTGGAACATTATATTATCCATTTGTGGAATCTGCGTGGAGCTGTTGCCATCGGTCTGGTGGCCTCAAATAACATCGATTCGTGGAAGGAAATAGCGGCCAGGCTGGGCGGTTTGAAATTGAAGTAGGGCTACTATTGTACATTTCATTTCATGAAAGCTGCCTGCAAAAGTGTTGAAGTGCTGCTGGCTTTTGCAAGTTACCAGCGACACTCTCTCGGGGAGCAAATACTAGGACGGGTGGTTAAGGATATTGCTATTTTTGTATTATTTATTATTATTTTTATTGAGGCTGTATTTATACTGTCCATATCATATAAGCCCAGGTACCCAGGCTTGTTTTCAATGCTGGCCAGTTGTAGTTTCTATCTTACCACACAGTAGCTGCTGATAAGGTATTTGATTGCCTGCATATCAGTAGCAGATAGATAATTGGTTGGTATGGTTAGTAGCCTATGTTAGTTTTTTTTAATTTTCTTGGCATATATGTATTATTTTATTTTGTTCTGATATTGATATTGATAAAGTGTGACGGTTGAGTGCTCTTATCTGATACTACATGCCATCGCAATCACCGCTTAGCTTTAACTGCCCTGACTGCACCACACAATGCTGACTCAGCTTGACCAGCTAAGTCTTCTTCTTTAGATTTACAATGGTCAGACTTATTTTGTCGGCACAGATTGGCACCGACTGTCGGAATAATTGGCGGATTATTGTTTCAGGTAGGTTCCCGATCTGGAGGCAGCTGGCTCGAACTCTCTCCCTCTCTCCTTCTCTCCGATCTGCGTCCCTCTCTCCCTCCCTCTCTATCTCCCTCTCTCCCTCCCTCTCTCGCTCCCTCTCTCCCTCCCTCTATTACTCTCACAACCTTCCACGTTATCTCCGTCTCTTCATTTCACCCACTCTCCCTCTCGACCAGTCTCACTGTCTACCTCTCTATTTCCTTCTTCCGTTAGCGCTCTCTCCCTCTCTCCCACTCTCCCTCTTTTCTCCCACCACTCAACAAATCCCGTCAGATTTGAATTTCAAATGCCTACCCAGTAATGGATGTTTAGCGACAATGTGTCTTGTTGACCTGCCAGAATCAGCTACCAGGTTGGAACCTAATTCAGTTCATCCCATCATTATTAATAAGCCGCATACGTAAACTACTTCATGTAGTCAAAACACACCTTAGCCATTAATCTGATAAGCACAACCATGCACATACCCATTCTCTACCAAAATAAACAAACCATTCTGCAACCACTGCATCTGGAAATACCACCGCAAACAACCTGACACCTAAGCAATTAATTCACCCTGCATGTATGCAAATGCGTGAGAGAAACAACTCAGTACCTGAATAATTTAATCCATATCCATACACACATATATTAACCTACCCATCCAACCTCCCAGAATCATAGTTAGCATGCTCAACCTTATACAACACTTGTACACATACCCATAACATATTCTGTTATTTGTGTACCTCAATTATACCAAATATTAACTTAATCCTAATTACAATATATAATTATTGTCTCGTGTAGTTTGTTTTTTCCCCATTCAAATTAGTTCATATATACATCCTGAAATGGATAATGTTTTCATTTGAGCTTACTTATTATAACTGCTGATGGCAAGATCCCACGATATATGTGCACATAAAGAGTTCAGGCACAAAACCACTTACACGCCAATCGAAAAATGGAGATAAACATTGGAATCAAACCGGTAAAAAGTATAGGTTGTGTTATATTCCGCCGCTTTTATTCATTGCATCATAACCATGTGATCATATGACAAGTGGAATTAATGAGCTTTACATTTATTTTCAGGCAACAATCTGTTATTTAAACTGCATTTCTGAATTGTCCTTTACGTGGTTTTGCGCCTGAACTCTTCATATATTGTCTATAACTGCATTGTCATGTGGCTAGAACACAACTCGCTGAGAAGCGACGTTGTCCAATGAATAAAGTATATTGATTGATTGATTGGTGGTTTCTTTACGCCGTGTCAGCAGGATAGGCCATATTCACAGCGAGTATATTTACCGCACACACTATATGTATGCTATATAAACATTATACAAGTACCATACGGCCAGAAGCTTCCACTGCTCCTCAGCCCTTACTTCCTCCTCATCATCGGCTGCTGAAACCTGAACTAAACCATCGACTGGTTGATCATACCCCAACCTCAGGCCAGCCTGTGGCGCCACCTGTCCGCTCAAGCGACAAACGATCACGCAACCCCATATTCACTGTACTGCTGAAAGTGTAGTTAAGCTGATGACGTCGCTATCAACAACGGGGCCTGTCTGGAATTGTTGTCGCAAGCAGACAGGCAAAGAATGAATTGAAAACTTATATTACTGAAATAACCAATTTACAATGTAATGTGAACGGCCGGAATACCAGTGCATCGGCGCTGAAAAAAAGATGTATGTTCTGATGAATAAACTGTTTTACAAAAACAATTAATTGTGCTCAGACCTCTTTTCGATAGTTAGTGAATGGGAATCGAGGCCTCGGTTGTCGTGTTGTATGAGAGGGCCTTCACACGCTGCCCCGCCATCGCGTAATATATGTAATATGGTCACCGCCGCCGTTGGATCCCACACCTGCACCCAAGCGCAGTCTCATTGCATCCAGTAACTGTCCCATTCACACAACTGAACACCCGCACCCACACACAACACACACCACACCCAGCCGCATACAGACGGGATGACCGAATGAGTTGAGCGTCCGTCTCCCGTTTTGGTAGATCGTGGGACTGGAACCCTGATCGAGTCAAAATGACAAATTAAAAATTGATAATTGTCGCTTACTATCCAGTCGCACTGCATTATTAGGATAGGGGAAAGGACTGGGTGGCTCAATATCAGGATCATGTGACTGAGGCGAGGTGGGGTGAGACTGGCTGCTGCTGGCCTAGTCTCCTAGTGGGGCAGCACTATTATGTCACCATGAGTGTGCACCCTCACAAGGCGGTACCCATCCTGATATGACCAGAGATGGTTCCATGAGGTAGCGGTACCCATCCTGATATGACTTTACGTGTTGTTCGGACGTAAAACCCCAACAACCAACCAACCAATACATCCAGCCACGAGGACCTCCTGGCTAACTCACTAAAAGGCAGCGGGGAGCCACAGCGTGAGTGCCATTGATTGGTGATTTGGGCGGATATGCCGGCTGGGCGGGCACTCAGCTGGGGACACGTTGGGGGATGAGGCAGGTAAAGCCGGAAGTCACGTGATAAACACGATACGGTCACCTGCTCCTCGATAAAACTAAATTGGTTGTCAAATAGGACCAGGAGGGCTCTAATTTTGGAGGCTTTGTGCATACGTGTGTGATTTGATTTAGATTTCCATCACAACGATGTCTGTAGGGTGGACCATGTGGGCCTTAGAGCCAATAATTAGGCGCGTATGGTATTACACTGACATAGTGATGATTTTGGATTATGCATGAAGCCATTTGTTAAGTTCTTTCTAGAATCATATGGCAACATGACACTTGACGTAAATCGTCATTAGTAGTATATTATATTATTTCGCAGGTAATGGTAGACATGTATTTCCAATGTAATGCCACTTATATTCATATATTCGGTGTTGTCGTTGGTTGGGGTTTCATGTCCTGACACAATATAAGGTTATCTCAGGATGAGTACCGATCTACTAGCGTTCATACTCTTGGCAACATAATAGTGCTGTCCCACTGGGAGATCAGACAGCTGGGACCACATACCGATGTCCCACTAGGTCACATTATAATTGTCCTGACACCGAGTTAACAAGTCCTTGTCCTATCCTAGTAATGCTGAGCATGCTGGGCTCGTTAGTACCAAGTATCAATTCTCTAAGTTATTGGTTTGACTCGACCGCGGATTGATCTCCAGACCTTCCGCAAGGAAAGCCTGCGCTCTGCCGATTCGGCCACCGCGTCCGTTGACATTTCTAGCTGATAACAAACATAGTAATGGAGTAATATATCAATTAATTACCCTGGTTTTCCTACCAGAAAGGTTACAGGTCGTACATACCATACATTGATATACACAAATATTCTAATAATATGCGTCTTTGTATAGATTGATATCAAACCACCAAAGGTGTGTAATAGTGGTACGACGGTGTAACAAATATTAAGATCTCCATTTCAGCTATTGGGATATCCCATTGTAAAATATTCTGATAAAACGCATTGGTGGGGAATGTGAAATGGTCTATGAAGGAGTACAAATGGTCTATAAAGGTAAATGATGTATAGGGCCAGGTGCATGAATGTATTTATCTAGTTGCTGGTGACTCTTTACTTGTACTTTTGTAGTCAATAGTCTTTGTGTATTAAATAGATAGTGTGAGAGGGGCACTACTGTTAGTGTGGAAGGAGCTAAAGAACTCTACTCACTACCCCCCCCAACTCTTAGTCACGGATCACCACACACACATAACAGGGCAGGTGCAGGCCAGGCAGCCACAAGGCATGGTGGTGGTTGGTAGATCACAGTAGCCGTGGTGACACAAGAATGCTTACTATTCATTGGTGGAACTAGACATGCTTGTTGCTCATTGGAGATAATGGTCAGCCATTGTTATTTGTGCTGAGTTGACATAGTAAAGCGGGTCGGAAGGGCTGGGAGGTAGAACGGGCAGGATTGCTACTTCGCTTGAGATTGATTTTCGCTTTTGTTGCTTATCCCACTCTATGGGATAAGAATTCAATCTCATTAGTGGTACCGTCTTTTTCAACAGTGCCCACTTCCGGTCGGTACATGATGCTGCACCAACTGGGATCCCATGCTGTTTATACAATATATGACTCAGTCACATTATCTTGATACGTGCAGGTTTGTTCCTACAAAATGAGTTCACGAGCAAAACTGTGTAAACGCCAATCCAACATTTTGATTAAAATGAAAGATTCTTCCAAGACGGTAATTTTAATTCTTACTGTTTCCACTTTTCTAGTGATATAATGATTATGGAGCAATGAACCAAGACAAAGTAATGTAAACAACAATTTTAAATGTTGAAGGTTTGATTTTAATGTTTATTTAATTTGTTTGATCGGCGTTTACATGATTTTGCGCCTGAACTCAATGCCGAATGACAATATTGAGAATTTAGCGAATAAATTTGGTGTGACTCGGCTCAGAATCTAACCCACGACCGCTCGCATTTGAAGCGAACCGTGTCCTGCTTAGGCACCCCGTGGGGGTGTTTTTCTGTTGTATTTTTCTATTGACAGAGGTTGGGAGGGTGAGACAGTAGCCAGAGGGATGGGGGAGTGTGTGGTGGCATCAAGTGACAGGTGCCTGAAGCGCGACAATCACCGGTGAACTTAGCAGAGGAGCCTATTAGACCCCCAACGGCATGCGCACTCTGGGAGCCCACCAACGCCATGGTGAGGGAAGGGAGTGGGGTCGGGAGGAAGGTGGAGGGGCGAGGAGGGGTGTGGAGCGGTGTGGGTGGATTTGTGTGAGGAAGGCTGTGGATGGGTGTGGATGGGTGTGAGGAAGGGTGTGGAGGGGTGTTGAGGGGGAAGGGTGAGGAAGGGTGTAGAGGGGCGGGGATCTGTAGGACAAAGGGGATGGATGGGTGTGGAGGGGTGAGGAGTGTGAGGAAGGGGTGTGGAAGGGTGAGGAAGGTGAGGAAGGGTTTAGAGGAATGGGGATGGGTCAAGAAAGGTACGAAGGGATGTGGAGCGGTGGGAAGGGATGGGGATGGGTGTGAACGGGTGGGGAGAGGTGGTGGGGGAGTCAAGAAGGGTGTAGAGGGATGTGGAGTGGTTAGGGGTGTTGAGGGGTGGGGCCGGGCGCGGAGGAGTCAAGAAGTGTGTGGAGCGGTGTAGAGGTATGAGGACGGGTGTGGAAGGGTATGGTATGTAGGGGTGTGGAGGGGTGCAGAGGAGTGAGCAGGGGTGAGCAGGGGTGAATGATGTGAATTGGTGTGGAAGGAGGAGGAGCAGTGCGGATGGGTGTGGATGGTGTTGGCGGTGAGGAAGGTTGCGGACAGTTGCACAGGGATGAGGAACTGTGTGATGGAAATGTGTCAATGTGTTTGAAGGAGGGTGTATAAGGATGGCGATATGTGCATAGGGGTGTGGAAGAGGATGGGAGTGTGGATGGATGTGGAGGCGAGTAGACGATGATAGGTGGGTATGGAGTAGTGGGGCTAGATGTGGCTGGGTGAGGAAGGGTGTAGAATGCGAAGATGGAGCATGTCGAGAAGGAGGAAGGATGGAAGGTGTAGATGAGGCTACATGTGTGTCAATGTGAGCGGGTGGGTGTAAAGTAGGGTAAAGACATGAGAAAGGGTGTGACATTGTGTGAAGAGGTGTCCACGGGTGTGGCGGTAGGTGGTAAGGGGCTGTGGAATGATTGGAAGAGGCTATTCAGCAGTGTATGCGCATACATGGATATGACGGTGTGTGGTGTCATTGGGATTGAGTGAAAGGGTAGGAAGTAGGTGAAGCCGTGAAAGGTGGCGTGAGTTAGGTACGAGTGACAAAGGGGAGAGGTGTGCAATATAAAAGGGATGAAGGAGATCAAAGGCGGGAGTAGTGCGATGCCAGAGCTGGGAATGATCGGGCGAATTTACGAGAGGTGGGAGAGGTGGGAGAGTTTGGAATGCATGGTGGTAGAGACGGGGGAGGGATGGGAGAGGTGGGAGGTATTGTTCACAGATTGGAGAGATAAGGCTGATGGGAGAGATTGGAATGATAGTAGAGCATGGTGGTAGAGATGCGGAGAGGTGGGACAGGTGGGAAGTAATTGACACAGATTGGAGAGGTGGCAGAGGTGGGTCAGACTGGAATGATTGGAATACATGGTAGTAGAGGTTGGAGTGGTGGGAGAGGGGTGGGAAGTATTTGACACATATTGCGAAGGTGTGGGAGCGCTGCGAACGATTGGAATGATCAGAATTAAAGGTGGTAGAGATTTGAAGAGGTAAGACAGGTGGGAGGGATTTGGCACATATTGGAGAAGTAGGGGTTGTGGGGGAGATTGGAATGGTGGGAATACATGAGGGTAGAGATTGGGAGAGATGGGGGAGGTGGGAGGTATTTGGCACAGTTGGGAGAATTAGGTGTTGTGGCGGAGATTGGAATGGTCGGAAATCATGGTGGTAGGGATTGGGAGAGTTGGGAGAGGTGTGAGGTATTGGCACAGATTGGAAGGGTCGGAGAGCTGGGAGAGATTAGCCTGATCGGAATGCATTGTGGTAGAGATTGGGAGATCTGTTTGTTTTTTGTTGTTTTACATCCTAGCAACATATAAGGTCATATCATGACGGGGATTGGGAGAGGTGAGAGAGGTGGGAGGTATTGGAGAGGTAGGGGGGTTCGGGGGAAAACAAGGGAGTGGTGGGACGGATGCGTGGAAAGATGAGAGGGGTGGCAAATTGCAGGACTTGTAGTAGCGGGAGGACGCGGGCGGGGAACGGCGGGAAGGGGGGTGGGCGGGGGGGGGGGGTTCATCAGTCGGCAAGGCCCAGCTCTGAGCAGGGTGGGGATTGCGGATAGGGGTGGGGGTGGTATGTGTGGGGGTTGATCTATGCGTCTCGTATTTCAAGAGGCCCACTTTATGAGACCCACTTCATAATGAATCATGGCCGCTGCTGAACCAGCCGCCCCTCACCGTGTCAGCGCGCCCTCTATCGGCCTTGTTTAGTTTTGAATAGCAATCAACCCGCGCCGTGAGCGAGGATGTTTACTGTTCGCAGATTATTCATTTGAGGACATTGCGGGGAGCTTACGACATGGTTCCGGTCGCCTTGAATAATATCGACTTGTGGGATTTAATGGAATCGAATGGAGGACACGGTGACAGGGCCGGGGGAAGAAATTATGTGTCAGGGCTGGTAGGTGTATGTGTTGGGCGGTTAGGGTGTCGGTGATTAATCGGTATGTGTACCCGCCAGAAGCCGAATCATAAAAATTGATCTATTTATTAATATACATATATTAAAACTATGTATATATTTAGATACATAACTAAGTATATATATATTTGATAAATACATATAAACATATGAATATATATATATCATAAGTATATAACAAATATATGTACTAATAATATATAATGTACTATGTTGATATAAATAACGGCAGGCCCTTAGATATTTCTCTCTACTCATCTTAACCTCCATGATATTCACTGCGGAGCAGGCATTCTCTCCTTCCTCCCTCCTCCACACTGTGAGCCAACTGTCATTCTGCTCACTTTCAAATTGGTGGTTTTAGATCGGTTACTAGCTATCACAGAAATACGCAACATGTTTCTGTTTCCATTATTTATATGCACCGATAAATTATTGTAATATATATGTATATTTGATAAATATATATATTGCTCCATCTATATATAATAAAACAATACATATTTATATATATATATATATATATAGATAGATAGATATACAGTAAAACCTCTCTCACCGACCACATCCACAGATGGATCAGTTCCCGATATCGATCGCTTTATTTGGGTCCTAACAATACCATTGTCATCATCATCATCATCATGCTGTCAGTCGCGATGTGACAAAGACTGCTTTGATTACTTGACTGCCGCTCTCCATTTAGCTCTCTGCTGTGAGAGTGATGTCCATTAGTCACATTTCATGAAAGCTGTCTGCAAAAGTGTTGAAGTGCTGCTGGCTTTTGCAAGTTACCAGCGGCACTCTCTCGGAGAGCAAATAGAGGTTTCACACTGGCAAGAACATGTCCAGACAGGCGCAAAACTATTTGTCCCTGCAGTGGCTGGTCGGGAGATGGTCGGGAGATGTTGGGCGTTCCATACATCAACCGCTCTTAATGCTGCCACAGTGACATGGTTTTCTGTTTAGGGTTTGTTCCCTTAGCCTTCGGTTCTGTCAAGAACCTGTACCACAAGGCAGTGGTTTACAACTCTGCAGGGCAGGGGCATCAAACTCCCTGAGGTATTGCAATACCTGCAATATAGGACTGCAGTACCTGCAGTACCCAATACCATTGTAACCATACTATAGCTCCCTAAGCCGATCACCTCCCTAAATGGACCACTTAAATTCGGTCCCAAGGAAGGTCGATTTAGAGACGTCTTACTGTATATATATATATGTATGCATAGTCGGGAAGACAAATGGGGAGACATAGGAACCTGGTTTGGAATGAGTGTGAAAGTGGCCGAGTGGGCAGGCAGAGCCAGGGAACAAGGCAGGATAAACTGATTCTGCACAGGGTCAGTGGTGCATCTCTGTTGGTGGTTTCACACCGGTGACAACTTATTACAGAAAAACGCCACATGTTGGTGGTTCCATTATGTTATATGCGCATAATAAATTATATAGTACACACATTGGTAAGGTTACAGGAAACTCCTCCAGGCAGCGCTCACCACCCACCCGTGTAGGAATGGAACAATGACCTAAATACGAGAAATGCAAGAGAATATAACATAATAAAATATGTGAGTAGCTTTGTTATTTATATTCACATAATAGATTATATAAAACGTACATGTTATCCTTGACCACAGGGTTGTACACAAACAACCACTTTCCAGAATTATATATATATATATATATATATGTATATATATCGCCACCTCCCATTCTGTATTTAAAGAAAAGGGGATTGTCACTGATTATGGAAGCCATCTGCGAGAATGGGGGTGAGGGGGTGGGATCCTTAAATGGAAGAGCGGTCCAATTCCAGTCTGCCCAGATCAGGGAGGATGCGGGATGAGCTATTGCTTATTTCCGAATTATTACCCGTGATCAGGGTGGCTTAACTATATATATATGTATGTGAGCAGATGTTTATTCACAGATATATATATATATATATATATATATATACATGCATATATATACATACCTCATCATAGCAGGTTGATGGCTTTGCTGCACACCCACACACAGAGGAACCCCCACTCACCGATCAAAATACAAGAACCGGAGGAGAAATCACCACAAATAACTCTTGCAAACAAAACAACGCAACTACCACTACCAACCCCCGAGACAGCCAGTGGGGCACCCACATCTCCATCGGAGCACGACCATCATATGATGTCTCTCTACCGGGACCACCTCGGTGCCTGCTGACTAGTATAAAGATGGCATCATGAGGTCGCCTTGCCATTGGAAATCAATAGCTGGCCGAATTGAATGGTGAGCTTCTCCGGCCGGCCGCCACCCCCCACGTGGCGCCACCAACAAATCTCTAATCACACAAAATCGGTGTTGTTTTGTAAAGCGAGAAACGTCCGGAAGTATGGTCCATATGTTATGCACTGGATCGAACCAGTGGCAAGTTAAGCTTGGCATTTATTCTCGCATGTATGGATGCGATTTTCTGTACAATGTTGTTTAGATAGCGCGCCATGAATTAAGATGAGAATATCATTGAAAGAGTACGCAGTTGGTCGCCATTTGTTTTCTAAGAAGAGCTCAAGGCTTGGGATCGAAATGGACCCATCTGATACTGGCAACACGTGGAATGCGGGAGGGATATTATCTGCTGCCGGTAGTCATGGTGATGCAAGGGCGATATTAGACGATCATATGCTGCTTTCCCGCTAGGATAGCCTACGCTACATCCGGGTTACTTCTACTAGTTCTACCCACAGCGCTGACTTTCTTTCCCTTCTCCTCTCCCTCTCTCTCTCTTTCTCTCTCTCTCTCTCTCTCTCTCTTTCCTTTCTTTCTCCCACACACACACGCGCGCGAAAATATAACTCCGAGATGGATAGTTTACCGGATCGGACCTTCAATTTTTACTTAGTCAGATTGGTCAGTGAGTTGTTGATAAATGGACATCGCGGGGAGCGGGTCGATGTTGGGGGGATTCCGCACGTCTTCCACGGGCTCGTCCAGTAACCCCAGGCGCCTGGTTCTGTAATAAGTCACCGACGCCCGCCGCTAATATATAGTGACGCGGACACATTGCACGAGCGCCAAGGGGCGCATAATGGATGATTAATTGATTCATGTGCCTGCAAGTCTGTGTAGAGTTGGCGGAAGCGACCGACAGTAAGACAGAGGGGCTGTTGTGTTCAGGTTGTGGTTTGTTGCTTGTTTGTTGTTTGTTGTTTGTTTTTGTTTAGCAGATTATGGTTGGTGAATTGTGAGTGAAGTGAGTCGCACACAGACAGACATTGCGGCTTGATATAATTGAAGGGACGTTTCAAGGCGATATGCCACTTGGACATCGGGAGGGGATTTTCCTATGCACCAGGAGACTATCGAGATAATATATATATGTATATATATATGTATAGTGGACACATGAATACATATATGGTCACATACACATATAGGCACATACACATACATATATGCATCTACACAGACGCACATAAACACATATGGGCAGATGCATATATACACGAGTACACGTTTAAACATCTCCACATGTATGTACGCATGTACACCTACACACTTAAATATATATATATATATATATATGTGTATACATGTGTAGACGTACAAATGTAGATCTACACATGTGTGCACGTAGGTATGAATGCATGTATGCTTGTATGCATATATACATGCATGCATATACACACATGATATGCATACATGCATATATACACATATGCATACATTAATATACCCACATACACATATATGCATGTACACATATACACATGTACGCATATACATATATACACATATATATTATACACGCACCCATAGAGACATAAAACTTGCGCATATTTACATATTTACACATACACATATATATGCATACACATATTAAACATATTAAAATATACATATACAAATATATAAATATATATACAAACATAAGGAGACTAATTCCACTAGGACTGACACAGGTCTAGCACAGCGGTTGCGGAGGTATGTATATGGTGGCTGCACAGGTATTTTTTGGTAGGAGATGCAAATAATTGTTCGTAATGCTTAAGCATTACGGGTAATTTGGCGGCAAATACAGCCAAGCGCTAGTAACTAAGGTCACTTCCGCCATATATCGCCCAGTAAACAAGGCGACTGCGGCTCCACTGGTGTCATATTTCTGAACTAAATTACCACGTCTTCGGCTATAAAAGCGACTGCTAGCTGCGAACATTTCACTTTCGACACGGGAGCCACGAGGACAACAACTGCCTTAAATTGGTTCCAGTTCGCCGGGACAGCATAAATTCACAAGCGAGCGACGCAGCAGGGAGCTGGCAACATGTGCCCTGGGTCGCCGGGACAGTTCTCCGACGATTGACGAAGCCAGGAGCCGGCAACACGCCCCGCCCCGGCTTGCCGGCACGACGTTAACATTCTCCGGCGATTGACTGAGCAACGAGCCGGCAACACGCATGCCAGTTCGCCGGGACGATATTGAAATTCTCCGACCGATGACGAAGCAAGGAGCCAGTGTGCGTGTCGCCGGGACAGTTCTCCGGCATTTGGACGGACTGGGGGCCGTCAACACGCGTGCCAGTTCGCCGGGATGCATTAAATTCTCCGGCGAGAGTCACAGTCATGAGCCGGCAACACGCGCCCCGGGCCGCCGGGACAGTTCTCGGGCGATTGACGAAGCCGGGGCCTTGCGACATGCACCCGGCTTGCCAGCACAACGTTAACTTCTCCAACGGGCGACAGAGCCAGGGGCCGGCGACACGCGCCCCAGGTCGCCGGGACAATTCTCCGATGACGATCGACAAAGCTAGGACGAAAAATTCTCGAACGAGCGACAGAGCCAGGGGCCGACGACATGTGCCCCAGTCGCCGTAATGACATTAATTTCGCCGGCGGTCGACGGAGCCGGGAACCGCCAACACGCGCTCCAGTCGCCGGCGCAACATTGGAATTCGCCGGCGATTGGCGAAGCAAGGAGCCGGCAACACCCACACCCATTCTACAACACGGGCATACGGCGACAGCTTAAGTCTTCGAGCCGGTGACACACGCACTATTTCGCCGGGAAAAACATTAAATGAAGCGGAAAACTTTACCATCTACATGAATAACACAAATCTACTTCACAATAAGTCTTCACCATGAGCCTGGCCCATAACTCAATAATCTGTGCGTGATCAGGTGATGTGCCAGCAATCTACAACATGCGCATACGGTGACACTTAATTCTTCGAGCTGTCAACACACGCACCAGTACGCCTGGACGACGTTAAATTTTACCACCTACATTTATAACACAAATCTACTTCACAATAAGTCTTCACCATGAGCCTGGGCCGAGACCCAACAATCTGTGTGTCATCACGTGATGTGCCAACAAGGGACACGCTCACCGCCACATCCACAGGTCTGCAACACGTGCATACGGTGACAATTAATTCTTCGAACTGCCAACACATGCACTAGTTTGCCGGGACGATGCTAAATAACACTAAGCAACGCCCAAATATAACATAATTCTACCTGACAATAAGTCTTCAGTACGAGTGCAGGCCATGACTCAATACTCTGTGCATGATCACATGATGTGATCAAGAAGGAACACGACCACTGCCACGCCCACAAATCTACAACACGGGCATACAGCGACACTTTAAGTCTATGAGCCGGTAACATGTGCACGATTGCGCCGGGTTCAGCATCAAACGAAGCATCTACCTCACGATAAGTCTTCGGTACGAGCCCAGGCCATGACTCAATACTCTGTCCATGCCCAAGTGATGCGCCCAACAAGGGGCACGACCGATGCCATGCCCATAAAACCTACAACACAGCATATGGCGATACATTGAGCCTTCGAGCCGGTAACACGTGCACCATTTTGCCAGGACAATAAGTCCTCAGCACGAGTGCAGGCCATGACTCTATAATCTATCCACGCTCACGTGATGTGCCAACAAGGGACAAGACCCCTGCCATGCCCACATCATGATTCAATAATCTGTGCGTGACTTTGTGATGTGCCAATAAGGGACATGTCCACTGCCATGACCACAGACCTACAACATGGGCAAACGGTGACACTTAAATACTTTGAGCCGCCAACACATCTGCCGGTCTGCCGGGACGACATTAAACTCTCCGGTGATCGACGAAGCGAACAGAACAAGAATGATGTAACTATGCACTGCTAGATGTACTCAGCGGGATGCACTGTGACCCTGCGGTAGGACATCTTTGAGGCGCTTACGACAGACAATGAGCTGCTGGGAGTGCGGGTTACCTTGGCGATTTAGTAACCGCAGTTCCGTAACCTATTCAAAAACTAAATTATCTGCCCCTTTTCTCATAGGTCACTACGCTCTACACCACTGATGCCTCATGGATCTGCTGAGGCAGGGACTGTTAACAAACACATTGAGAAATAAACAAGGCAAATCAATGAAATACACAATACATAAAGGTCACCTGCCCTTCCATGGCTCTACCCAGTACGACGCTGTCTCCTCCAGATTGGACTTCAGTGCCCAAACACCTTGAGCAAACCCTCACACAATGGACTCAACGTGCACGTCTGGACCTCGAGGACATCCTGGAGCTCTCCTGCCCCACAGAACATTCCGGTCGTCAGAGCGACTCTCTGGCGCTGTATGGCTCCTAACGCCACCACCACTGGTCCGGACCACCACTGACCGGGATTCATCACGACTGATGGGTCACCAATCACGGTCAAAGTGCTGGATAATTTCCTCAGACATGCCCTGTCCGCGGTGGGCCACAAACGACAGCAGCCTCCACACTATATAGGCTCCCCAGGGGAGGCGCACACACATGTTCAAACCATGGAGTCCCCCTACAGGACATTAAGACACTCGGTCACTGGACCTCTGATGCCTGCACGTCTACCTCCCCAGAGTTCTAACACTTACCTTCCCAGAACTCCTATTATTCAGCTACAGCCACGCTATCATCCTTACTTGGTTATAAGCATGCCTAAGCCTCATCTCACATTACATAACTAACTAAGAGCCTGTACTGATGACAAGAGCTAAAATTGTAATAAAAAAAGGCATACTATATTCGCTGTGTTTGTTTTGCTAATTGTTCGTAATGCTTAAGCATTACGGGTAATTTGGCGGCAAATACAGCCAAGCGCTAGTAACTAAGGTCACTTCCACCATATATCGCCCAGTAAACAAGGCGACTGCGGCTCCACTGGTGTCATATTTCTGAACTAAATTACCACGTCTTCGGCTATAAAAGCGACTGCTAGCTGCGAACATTTCACTTTCGACACGGGAGCCACGAGAATAACAACTGCCTTAAATTGCCATCCCACCCACCCCACGATGAGAAGGGGATATAGGGTTATAAGCATGCCTAAGCCTCATCTCACATTACATAACTAACTAAGAGCCTGTACTGATGACAAGAGCTAAAATTGTAATAAAAAAAGGCATACTATATTCGCTGTGTTTGTTTTGCTAATTACTAAATAATATAGTATCTGCCGTACATTTATACTGGTATAATTCGCTATACATCGCATGTGAGCCTGTCTCAAAAGGTGTTAACTCTTCGTTTTTTTTGTCCATAGTAACGATTGACACAAAACAGCACAGAAACGGTTACACTAAAAACACAAGGACATTTGCTTCATATCAATATGTATTCTATTGGGATTATGAAACACCATGTAAAAAACAAATCAGTTTATCATGAGCAAAATGCATAAGTAGATAGTGTGTTGATTGTTACTATGGACACAGTTTTGTCCCATATTGCTTAGCACCTTTTGAGACAGTCTCATATATAGAATGCAGCAATCGATCGACTGAACAATATCTGCTTACTCAAAGGAAATTTGCAATGAATCCTATCGATCTATTTAGGATAGTGAACTTAAGTGGCGTTATTAAGGAACTATATTTCATATCCTGCTTTATGTGAATATTAATGGCACCCAACCATGGAATGGAATTGTTCATTGGTTAAAGGGCTAGCCGACTTACTGGCAGATTTCTCCACTATGGGTCACCCAGATATGGTGTCGGTAGTGGTATGAAGCCACTGGGCGTGGTATGAAGCCGGTAATCTACAAGGGCTGATTCAATAACAAAATATGTAGCCGGTGCCCCATTATATTTCCCTATCCAAACTAATAATCATAATGGTAAATTTCAGCATGTCTCGCAGCTTTGTGGACACACTGAGTTTCAATTGATTTTAACATAAAAGATGAATGTCTTTCTGTTAAACCCCAGCGCATACTGCATTTTCAGATACATATATATAGGAGTAATAAGGTCGGAGGCTTCATTCTGCTCCTCAGCCTTTACTTCGTCCGCAGGCATCGACTGGAGGAGCCTTGGTGTATTCCTGTACTGTTCCAGCCTAGCTAACCTCGGATCCAATTGAGGGCGCCACCGACCTGCTCCCGGGTCAACTGCCTCCCCATATACCCTCACTGTACCGTCTTCCTTATTAAGTAGGACTATTATTACTATAAATATTATATATATTATATATATTATATATATTATATATATTATTACTATTCAATGACCTTCAGTTCCCAGTCGATCCAAACCAATGACTAATATAATTGATACTTGTCGCTTCCTAGCCTGGCGCTCAGCATTCAGCATGATATGGCAAGGACTGGTTAGCTCAGTGTCAGGATAATGGGACTGAGTGAGATATCAGGTCATGGGGCCAGCAGTCTGATTTCCCAGTGTGACAGCACTACAAATTCACCATGAGTGCACACTGTCACAAGGTGGTACCATCCTGACATGGCCTTTGATGTTGCCAGGACTTAAAACTCCAAAAAATAACTAACCATTCAATGACTATTGCTAAATTAACCTTTCGAAATTTCCAAGCATTCGCCGCACATCATTCAAACTGAATCAAAGGCTGATATTGGTGCTCATTCAACACTTCATGGCAGAGCCTGATGATTGAGCTTCGATGCAATTAAGCCACACCTATTGTATAGTATACAGTATGATAACCCACCTTCATCGAGTCTAATATCCATTATATGACTTCACTCCCCACCCGCCACACATTACCCTGCCGTTCAATTGCATTGCCTTGCTCATTTATCTTTTTAATTCGCCACATAATTGTGCATAATTCTTACCGCGAGCACAGCTTTAAGACAAAGCTGATGGGAACTAAATTGTATTAGAGTTAAAGAAAATGAATATTATAATCTATGGCGGTGTGTGTGGCAATGAGAGACTGTTCGGTTGTCTCAAATCTGCAGGTGGGCAGGAGTAGGGCCAGGACGCGATAAGACTGCATTTGGGTCTGGTGATAATATGACATTAAAACGTATGTATCTATAATCTGCGTTTTACTATCATACCAAGAGTTCAGCCGCAAAACCCTGTAAACGCCAATAACAACAAAATTAAACTAAAGATTTTGACCTGAATATAATTTTCTTCTCACTAATTTACAACATGAACAAGGAACTGCATGACATGGGCTTTATTCAAGAGAAGGTCATATGTATAATAGGTCAAAACGAATAAGGTCAACAGGTGGTATAGGTCAATGAATCAGGCTCTGAACCCCATTGTGCTGTCTTGTCTTATTGTAGGGATGGGTGGGCGGCCATCTAAGGTGATAGTTGTTGTCGGTCTGAGTCTGGAGGTGTTCTGTTGAAACCAGGATCTGGCGGCCCGTTGTTGACCAGAAGTGACATCAGAGCTCTCCCTTGCCGAGATCTGGCTCCATGGAGGTCTGGCAGAGGAGTCAGGATCGAACCCATTTGGTGCCACTGCAGCAGCAGCCCCTCGTTCGCGCGAAAATTACCCATGTTGATGAACCAACATGATCAATTCCACTTTGCTTATGATGAAATAATTATGGAGCAAGGAACAAACAAGTAGAAATATAAAAAAAAGGGCTTTTTGAAAGTTTGATTTCAATATTCATCTAAATTTGTGTTTGTTGAGGTTTTACGTCCTGGTAACATCTAATGTCATATCTGGACTCCTCTATAGAGTCCCTTATTCAAATGGGTGTTAGTTGCGTGCACCTGGGTCCTTTGCCATCAATAATCTCCCGACAATTAACCGCAAATTAAGAAGCTGTAAATGTATTTATCAGGGAAGATGGAGTGAATGGTGTCTTACGGCCTAGCAACATTTTATATCATATCTGCATGTGCAACGACCTTTGAGAGATATAACCCAATATTTGTGACTTCGAAGTGCTGTCCCAATTAATAATAATAATGTGAATTTAATAAAGTGCTCTCACTAGTAGGAACTATCCTAAGGCGTTACATGCTAAAACGCATGATATGTGATGTTAACAACTTGATTAAAAAGTGTTCATGGAGAGAGAAATTGTTAGTTTAAAATAAAAGCCTACCTACCATAGGTAGGTGAATCTTGAGGATATATTACAATTGTTGAAATGATGTTGTCGTCTCTTCTCTCTTGGTACATTAGTTGATGCACCAGGGGAAATTCCAATCCCGGGTCATTAATCTTCCTCATTACTCTGCTCCTTGGATTATCCTAGTAATGCTGGACATCAGGCAGAATAGTGACAAGTAGCAATGTTTACGTCATTCGTTTGACACTGTCGGGATTCGAACCTGGGGTTTCGAATCATACGACGGGAGGGGGGCGCTAACCTCATCCGGCCATCCGTCCGATTATTTATATATGATATAATATTTAACTAACTTATTATTTTCACACCCACGTGGCGACTTCTGGCATTATCATGGTGCAGTCAGACTATATATGTCATTATCCTGCACCTCTCCCCTAACATCATGGTTCTCCGGAATATTTAGATTGTTTGTTTGTTGTTGTTGTTTTACGTCCTAGCAACATCTAAGGTCGTATCAGGACGACCGGAATATTTAGATAATTGTCAATATCGGCCGTGCTATTTTGTTAATTTACCATTGGAGATGCGTAATCTGAAAATAATTAAAACAAACACCATTAAGAGACTGGCTATGAGAGATAATTTCATCACTTAGTGAAACATTTCACATCAGGTAGGCCTACATCTCCAAATCCTGAGCCTTTAATCGAATGCGAACACAATTAAACGGGCTGTAATCATTTGTTATTTACCGCCGCATATTAACTAAGACTGAGCCGGTTAACCGCTGTTTAAACACAGGTGTTTTATTTGCCTTAAATAAATCACAACCTTGCATCGTTCCACACATTCAGTGCTGTGTCTCTCCCCTTGTGTATCGATTTATACTTGGCGGAAATCTCATCAAAACCCCCCAATCTCCTCGTTTTAAGCACTCTAAATTAAAATAACCGGCAATTCCACGACCCCGCCCGGGTTTCGATTCTTCGATGCCTGAGGGTGTTATCATACAAACCCCATCGATCGATTCGTCCTCATTTAAAATAAAAACCAACATGTCATGTAAGCCCGCCACTCCCCTCCCCTCCCCTCCCCTCCCTTCCCTTCCCCTCCCCTGCCCTGCCCTCCCCTCCACTCCCCTCCCCGCCCCTGCCCTGCCCTGCCCTGCCCTGCCATGCCCTGCCATGCCCTGCCCTGACCTGCCCCCCCCCCCCCCTCCCCTCCCCCGCCTCCCCTCCCTCCCTCCCCTCCTCTCCCTCCCTCCGCCCGGCCAGCCCACGATCACCCGGCGCCCGAGTCAACACCGCTCCTCGAGTTCTTACTTTAAACTTGTAAATAATTACCAAAAATTATGCGAAGTACATTCATAATTAGGCGGAAAGGGGCCGTGTGACCAAGACGAGGTGGTGTGTATGTGTGTGTTAATAATGCATTCAGTTGCTTGGTTGGTTGTTGGAGTTTTATGTCCTGGCAGCATCTAAGATCATAAAAGGATGGGTACCGACTTGTGACAGTGCGCACTCATGGTAACTTAATAGTGCTGCCCCACTGGGGAATCAGGCCACCAAAACCATGACCTGATATCCTACTCAGTCACATCATCCTGACACTGAACTAAACAGTCCTTGCCCCATCCTATTAATGTTGAGCGCCAGGCTATGAAGCGACAATTATCAATTTTATAATAAAGTCATTGGTTTGACTCGACTGGGAACAGAACTCCCGATCTCCCGCATGCGAGGCCTGCGCTCTACCGATTCGGCCACCGCGCCCGGTGCGCTCAGAGATGGAACCAGCACAACATCGCCGTATGTAGGATGTGCAGAATTATCAGAAGAAATATGATACTACAAATGTTCTTGTCCATTCTCTGTTGTAGATATGTCACTTTGATGCGGCTATGTTTTCTACAAGGGAGAGATACACTGGCACTACAGTGGGGAACTAAAACTAAAGAAAGGTGGTATGTACACGTGTAACAAAAAGCAGATGAGGTACATGCTTATCGGTGGTATAAAGTATCTTATGCAACTATTATTCTGGGAATGTTCTAGACGGTATTGTTTGGTATTGGTGGAGCTCTCTGGAATGCAACTGAATCTGTATTAATGGTGGTGCATTGGTCAGCTTGCGTGGTATATAGCCGGTGGCAGAGGTGCAGAGGGCAGTTGGTGCAGATATGTACACATGCAATAAAAGCAAATAAGGTAGTGGTTGTGTGCATTCTTCTAGGAAACATACCAATGAAGGTTAGTTTGTTTTGTAAATATTTATTCTTTTGAATAATCTTTTTTTCTACGGCCAAGGCACTGTTTTTCGAGCCGTACATAATCACAGTTATTAAACACTTGTTACATATCTTATGGTCCTTTGGAAGGAAAATTGGATAATTATTAACTAAAATCTACTAGGATTATTGGTGTGACAATTGAATAATTATTCATGAAATATACAAAGGTTATTGAAACGACAACTGCATAGTTATGAATGGAAAAATAGACAGATTATTGCGATGACAATTTAAAAGTTATTAACTCAAATATTCAAGAGGGATTGGAATGACTATTGAATAATTAGTATGCGAAATATAGTAGGGTTATTGGAATGACCACTGAACAGATTCTAAGCGGGGTATACAAGAGTACAGTGGGACTTCAATGTGTACATTGTAATGTTAAGTAAATAACCGACTACACACGTTGACGTCTCGTTGCATAATGATGTTTATTCGGGTGCCCACCAGACTGCGCTGGTCGCCGGCTCGCTGGTTCCCTACACGCTAGCACCCGGCAGGCACTCAGTTAACCCCATACATCACATACATCACTATTGTTTCAATTCGAATCTGCAGTTCATCCCTATACTGTTATAGACAGATTGGTGAGATTACTTTTTTAACTGGATCTTAGACATCGGCTTCTACCCATTTGAGATCAGTCAACCAGGATGGAGTATTATGTTTGGAAAATCATTACGGGGAGAATTCTACTGGTATTTATGTGGGGTGAGATTGTTCGCTACCATAGCCCTTGATATATATATATATATATTGAATAGATAAGTACTTTTAAGTAGGATTCTGAAACTGTCGATATATCGACGAAATGATTACGGTCACATTTCAATGTCTATAAAAAGGAGAGTGAAATATATTATAATTATATAGAGGACCAATGGGTATGGATTGGTTAACAGGCTATGGATTCATTCAATGTTGTTAGCCACAAATGTATCACATCCCATTCATTTGTTGAGGTAATGGGAAGAATAATCCATAAAGGGTTACCATGGTTTCAAAATCTAGCTACTTCAGCCATTGTTATATGGCAACCTTTGTCTCCATATCTCACTAATATAGCTCTCAAAAGTAAATAAAACAGTAAGATATAATGTAATATTAGTTGTTCCCTTCCTTACTCAGGGATACATAATAGTTGGAAGCCTCCATGGGTGCATTGTGAGCAAATTCAGAAGCAAGTGGTGTTCATCATAGCTACTTCTGCGTGACCCATTCATTTCCATTGTGAAGCAAACCCAGAGCTATCTGGATATTTATGTGGCTTGTTTCAAAAGTTAAAGCCAACCATCAAATGACCATACAACCTTAAACTACAGAGAACATAAATAAAATAGGATGGCAAGGTCAAATGGGTACGTATGCAATTGCAGTGTAGTGCCCTGAGACCAGGTAAATGCAATTGGTAATTTAACGACGGAATTGCCTGGCGACACGTGGCCGATTAAGGTTACTTGATTGTAAACATGGTCCTTTTACGTGTTGAATCTATACGTTATCCCTCATCGGAGAATTGCCGGGAACATTGGCGAATCGGTAGAGTGCAGGCCTCCCGTGTGGAAAGTTGGGAGTTTGGTTCCTGGTTGAATGAAACCGATGACTTATAACATTGATAGATGTCGCTTCCTAGCCTGGCACTTGGCATTAATAGGATAGGGCAATGGCTGCTTAGCTCAGTGTCAGGATAATGTGGCTGAGTGTGATATCGGGTCATGATGCCTGATTTCCCGCTGGGGCAGCACTATAAAGTCACAATGAATGCACACTGTCACAAGTCGGTACTCATCCTGGTATGACCTTAAGCCCCAGTCACACCTACCCGAACGAGCCCCGGATTTTGAGCCGGACCACCCCGGACCAGTCGCCCTGACTGGGTCGGACAGCCCCAGATAAAATCGCTATTTTCGTAGTTGTTTGCCTCGCAGTCACACATACTTGGCCGATGTGATCTGGGGTGGTCCGGGGTGGTCCGGGTAGTCCGGGGGTGAACCGTGGCTTGTCCGGGCTGTCCTGGGCTGGTCCAGGGCTGTTTCTCTACTACTACTACCACTACCATCATGCCGGATCGAGCCCGGATGCCCCAGACCGCCCTTTATACATTTTAAAACATCTGTGGCGGACCCTGGACCAGCCACGGATCACGCCGGACCAGCCACGGATCAAGCCGGATCACACCGGATCACGCCGGATCACCACGGATGAGCCACTGATGAGCCACGGATCACCACGGACCACCCCGGATGACGGTCCGGGGTTCGTCCAGCGTCTGATCCGGGTAGGTGTAACTGGGGCTTTAGATGTTGCCAGGACATAAAACTCCAACAACCAACCAATCATCCGATGATTCTGGTACATGTACAATGGTTGAACCACTAAATGAATAAAGCAGTTGATATAGCAAAGTTAGAAGATTCACCGAGGCAACACACGCGTCAATCATGCCATGACCTACATGATAACAAGTAACCATTTAATGCATCTTATTCCGGGGAACCCGTCCTGATATGACCTTAGATGTTGCTAGGACGTAAAACAACAAACAAACAAACAAACAATATTCAGGGGAGACCCCTATGGATCTCCCACTCCGGAGCGAGCGCATTAAGCATTAAACTATATTGCCCCCCTCTCTCCTAATTGATGCATTCAACCTGCCCACATATACTTGTGTATGTTGCATTTCACCTAAGGAGGTGAATGCAACTCACCATACTTATCCCCCTTGCAATAATCATTCGGGAGTATTACTGGCATAAGGGCAGGGAGGAACGAGGAAGCAGTGCTGGGAATGACATAACTTTATTCTCATGGCAATCTCAGCCAATGCCATTTTCGGTTACCTTACTGGATGTATGAGCAGGCCCGCTGGCAAAGTCTGACATGAACATGAAGTTATGCAAGGAATTAATGTAATCATCAACACCATATGTACAATGTTTTTATGAACATAGCAGTTAATCAAGTGAGCAAGATATATCACAATATATCAATAATCATGAATCAAGTGAGTGAGATAAATCATAAATCATATAAGTTTGTAGGGTAAGTAATCAATTTGAATTGATCTTAGTAAATCATATATATTAAGATAGTGATGAATGGCTAATAGGAGAAATTAACCTATTCACAGTTTAGGATAATTATGGTGAGGAGATTTTGGTATCAGTAAATGTTTTTGTTTTTATTTGTGTTTGATTTTTATCGATACAAGTGGGAGTGGGTGGGTGGCTTTTTAGAGGGTTGTGTAGCTGATGGGTGCCAGTGGGAGACTGAGGAGGAGTATGTGATGCAGACTCAGAGGAAGAGTGAGGGAGGGGGGGTGTGATTGCCTGAAGAGGATTAGGCCATCAGGATAGTGGTGGGCTAGTGATTGACAGGTGGGGGTGGCTGCTTCACTGGCTCCCGCCCCGCGCCCGGTAATGACAGCAAATGACCACATCCGTGGTCATTTAACTCAATGTGCGGAGCATTTACAGCAGAAATATCCTGCAGTTATTTTGAGTATTACTGAACGTACTGGCTTGTTCATGGTTATCCCATTATTATTCATTTCCTGGTGTTAGTAGCGCAGAACCACAGCTTTGCTGATGATAACACAACCAAACCATACTGTGTTTGATGAATGGCTTTGACAGGTGGGTGAATGCATGCAGTTCTTTTAGAAGTAAGTTAAGTGAGTCTAATATACAGTAAAGCTTTCAATGAGTAAGGCATTAAGTGTGAATGTGAAAGATATCGCCTTATGTGAAACTAGAGCGAACAAAACTACTTTCTTGGATTACATTGTCAAGCGATGTCACGAGGCTATCACACCAACGATATATATATCAATATACTCTATATATATATATATATATATATATGAAGAGTTCATACACAAAAACCGGCAAATGCCATTTGGGCCGACAGGAAACCATGACTACCCAGTTTGAGCTGAAGGTGATATCAATCTGATACTCAAATCAATTTCCTCCCCAGAAACCAACACATGCCCTTTATAGTGCTGCCGCCAAGATATATACATATGTGATGCATAACTAATTACCATTACCCAATATTAAATGAATAGATTTTACTTGTAAAGTACAACAACAAATTATATTTTACAGAAAACAAAGAAAATGGAGTTGTAGGTTTTTCTCTTGAACTCTTCATATATATATATATATATATATATATATATATATCGTTGGTCTGTTGTTGGAGCTTTACGTCCTGGCAACATCTGATGTCATATTAGGAAGGCCACCGACAGTGCACACTCCTGACGACTTCATCGTACTGTCCCACTTTGAGATCATGCTGCCAGGATATATATATATATATACATATGTGATAACTAAATATGCAAGCATAAAGACACATAAGGGAAGTATTATCATTATTGTTATAGGCGATAAGATCCAGCACTGTACTGGTGGCACCACCTGCGGCAACCTTGCCTCCACCGGATGTTTACCAGTGTCAGTCGCACCAGAGGATATATATATATATTTATATATATTTACCGATAACACTTGTTGATGCATGCGTGATATATATATATATATATATATACCTTGCCTCATGATAAAACCTTGCATCATGTACTGTGTACCCCGACAATCTTCACGGTGTTGAGAATATCCGGTGCCCCCCTCCACACCCGCCATCAAATCCACGCCATCTGGGCGGCTACCGGGGCAGCAAGCGCCCGGACACGGTCGATCCCAAGCCGGCTTATTGAGGAAGCCGCTGTAGGAATATTCCCAGGCTCTATGTTATATCCAGGAGCAGCTCCGACAGAGTGGGAGCAGCTCATGAAACGGGGGGCACCCCGTACACATTCCCGGGCAGCGCATTCACATCGCTGCTACCACACCCCTCCAATCATCGAGTTGATGGACTGTGCTAAATGTTGGCGAGTTCTCACTCTTCCCCTCCTCCTGCCCCCTATTCCCCCTTCCCCCTCCGCGCTCTCCGCCCATCACCTCCTCTCCTACCCTTCAACCTCCAGGCTCCTTCCTCCTTCCTCGCACCACGGTGGCGCCGTCCGGCCTGCCGACCCCGGGGGCTCTCCTCCCGGGCACTCTCCATGGCCGGCCCGGCCTGCCATGTTCCGGCCCGTGCCAGAGCCTAGTTATAACCAGCCGCCCGGGGCTAGAGGTACTTTTGGCCGACTTGATTCCCCCACGCCACTCCGCCCCCTCCCTCCTCCCCCACACTCAACCCCACCCTCACCCCAGCCGCATGCCTGCCTGCCTTGCCCGCCGGGGTCGGGCCGGCCTGACCCCTGTCTGCTTGGCTTTGACTGACGGCGGGAGGGCAGGGGGAGGCCGTGGATGGCTCCGGGGTTTCATTTTACAAACAGCCCGACAATCATCTTCTGCTTGAATATTGTGACCGTGTAGGCCTAGCTAGGCGACACCGAGATGATTTTACCATTAGCGCATTCAAACGCCATTTTGCTTTAACATGTGCTTTCAATAAACAAACCTTGCACATACCGTGCAGATATAACTCATGAGGCCTAAATACAGATCCCAGTAAGGGGATGGACTGTATGCTTTATAAATATAACATGAATTGACAGTAAACATAACCCCTTCAGCAGGTCCAGTTGCTGCCCCTCGTTGACTGCGTCCTCATCATATTCGGTTTATGGCATGTTCCTGCTTGTTCTCTAGCTGATTGAGAATTGCTTGCTTGCCCGTCCACCAATACCGGGGTTGATGGCAGTCCATCTGACTTGCAGATGTCCCATTCACTGCATTTATTATTACCTCCACGCTGAAAAGCCTCTCTAGATGTGAAGTGAACAGGAAAGTTATGTCCCCTTCAGCAATTAGGGCTGAAAGTGGTCTCCGGGCAAAAAAAGCGTAAATGCTGATATTCTCCCATAGGTTTAGCATTGTCAGGGAATCGCAGAAAATTCCCGGAAGTCGGGTTTCATACAAATACGTTTCAAGCACGTATTAGTAGTATACGCCGATAGTGCTGCAGCGTCAACACCACACATTAGTATAAAATGATGGTAACATATTAGTATACACTTATAGTGCTGCGGCGTTTGAACACCGTATTAGTATAGACTTATAGTGCTGGAGGTTTGAACAACGTATAAGTATACACTTCTTTCATCCTTAAGCTGCAATTATTTACATCCTCGAGAACCTCAAAGCCGAATGCCATTTTCCCATGCTGATATTATCGATCAATAGGATCACTTGGATATGTCAACAGTCTTCCTATGTTTTGTTCCTATTTCTCAGATGTGAAAGCTTTATAATCATCATTTCATCGGTGCTTTATTCCAATTCCCACTAAAATCTACTAAATTAGTTCTCATTTATTTCTGATAAGCAATACCCTTCTTCCAATACTCGCATACCGTGCTCGATACTGCATATGCTTATATAGGAGGAAGTAACTGAGCTGCCATCTAGCGTAGGAAATGCCCCACTCCATTGAAGGAATAGATGATAATATATTATATACCGTAATTATAAAGTCAAATCATTGGCTATACATGTATTGTTCTTATTAGTATTACATTTGACTGATTCAGCGGGGATAATTTCAATTCCAGAGAATTATTCTTCCTCATTCCGATGGTCCCCGCCCTATCCTAGTAATATTGAGCAACCGGATTGGAAGTAACAAGAATAAATCTTTAAGTCATCGGCTTGACTCAACCAGAGTTCAAATCGCACGATCTGTCACCCCAGCAGCAGACGCTGGATCCATTCGGCCATCCCATGTGGTATGACTAATGTGGAGCTACTTTTTATATCACCCTTTGTGCTGCTCTGTATTTTTCATGTTCAGCGAATACCAGAGGAACTTTCAAAGCTTCACACTGCATGGACTGTAGATCATTTCTCCTCCCCTAACATGTTCCTCTCAGACATACGTCAGAGGACTGCGCTGATTTGCCACCTATCGATTGTTGTGCATGTGAGGTCAACAAGCGCAGGCTATATATTACATATGATAGGTATATACACATATATACCATGGTGATGAATCAGTGCCCTCATAACTGCCGTGTACATCAATCATCATAAATCATCGAATGGGAAACTGCTTGGTGCAATATTACGATTATTTAATACCGTATCATGCAGCAGACAACACTGCATTCCACTGGGACATAATTACAATGTCGCCTTGAGTGGGCAACTGCGACAATTTGAAACATATTTTAGAAATAAGCACAGCTGGCGTCAAGCCGTAAAACCCGAGATATTCATACACACATATATATATATATATATATATGTATCTATACATATATATATATATGTAATATTATCTTTCACAGCCAATGAACTGAACTCATTTCTGCCCATGAACCTGCCCTCTGTTGCGGAAATAGCGCAAACTTGGCATTACTTACTAATTCGTTAACCCACTTTGACCAGTAGGTTATAATATTCAATGTATTTAAACAGCCAGTTTTATCTATGATTGATTTAATTTGTATGTTACAATGGCTATCGCCATCGATAGCTTTGGTCGATTGTTTGAACTGTTCATCCTGGCAACATCTAACTGTCATATCAGGACGGGTAACAACTTGTGACAGTACACACTAATTGCAACGTGATAGTACTGGCTACTGACCCAATTCCCACTCAGTGAACTAATTAGTTCTTGCCCTATCCTAGTAATACTGACCACTAGGCTAAGTAGACACAAGTATCAATTGTATTAGTCATTGGTGTGATTTGATTGACATTCGAACGCCAGACTTTCCGCACGGGAAGCAGGTGCTCTTCACGATTTGCCAACAGCATCCAGGATATCGATATGTGTGCTATCAAGATTAAAACCATCCTCTGGTACGACTGACACCCTTCAACATCCGGTTGAGGAGGGGTAGGTGAAGAAGGCACCACTGGTACAGCCTTGCATCTTACGGAGTACAAGCATAATCATAATACTCCCTTCCGTATCTTTATACTCGCATAATACGTTATACATCACATAAACCTTTACATATATGTATACATATACACCAATCTCAGAGCCCCATCCGAGCCCCTCCTTCCCGCCCATCGAATCGGCTTGTATTTACCAAACCAATGCCATCTCCGAATGGGACCTGTCCGAGACACAAACACCACCGCCACCCATCGGATAACGTCATAGAAAAAAGCGCAGCAGCTTTGAGCAGCTTCAAGCAACAGTTTCGGTCTCTTTGATCTGAGCCAGAAGCATACAGCTCCAGCAATCGCGCGAGCAGCTCTATACCAGCTCCATAGCAGCTCTATAGCAGCTCCATAGCAGCTCTCGAGCAGCTCCTGAACAGCTCCGAAACAGCTCAGCAGCTCAGCAGCACCGCCCAACCACCTCCCGAACACCTCCCGAACACTTCCCAAACACCTCCCGAGCACTTCCCGAACAGTTCCTGAACAGCTCCTGAACACTCACGAGCGCCTCTCGAAACATCTCTCGATTAGACAGAGGGATGTCCCTAGTTCCGTCAGGGAATTTCTCGAATGCTGAACACCTTCCGAGCAGTCCGGAATACAGAACACCTCCCGAGCAGCTCCCGAGCAGTTCCGGAACATCTGCCGAGCAACTCCGGAACACTTTCCGAGCAGCTCGCGATCAGCTCCAGAACACCTTCAGAACAGCTCGCCCCCCCAACAAGGCCCCAATCATACGAGCACATCAGCCGGCCTGATTAAAGACTGCGCGGGTAACACCCCAAGAGGCGGGAAGCCTAATCCCAGGCCCCGGGCCCTGGGAGCGCAGGGTGCGGGGAGGAGCAGGTCTGGTAGCGCGCCGACCACCTAGCCAGAAATATTCAGGAATAATCGACCAAATCCGGCCATCCCGATGGAATACGCGACCAGCCACCTTAGCTCGTGAATGAAACAAACATTTGGGAAATTGAGGGCGCAGGGTAGAGAGAGAGAAAGAAAGAAAGAAAGAAAGAAAGAGAGAGCGATGAGGGGTGTGAGGAGGAGACGGGTCGGGTGGAAACAGAGAGTGGGGTGAGGTAAAAAGGGGTTTTAATTTGTTTGTTTGTTGTTGTTTTACATCCTAGCAACATTTATGGCAACATGAGGACGGGTACCGATTTGTGACAGTGCGCACTCATGGTGACTTTATGGTGCTGCCCCACTGCAAGACCAGGCTGCCAGCACCATGACCTGATATCCCACTCAGTCACATTATCCTGACACTGAGCCAACCAGTCCTTGCCCTAACCGAACAAGTATCAATTTTTAAGTCATTGGTTTGACTCGACCAGGATTCAAAGCTATGAACTCATGGGTTCGGATCTCTCGATCTGCCAAAACAGGTAAAGAGGGGAGGACTTGGTGTGGGGGTGTATGGGTGTGGTGGATGATGCATCCTTCGCACAACCAGCAGCTTTTATTATCAGCAGAAACCATTGTTTGAACTCGCTGCTTCAAGTTAAGGCCAACAAAAGAGGCATTGCAAAAACAAATTGCAGTCGCTCAACACAGACACGCACTCACCGGGTCGATACATAGGTGGCAGTTTTGGAACCTTTACTCACAAATTGGTAATATACTTTCTCAATAAGTCCACCAGAAAACTATGATTTTAGTCCAGACGCAACTTTCAAATTGATGTACGTGTGTTTGTCCATATATATTCGGATGAGACAGCATTTGATAAAAGGTCAAATACATGTATCCCTATAGAGCTAGGGTTAGAGTTAGAGCGTCCGTCTCCCATGTTGGTAGATAATGGGATCGTGAGATTGTCGGTTCGAATCCTGGTCAAGTCAAACCAATGACTTAAACAATTATACTTGTCGCTTCCTAGCCTGGCACTCGGCATTATTAGGATAGGGCAAGGAGCAGGGGAATGAAGAAGACCAATCGTCCACGATTGAAATTTCCCCTGCTTAAACAACTAATGTCTCCCCTCCCAAACCCCCCCCCCCAAATATATTATTTAGTTATAACTTTATATATATATGCTGTATTAGAATGATACGAGTATAATAACACAAAATATCCCTCCTTTTCCCCAGCACTACCTCGGTCATAGACTGCTGGAGTCAGGACTAGTCATCTACTCGTCCAGCTTTCCCAACCTCAGCTCCGATGATGTCGCTGCCACCCGCTTCACATTGTAACTGCCACTGACTGTACCGCCGAAAATGCATATATAGGTATATAGATGAATAACGTAACATTTGCCAACAGTATTTGGTTAGTTCTGTGTTGGATTTAATTTGATCTGAATAACTTATATAGAAAAAGTCTCAAATAATCAACATGGATATGTAATGTATGTGCAGATCTTAAGGTTCCAATGTAATCTGCTTATTGCTTTGTCTGGTGGAACGCATGGATATATTTTAAGGCTCCAACTGAACTGTGTATTACTATGTTTATCGTTATTGTATGCATATATATTAAGCGCCAGTCACACCTCAATGGATCGGGGGAAACGGACAGAAAACCAACAATATCCGTTTTGTGTCCGTACAAGTTTTGAACATGCACAAAACTAAGAATGGATGCCGCCGGACTGACATCTACGTATCTTGTCCAGTTTGACTCCGTTCAGTCTGCTTACCATCCTTTCGCTATCCATTCAGATCCGTTTCATGTCCATTTCATGTCCTTTCATGTCCGTTCGTCCAGTGTCCATTGACCCGATAGCGCAACATTTTGATACATTTTGACAGATTTTGATACTTATCACCACCGGACTAGACAATTCTGTCCGTTGCTCAATCCTTTAAGGTTTCATCTGATCTCTGTATGGCTATGTTGGGTGACATGCTATCCAGTTTATGTCATGTGTAAGGTTTCTTGTCAACTCTTCGCAAGCATTAGACCACCTATAACTGAGAACCTCGTCAGGTGTGCCACTAGACCGAGGTTAAGAAGCACAATTATTCATAGTCACTGTATCAAGGTTTTGCTGTCCTTTTTTCACGGACCTTTCTATTACAGCCTATTAATACAACTGAACCTAAGATGCCTGAGTCTTTTCACTTTATCGCAAAAATAAATTTGATGTCATGAGAACACAAGTAGTATGTACACAGAATTTTCCCTCATAAAAGTAGAAGCACATATCATCGCGGTTAACTGCAATAGCGTCAGGTTCTTTGTTTGTATACGGCACCGTAATATACATCAGGAGGAATATTCTTCACAAGACCAAATATTAATTAACATACCCATACCCAGCATTTAGCGCCTTAATCCTATCATGGCATAATGAGATCTTTGTTCACGGCCGCTGCGTCATCTTGCGAAATCAGGACATGCAGCTACGAAAGCCGCCGCCATCTTGGGTTTTGACGTCATGAATATGCAAATGAACTTTGTCATGTCACTGCTTTAGTTGACAGTGAGTGAGTTGTCCCAGCAGAGTAGTGTAGTTTTCTCCTGTAATCTGTACCCGTCACCCTCTTCGAACCAAAGAAGACGTCGCCAATGTAGTTCTAGTGTTAGGTTCAATCTCCTATGGATAGACTATTTTGACTATTCCTGGGGTTATTATGATTAGTGATGCAGATCTGGTAGGTTATTTTAGTGGAATATGATGAAAGTGATTCGCTGGAATGAGTGGCTTCTAGAAAGTGAAGCGAAATGGGGCTGTCGGGTGCGGTGTGGGGCGGTGCGGGGCGGGAGAGGGCGGGACAGGTCGGGACGGGGCGGTGAGGTGCTTGGGAGGGTAGGGCGGGGCGAGCCGGGGGCTGAGCAGGGCGGCTATGAGGCGGGGCGGAGAGGTACGGTGTAGGGTGCGGCGGGGCGAGGCGAGGCGGGGTTGGGGTGGGGCTGGGCGGGGTGAGAACGGGCTGCGCGGGGCGGGGCAGGGCGGGGCAGGGCGGATCAGGGCGGGGCAGGGCGGGGAAGGGCGGAGCAGGACGGAGCAGGACGGAGCAGGGCGGGGCAGGGTGGGCAGGGCGGGGCAGGGCGAGGTTGGGTGGGGCACGCGGGGCAGGGCCGGACTGGACGGGGTAGGGCGAGGCGAGGAGAAGTTGGGTGGGGAGGGTCGGGACGAAGCCGGGCAGGGCCGAGGGGGCGAAGCAGGGCGGAGCAGGACGGAGCAGGGCGGGCAGGATGGGCAAGGAGGGGCAAGGCGGGGCAGGGCGGGGTTGGTCGGAGCAGGGCTGGACAGGGCGGGGAACGGCGGGGCAGGGCGAGGCAGGGTGGGGAAGGGCCGGACAGGACGGGGCAGGGGAGGCGAGGCGAGGCGAGGTTGGGCGAGGAGGGTCGGGACGAAGCCGGGCAGGGCCGAGGGGGCGAAGCAGGGTGGGCGGGGCGGGGGAGGGGGTGCGACAGGGGGGGGGGGGCGAGGGCGACGGGTCCGATCGCGTGCCGGGCAGGGCAAGGGGGGCACCGGTCGCCTCTATATCTTCCCACCACTAGGGTAGTAGGTGGGTAGTAGGGGAGAGGGGTGACACTCCCCAGGGGTTTGCCTCTCGCTCTGATCAGTGAATGAGCGGCACGCGTCGATTCTATAACCTACAACCTCCTTCCCGGCAATGCAATATTTGCACTGAGCCTCGGGACTCAGGCGATGCAGCCAATGTTTGTGTATTACTCCCTTGTTGTCTTATCGCTCTTATTTATACCGTTGTTTCGTGCACGCAGTTTGGGCCAGCAAAGCTTCTAGCCACACCATTCGCACCAACCTACTCCCTCTACTGAACGTGCTGGCCGAATCGGTAGATGGCAGGATTTCAGTGTGGAAGGTCGGGAGTTCGATTCCCGGTCGAGGCAAACGAATGACTTACAATATGTGTACTTGTCACTTCCCAGCATTGCGCTAGGCAGTAATAGTATAAGGTTATCTCAGTATCAGGATAATGAGACTGAGTGGGATATCCGATCATTGTGTCGGCGGAAGCACTATAAAGTCGCCATGAATCCGCACCGTCTCAAGTTGCTACCTGTCCTGATATGACCGTAGATGTTGCCAGGACAACCAACCAACCAACCAATGACATTGCTACCCCACTGGGACAGCACTATAAAGCCATTCGAGAATATCCCCGAAGCAAATTATACCACTGGTGGCTATGAACACTGATGAAGTAAACCTACCTTGCACCCTGTCATAATTCAGAGCCCGTCGTGATATGACCTTAAATGTACCCCATACCCCTCACTCTGAGCATCCCCTGCCCCATCGTCATCATACACATGCTCCCGACTGGATGTGATATATCATCATCATCATCATGCTGTCAGTTGCGATGCGACAAAGAGTGCTTTCATTACTTGAGTGCCGCTCTCCATTTAGCTCTCTGCTGTGAGAGTTGCGTCCATGAGTTGGTCTTAATGTCTCTCAGCTTCAGGTTTCTCTTGATGGTATCCTTGAGCCAGAGATGAGGGTACCCTCTCTTTCTGTAACCAGAAGACAGTTGAGAATAGAGGATCTGCTTTGGTAGCCTGTCTGATGACATCCTCATGAGGTGTCCAGTCCACCAAAAATCCTTTTTGATCAGAAAATCTTCCATAGAGGGCAGCCCCGTCGGTACGAGTATTTCCTTATTTGTCACTTTGTCCTTCCAGGTTATCCTCATGATTGAACACAGATATCGCATCATGAAGGCATGCAGCTTTTTCACCTGTTGTCTGAACACTGTCCAGGCCTCGGCTCTGTATAGTAGGGTGGATAGCACAATTGTATGGTAGATCTTGCCTTTGACCCGAATGGACACATGGTGGTTGTCCACACAGGGAAATACATCAAGTGAGACTTTATTCCGATATTAATTAATATATTAAATGTTCATCCAGTTTCTGACTTACAATTGAATATATATATTTCTGAATTGGTTGCTATGATAGGACCGCATTTATTTGACGGGAATGACACACCGCCATCCCTACCGACTGCACTTTGGAGTTTACTTCCGGTGGATGGATGAGTTCACTGTCTGACCACCTGATTGGCTATTGAGAGCTTTCACACCTCTTTGTCCCGCCTTTCCCAGGCTCACCGCTTTCTCCTCACTTATCTGCAAGCCAGTAATGTACACACCCTGTCCACTTACGCACCTCAATGTCATTTCTTTCAGCACTAGGCCCAGATACTACTGCTAGCCTTCAAGCAAACCTGCCTTGCATGCACTACCTGGACGTGTCATTCCGTATCGAGTCTGGGTAAATAGTAGTCAATGGTTTGATGATTGAAGACAGCCTAGAAAAAAGTGCTTACACATACACGACGATGGTATGAGCACGTACACTCACCCTTTCATCCTACAATCATGGTAGAATCGGTAAAACTGACGAATGGCTTTCGGCGCGAGAGGTTCTGTGTTCCAAACCTCGTTGATTCAAACCAATTACTTCTAAAATTGAGTGATCTGTTACATTGATACATCCAAATACATTGATGAAGAAGTGTATCCATTTTTTCCGTGCAAACTTGTGTCCATTCAATTTGTCCTTATGCTCATTCACACTGAGCTTGTGCCCATTCACATTGTCAATACATTCATTCAATCCTGTGTACATTCACATTGACATTGTGCCCATTCATTTTGCTGGTGTGTCCATTATATTGTACCTCTGCCCATTCGCGTTTGACACCGTATCCATTTGCATTTACCTTGTGCCTGTTAATTGTGTCATTGTGTTCATTCATGGTGACCTCTTACCATTCATATTGACACCGTATCCATTTGCATTGACCTTGTGCCCATTAATTGTGTCATTGTGTCCATTCATGGTTACCTCTGCCCATTCATTTTGACATTGTGCGCATTCATTTTGACCTCGGGTACATTAGCATTGACCTTTTGTCTATTCATCCTAGCCGAGTATTTCAATCGTGCCTGAAAACAGATGGACTAAGTAACCAATGCTTGGTGTGACAGTGCTTGTTGGAACTGACAGTGGATATTGTGAGTAGTACTGGAATGTACGTTTGCTGATGGCAATGCTATGGCAGCCGCCTCTGATTCGTGTGAGTAGTATTGAAATACACCTTTGCAGGTGGCAACACAAGAGTAATATCCTGCAGTTCTTGTGAGTAGTACTGGAAGTACTGGTTTGCTCATGGCGACCCTGATTATATATCCCTTTGCTGGTGTTCGTAGTGCAGAAACATAGGTTTGCTCACGGTAGCGCGACACTACCATACAGTGATTGATGATTCAACATTGAGAGGTGGGTTTATTGATGGCAACACAAGAGTACTATCCTAAACACTATGGTTCAAATATTGTATTGTGAGGCTAGTGACGATCCAATGACAAGTAACCATATCGCATTTAGCCTCCATTTGAACTGTCTTATACTATTTATAGCCGCCCATTGGCAACAAGGCTAGACATGCAATCACATTCAACAATGGATCAAATGTAGCGTACTGGTGTTATGTAAACCATCCAACCGTATTCCTTACTGAAGGTATGGCAGCTACACAGCTCTTCCCTGAGGTGTTGGCCCGATCTAGATCTCAGACCTTAGTGAAGGCATCATTATCTCGACATCAAAATAATCAGAATCAATCTTGTCCACATTTGTCCAAAAAATAAGGACAGGCCTTTTCTCTGATTCAGCACATATATAATAATATTATATTCGTGTATGTTTAAGCCCATGTTCCTAGGCTCTCAGTTTGTCACTCATAATAGTACCGACTACTGGTTTAACAAATTTATAAATATCCATATTTATTTTTAATTATTGGCTGATCAAACATGTACATATGTTACTAAAATCCAGATCAACTCACACTTGAATATTTTTCATCGCGATTTTGTCCGTGTGTTTATATCACGTGATAAAACAAGTGCACAAACATTAGCTAGCGTGCGCATGGATCATAGCATGTGATACGAATGCTGATGGGTTATTGGCCAGATGCGAGGCGAGCATTTTCGGCAATGGAGGAGGCTCAGGTTCCTAGATTACATCGGATACTTGCAGAATATCAGCCTCAGTACGCTCCGGTGGGGGATGCTGTGGGCGGGCCTGTGTAAGTCGGGCTGTGAAGCTGGGAATACTTTCCACAAGAGGAGTCTCAGCTTTTTCATGGAGTCAACAAATGTACATATATGAAAACTTTGTACCATACTAAATACATGGTGTCAGCATTTAATATTTTTTCTTTTACTTCAAAGATATGGTCAAAACATATCAGTGTTTAAGAAACTACTAAAAGAAAATGTAACCTAGAAATACAGATGATGTTTAAATGGATTAACACAAAGTATAGTGAAAGCAGGATCTTGGACTGTTTGCAATCTAAAAACAGTTACAAAACATAAACAAGAAGGAAGAAAACCTAAATTAAAACTAAATTCCAAAGATTTGAACCAAATTGAGCTAGTGCTGTCCTGCGGTGAAAACAAGTATTAACAGACTTATCCGTTATGAGCAGGGTAAATAAATTCATCACAAAAAAAAACCACATTGTTATGTCTCGATAGGTTAACAACATATTCAAATCCTAGAAGTCTTAACTGTAGTGCACTCATATCTCTTAGGAATATACCGTTGTTACTTACTAACGGCCATGGTCAAAGCGGGCCTTTCCTATTGACATCGATCTCAAATAACCAATTCTGTGACGTCATACAAGGAAGAGATAGGTTGACCTACATAGGCTGTAAGACAGAGTCAAAAGACTCAAATCCTTTCTCATTCAAATGAAAGTTGTCCTACTTTCCTTGGAGAATGATATTGCAGTGAACTTATTTGTTATAACCCTCTTCAATAATTACTTACCCATAAGTCTAAGCAGGTTTCAGTTCTATCTCATACTAGTTATAGAGAAAGCTTATGATTCTGTATATATATATATATATATATATATAAATATAGATAAATATATTACCTGGCGTATGTCATTCTAACAGCTGACAAGGGCCATTCAGCCTAAATGAGTCACATAGTCAAACCCTTTCTACCGATACTATCAGCCTTGATTGTGTCCTATATACTATCTTTTTAAAAACAGTTCCAATTAAACATAGAGTTTTTAACTCATCATAATTGTGACCAAGGAAAGTTGTGGTGGTCATTAAACCAGAACTCTCCATAATTGCTTGGACAATTCCGATAGGCGCTCCACCGTAGGATAGAATGACCAGAAGCTTAACCTCCTCTACACGCTATACACGAGAGAGGGGGTCGGGCGAAAACATTGCACTGTGGGGCAACGCACCACTGACACATAAAAGGGCCAACTGCGGCTGGTGGGCACATTACTGCCACTCGACATTCCAGATTTACAGTCTGGGCTGGCGACCCCGGCTCCAGTGAATGTATGTCGCCAGGACCGTGACTAATAGTGACATGGCTGTCCCTAGTGGGTTGGCTATGATATCGGCAGGTGGCCCGACTAGGATACTCAGCCGAATTGGTTAGTTCCAGAAGCCAATCCTATTTGTCCACATGCCCCTGTGCTAGTTAAGCACCGCCAGTTCCTATTGGAAGGCGTAAGGACACCGTGTGACAAATGGTTGGTCCGTCCAAGAAAAGTTTGCGCTGGGCACTATTTATTTTAAATAAGAATTCTTATTTAATAATGAGGGTGATTCTATCCATTAAAGGTCCTCGCACAACTATTATATAGGGTTCCGTATCTTTAAATGTATACACTATGAATAATTAAATCAGATTATGGCAAGGATGATAAGGTAAGGTTGTCTTGGTCCAATCTAGGCTAGGAACGTCTGGGATCAATGTTTGCCTGTTTAGGTCAGTAAAAGCACATCGGCTTCAATTGTTAGTAGGGCAACACAGACCAGACAATACAAACTCAGACTGATAAGGTTACTGCAAACTGAGGCTCTTGTGTACATAGCGAGGAGGACTATACCGAAATAGCCCCATGCAATATAGATCGACCACGAAGCCAATGAAGACAGAATTTCGCAACCTTCTTTGACCAATCAAATTTGATCACCTTAACCTCTGCCTCACAACTCAATGTAAGCATCGCCTATCTGATTTAAGATGACATGTATTTGCTAAACAAACTCAATAGGTAAGAACTGGTCAAGGGTAATCTCAGGCAAGTATTCCATGCCTATTCTTAGTATTATAAGGTAACAATAGTGTCGTAGTCTGCACTGACCTCTCAGGCAAGAATGGGTGAGGGGGTAGGTGTGCAAGTAGGGTGTGTGGATAGAGCATCATCATCGGTGATAGGGTAGGAGTAGCGGGTAGGTGTGTGTGGGAGCCGGGTGGGGAGAGCAGAGCAGAGCAGAGGGAAGGTCAGAGTTGGGGAGGGGGGGCGAAGGGGTAGGCGCATGCGATAAAAGGGCCAGCAACTCGGGGATCAGAAGTGGGTGGTTAGCAGTCACCCCTCATCACACATCAGGGAGCATACGTGGTATAATGATTACCACACTGGCCCGGAATTCAGGGTATGTGTGTTCGATTCCGACTCTAGGCGTAAAATTTCCCATTTTCATAACCGCATGACAATAGTTAACTTAGTAAATGAGACTTCCGAGGTTGATAATTGATTGGTGATCGTTTAATGCCATGTCAGCCAAAACAGCCATAGTCATAAAGTCAGTCGAATTGATTTTGTCACATTGATGTCATGAAAATATGTGTGTTCATCATATTTTTGTTTACATTAACCTTTACACTCCATTCTCAAATTATCAAATTTCTGTCAACAAAGAGCATATTTTGCGCCGTCCCAACTCAATTTTGCTATTGTTACTTAGATTCTCCCACATCCCCCATGCATTTCTAACTAGATCAAAGTCTATGCTAACTTCCAGGTTTGCTTGATTGAGAGACAACCTAGGCCTCCCTCCCTATGCTACCCGGGCTATATGAGGACTGAACTACATGGCGCCGAATGCCCCTGCCCACAGACGGTTACGACAGAGGACACTTCCGGGTCAAGTCAGTGAACTGAGAATAGCATCAGGGCCAAATTCCAGGCGGGCAGATTTAGCGCCCCAGGCCGGTCAGCGCGACGACTCGGCCCGGGTGATGAATAGTCCCCCGGGGCAGTCGTCGACAACCCGCCTCATATTTAGAGCTCTAAGGCTCGTGACCAACCCGTTATCCACGCATCCGATCCGGAGCGTTACCCGAAAAGCGGCAGTCGGCGCTCGGCTCCCCCCAATGCCGCCTAATTGGCAGTTTGTCCACGGGGCTAGCCGGCCGACTAGAGGGGGGGGGAGGGGGAGAGTCCAGGGGAGGAAGGGGAGGAGGGAGGATGACCGCAAACCACCAACTTCTGATCCCCGAGTTGTTCGCCTGTTATCGCCTTCGCCTACCCTTTACCACCTTCCCACCCCCCACCCCACCGTGACCTTCCCCCTGCTCTGCTCTGTTCTCCCAACCCCAGTCCCACACACACCTACCCACTAATCCTACCCTATCACCGATGATGCTGCCCTCTCCACACACCCTACTCGCACCCCGCCACCCCCCATCCCCTCATCCGGCTTACTCGCAGTCTAGTAGAAAATAGCACTGGCGGCAGCTATTTCGGGTCGAGGACATTTCGCCACTTCTAGGGAGGCCTGCGGGACACACTCAGACGGCGAGAGACGTACATGCTTGGGGAGCTTGCGGAATTTGAGGAGTTTGCAGAGTTTTCAGAGATGTCTGTGCTTGCGAAGCTGTTGAAGCTTCTGGAGCTTGCAAACCTTGCGATGCTTGCAAGATCACGCACAGAGGCTGCACAGATCCAAGGGATTGCGATGCTTGCAAACCTTACAAAGCCTGCTAAACCTAAACCGCTTGCAGAGCTTGCAGAGCTTGCAGAGCTTGCAGAGCTTGCAGAGCTTGCAGAGCTTGCACAGTTTGCACACCTCGACAATCTTGCAGAGTTTGCAAAGGTGGCAGAGTTAGCAAAAGTCTGCAAAGCTTGCACAGTTTGCGAACCTTGCAAAGGTTGTGAGGCTTGCAAACCTGCTGCAGATTGCAGAGCTTGCCGAGTTTGCTGAGTTCGTAGAAAATCCCCCAGTAAAAGTTAGGGCACAACTGGTGGTGATTTGGAGGCTAACGTTTCATAGCGGAAGTATCGGTACAACACGGGACATCGGCTGCATAAACGCACCGCTTGTCCTGTGGTCAGCGGACCCGGGCAATTTGACATCGCTACATCAGAACGAGGCTGATATAGGCAGTATATATATATATATATGTACATTTATAGAGAGAGAGAGGTTGTGATGTGTTCTTGTTGTTTTGCCTTGTGACGGGGGAGTTTCGAGCTATATATTTTCTTCTTTACATTAAAAAAAAAGAAAGAATTAACTGATTAAAATCTAGTGGATTAGAAAAGACACACTAGAAACTAAATATGGATTTCATTTAATGGGGAATTTCTCCCCAATGTATGTCATTCATTAAGTATCACTGATTAATCGCAAAAGACCTAGTTTCTTCATCGAAAATCAGTCCTATAAGGATTATTGATGTTCAGCGAGCGAGCAGAATAAGGTGGCAATGACGGGTGTTTCTTGCCAGTTAACAAAACAAGACACGTAATATTATATTATGACTTGTATCATTTTCGCTGTTGAATATTGATGACATCATATTGATTAATGCTAGTATTTAATTTCTACATCAATCATTATAAATATGGGAGTAACTTAATCATGTTCTCACATCTATCGATAAGTAATAATATATAACTATATTACACATATTCATTAGAAATTCATAACTAATAATATATAAATACTGAAGTCTGACAATTTCTGTAGCAAAACCATTTTTGCTTGTTCGTTTGGGATTTTACATCCTAGCAACATCTAAGGTCATATCAGCATGAGCACCATCTAGTGACAGGGCGCACTCATACTGACCTTTAATGCTGTTCTACTCTTCCACTGGGAGACAGGGCCACTGAAAACATGACCTGATATCCCACTCAGCCACATTATCCTGCTACCTAGTCCTTCCCCTACCCTATTACTGCTAAGCGTCAGACTAGGTAGCGACAAGTACCAATTTTGTAAGTGATTGGCTTAACTCTGCCGGGTGTTTCGAACCCCCCCCAACCTTCCGCACGGTTGGTTTACTCTTACTGATTCGTCCACTCCTAGTCTTACTGGCCCTCTATCAAAGCTGGGTGGCCTTTTTTTCATAGCCGAGAACAAAGGCATGTAATACAAACAAGCCGGGATTCAATTACTGGTCTATGGCTAGCTGGCCGTGGTTTCAGTATGATTACTTCCGCTCTCGTGAATTCAGGCCGAGAACCGGCATGACGTGGCATATACAGGCACTTCCAAGAGCGGGCGGGGGGGCGAGCACCTTGGTATTTGACTAGATAAGGCCGGTCAGCCCGGTGGGCACAGCTACATTATGGATCCAATGCCTCTCGCAGCGGCAACTACAGCGACGAGACAAGTCATCCCAGAAAACCAAATAAAAACAAGCCAAGTCCAGGTCGGCCGGCATTGGCTGTGCCTCAGATGGCCATCTGACAACATCATCATATTTATATGCAGAGGAGACCCTACGCCGCCCGTCCCTCTAACATCGGGTCTGATCCACTAACCCTTCACTCTGTAGTATACTTTAATAATAAGCTGGTGGAGCCTTAATCTCAATGTGTATGCATACATGTGTGTATGAGACACGTGTTCTCATAGATCATATCTCGGTGCTTATTGATATGCGCAACCTGCATTCTTTTGATGCAATTTATCCAGCCACACATCTATTTATATATCCACCCATCCTTCCATCTATCCATCCATGCATCCATCTGGCGGTCCGGCCGTCGGCCTGCCTACCGACCGACCTACCTATATGTAGGCGTGTCAGTTTGTCCGTATATCTATCCACCTATCTATGGACAAAGAAGATCACCAACTTATTTATTTTGTCCACATCATTCATCAGAGTTCAATATACCGTACATTGTTGGAAGGGAAGGTGAATGGCATCAGAGGGAGAGGGAGACCAAGAACATCATGGTTTACAAATATTTCACAGTGCACAGGCTTGAATTATTCACAGTCTATCAGAACAGCACACCATCGGGACAAGTGGAGAACCATTGCATCCAACCCTCGACTAGAGGACGGAACTATTGATTGATTGATCTATGTATCTATGTGTATCTATCGATATATATATATGTGTGATGTATAACAAATTATGCGAGTATAAAGATACATAAGGGTTAATTATTATTTGTTATACGCCGTAAGACCAACAATGTACCGGTGGCTCCACCTTCCCTCCTCACCTCCACTGGATGTAGACCAGTGTCAGTCGCACCGGAGGATTTTTCTTTTTTTTAGGGGCAAGGGCCTATGATCCTTGCCAGAGTTTAAAACTACTCAACTATTATATATATCTGTCTATCTATCTCCATCTCTCTCTGTACATCTGTCTGACGGACTGACTGACTGTCTCTTTGAATGTTTCTCTGTTATATGTTTATTTATCTATAGTAAAGTCCAACGCAAGTGTACTCACACAAGTCTCCGAAGTCATATGCGCTGAATTATTCGTGGGTGGCCTGCGTCTGCGAGTTTTGGGGTATGTCTCCTATGTCCCTACACACACAAACAAGCTGACACACCCACCCTCCATTACACCCCATCCACCGACCCACCCACCCACCGGTGCGCACACATACGGGCGTCTCACGCCGACCGCCCGGTGATGGAGCGTCCGCCTCCGCTCACCGCCACGATCTGTCACCAGTGTGCCCCTATACGTTAAAACGTCACACTGCCGTCTGCTGCTTTCTACGCAGAGGGGGGGAGAGAGGGAGTGGAGGGCAGGGGGGAGAGGGAGGGAGTGGGAGGGAGAGGGAGTGAGGGGAGAGGGGCCGTTGGAGCAGGAGGGGAGAGAGGGAGGGGGAGGGGAAGGGGGAGCGAGGCAGTTTGATGGGGATTGGGTAGGGAAGGAGTGGGAGGGGGGGGGGGACGGGAGGGGGAGGGGGGATAAGGGTGGGGGAGGGAGCGAAGGAGAGGGGGGAGGGCGGTAGGTGAGGGGGATGCAGGGAGTGGGGCGGCTGGGGAAGGAAGTGGGAGGGGCGAGGGAGGGAGGGAGTAGGAATGGAGGGGGAGGGCGGCCATGGAAGAGGAACGGATGGAGGTGGAGGGAGTGTGTTGGGGAAGGGTGAGGGAGTGAGGGAGTGGGGGGTGGGAGTGGGAGGTGGGAGGGGGAGGAAGGGATGCACGAAGGCGGGAGGGAAGTCAATGCGTGCCGCATACTGGGTGGTGGGTGATGCATGGTGAAGCCGATACGCGTTACGTCCCTGTGGCCTGCAGCAAATACACCAGATGTCACCGGGGGAAGATGTGGCCTATGTGTGGTAATGGACGCGGCGAACGGGAGGCGGGAGGCGGGGGCCGTCTGTATAAACCGGTAGCTGCTCTTGTTGACATTCGACACCACTTATTGATGTGCATTATGAAAATATGACATGAGAACGCAGTTAATCATTGATTAATCCCCCACCTAATATGGTTGCTTTGTTTTTGTGGGGTGGGTTTTTTTGCCGGGGGGGGGGAGGGTGAGAGTGAGTGAGTGATTTATTGCTGAATAATGATTACAACAGGTGAAATATATGTCATCAGATAAAACACAAACAAAGTGTTATATGATTAAGTATCGACAGGTGGAGAAGGGTGGAACCACCGGAAGTTCAGAAACCCACAAACCCCTGTGCGCATGAGCATAGGACATATCCCGTCTACTTGCTATGTTCGATAATGTATGATATTTCCTCATCGTTCATTTTTATGTTTGTTTAGGCAAACAATTTGTATCCGGTAGAATATCGCCTTTGGCTTCAGCATCGACATATTGGTCTTCTGGAATTGACTGGCAGTAGCCTTTGCCTCGCAGATAGACACCATACGGGTACCTTCATTAGAGTGTTGGGGTTTGACATCCTAGGAACATGTATCGTTATATCAGGACGGGTACCGACTTCTGACACTCATGGCGACTGTATTTTAGTGTTGTCCCACTATGAGACCAGGTCCCCAGTGTCCTGACTACACAGTAAAATTAGCATGATACTTAGCAAAGCCGTCATTGCAATGTCCCTCTAGTGCCGAATGAGTTAGTTGTATGTCACCCATGTTGGTAGACCATGGGATCATGGGTTCGAATCCTGGTCGAGTCAAACCAATGACTTAAAAATTGATACTTTTCGCCTCCTAGCCAGGTGCTCGGCATTATTAGGATAGGGCAAGGACTGGTTCGTTCAGTGTTAGGATAATATGACTGAGTGGGATATCAGGTCATGGTGCTGGCGGCCTGGTCTCCCAATGGGGCAGCACTATAAATTCACCATGAGTGTGCACTGTCACAAGTCGGTACCCGTCCTTATATGACCTTAGATGTTACTAGGACGTAACAGAACAACAAACAAACAACCAGTGCCGCGTGCGAGGCTAGGTAGCAATAGTAATTAGCTTTGTAAGTCATTATTGGTTTGACTCAGGCTGGATTTGAAACTACAATCTTCCACACAGGAACCCAGTGCTCTTTCATATCCACCGACTCTGTCCTGGGTGTGGGTACCTAGATATTGTAGTGGGTCAATCATCAGAGTAAGTTAAGCCTTGCGACATAAAGCTTAGGTTGTTAGAACATTTGTTCGATGCTTTATATGTTATGTACTAAGTAGTGACATTGAGAAAACCATTTTTTGGTTGGGCATTTATATCGCAATGTCTATGTATACAACACCGCCGACGCCATTGCCACCTCAGCCGCTAGGTGGCCTGCTGGGTCAGCACAGCGACTGTGCACTGTTTTCTCAGATGGAGGCGCCAGTCCCAGCAGTACATGGCAAGAACTAGGAACCCGTGTGTGACGTTCTACCGTGTCACGCCAGACAGACACGCAGCCTCTAGACCACACCTGCGGTTCGCAAACTCTACTCCCACACGTATATATATATTTGGTTGGTTGTTGGAGGTTTAAATCCTGCTAACATCTAAGGTCATATCAGGATGGGTACCGACTTGTGACAGTGCACAGTCATGGCGATTTTATAGTGCTGCACCACTGGGAAATCAGAGTGCTGGCACCATGATCAGATATCCCACTCAGTCCCATTATCCTGACACTGACCTAACCATTCCTTGACCTATCCTATTAAGAAGCGACACATATCAATTTTATAACTCATCACTTTGACTCGACCAGGAACCAAACTCCCGATCTCCCGCACGCGAGGCCCGCACTCTGCCGATTCGGTCACCGCGCCTGGTTACACACGAAGAGAAATGAGCTGATGTTACCACAGCTGCATGACGATGATATTTTGACTCCTTCCAGACCCTTCGGCGGCTGGCTCCTGAATGAAACCCAGTGGAAGGTTCTAGCAGAGCTCTGTTGCGTGAGAAACAACTTTTCTGCTCTTCCTCACACGGGCTTCTGGCCGAATATCTGCAGGGCCAGGCCAGGTCTGTCTATCACGCGACCGTGCAGAAGAGACACAGACCAAGCAATAGTTATCCGCGTGTGAAGACTGCAAGCTTAAATATAAAACAAAGCAAACGCACCAATAAAAAAAACCACATGCTTTGTTACCTTTTTACAAATAAATTCTCCTCCGAGGCGTGAACCCGGTAGAATTAATTGGATTTCTGTTTTTTTATTTAAGAAAGAAAGTTTGTAATGTTAACTGTTCCCCTCGCTTTCAAAATTGAATTTATGACTGCCTACATGAGTAGGGTTATCATAGCATGCTATTTTCTCGTGTGGGAACCAATGTGAGAAAACGGGATCGGGGTACTACAACAATGGCGACCTGGGCTGTACTCGTATCAAATCTAACATACCTTAAATAGATGCTGGCGTCATTAGCAACCATACAGCATAGCCGTAGGTAACATCAGTTGCTATAGTTGTACCGACTAAATTAAAGTTGCATAGGCTGCTGGCTATAAGTGTATTTCTTTTATACCCACATAATAGGTTAATCGTTATAACCAACTTCATTTGCAGTGTATCTTTTTCTATTAAAAGATTAACTTCAGAAATAAGCGATGGAAAGTTATGTTGGGATGTTATACATATAAATGCTGGATATCACAGGTTTTATTACTGACAAATTCTATTAGATTGACTTAATATCCCTTCTAGATAGCCACACATGCTTAATAAGTATCTAATTGGATATCTCAGATGAAATCAGGACTTGATTTAGAAAATGTGATGTCTTCAATGGCATAACCAATATCAACCTCCGTTTCCACCTCTTCTTCCATTCCCTGTTCCTCCCCGTCCAGCAATAGTCCCTGCTAGGCCTAAGTTATATTATGATTGCGATTTCACAAGCAGCTACCGTCCTGTTGTTCACAAGCTTTCAAACCCACTACGGGGAACTACCCGATTTGCTGCGATCCGACGCAACGGGAGCAAAGCGGACAGAAATACAAATTATTCGGTCTGGGTGAATATGGTCTGGTAATATATGGTGACAGACATGTACATCCACAGGGATAAGTGAAGCGGATTGCCCGCTGACTAAGACTACCTGTCACATAACACTACACACTGTGCCCTCACATTGGACGACTGCAATCACACTGGCATGGACGGAGTGCCTGGAAGGCTTTACATTGTATCACCTCTTTATTACATTAAGCAGGGGACATTTCAACTTTGGACAATTGGCCTTCCTTATTCCACTGCTCTTTCCCATATCCTAATCATGCCAAGAGCCAGGCTAGGTGGTGACAAATATAAAATATTAAGCCATTGGCTTGAGTCTACCAGGGTTCGAACCCGAACCCGTGGGCTCGAATCCCACTATCTACCAACACGGGAGACGGACGCTCAACTCATTACGTCATCCCGTCTGGTCGCATACCCTGATATCATAAGTGATGTAATGATGTGTATATTATTGGCTCCAAAACTGATTGGAAAAGAGATGCTATACACAATGGTGATTGGTGAATATCGACGAGAATTATTGCAGCAATAGAGTCATGCAATGAGGCAATTGCAGTAGCAGAAACAATACTATCTCATAGTATTCATACACAGAGCATATATAAATATATACGTTGATGCAGTTGTCATGGTGTTTTTCATTCTCTTGTATAAAACATGACTATTAACTAAGCCTCACATTTTCTTGGGCTTCAGTCTAGTTTGTTTGTTGTGTGTTTGTTGTTGTTTTACGGCTTCAGCTATAAATAACCTTTATAATTAGACATTAACTATACCCCATTGTCAGCCAGTGTCAGACATTGACTCGGACGCCAGACCATGTCAAAGACGCCCGGTGATGCACGCTGCAACAGTGTCCATCGGCCACCTGCTGACATCAGACAGCTTTGATGAATATGAGCCGACCCTGCCTTAGAAAAGTCTAATCTCCACCCAGCCCCACCGGAACCTGGCTCCCGGTCCCCTCTCTGTAAAGTGCTATCTATCTTCTAGGTGAGTGATACTAACTTTCCCCAATGCGCTTCGCAGCTTGCGACGCAAAGCCAAACATGCATTTAAAATAGCTCCTAGCAATATATGATGATTAATATTTTGCCGATTGAGTCTTACAAAATTCAATTCTTCCGCTGATAGGTAGGTGTTGATAATGACTATTATCTGCACTAAGTAGTGATAGTAATAATAATAAAACACAATAAGGACAAGAGTCATATATGTAAATGGAATGAGTAAATAGACTCTGGCTGGCATCTAAGACCCCAATCTTTATTAGGGAACAATTCAGGTTGAAGTGACCAACCGTTGTTAGGACTGGAAGCACTTGCTGACCATATGACTTGCTTACCTGCTCCAACAAGCAAGCCACTCTAGCTGTACCATAGAAACTTCCAGAATCAGCACACAATAGATTCACCTTCACCGCTTATATAATATTTGCATAAAGGTAAACATTTATACACTACACATAAAAGTAGATTTGATGCGAGAGAGTTTACCTTCCAGACACCACAAATACTTATATTTTAGCATTAATTGACTCACGTCCATACACCCTGTAATACCTCCATCCCACTCTGTTGATTGATGGTGATTTTTCTGCAGTCTCAACAATAACAACTATATTCGTGGTGAATGGTGCGCAGAATTTATCATGTCATTATAATGTAAATACCACGCTAGACCTCGCTACAAATGGAAAGCATGAACAAAATAAGAAATTCCTAAGAACAACTGGACTGCATCAGCTCTTCTAATTTTAGCTATGTTTTCTGATATAAATGTAAACCCTGCACTTGGTTGTCGCTGGTAACACAGCGTTAAACCATACGCAATCAGTGAATACTCACAGCTTTTGTGTGGAGTGTCATGTGCTCACCCACCATTTCGCCGTCTGCTAATGGGGTACCTGCAGGGCTCCATTAAATTCAAATTGGGTGAATCCTTATCTTTGCACATATTACTCCTTATTTCAGCTGACACATGCCGAGCATCATTCACTACCTCTAGACATCTAGTTGCCTACTTGCGCTATAACTGTCTACAAAATTATGTCGATTGAGTGGAAATCATTGCATACATTAAATTATCCACTTTCTGAGCATGTATAAATGAGTTAGACAACTCTACTCTCCAATTGGTCTTAGAGATTTATAGTTATTGAGTGGAAAACATTGCGAACACTAATACCCCATTCACACTACTGTTTGCGACGACTTGCGATCACTTTGCGAGCATGAAAAATGGGTGGTTGCAAAATAGTCGGAAGTGGTCGCAAAGGGATTCTCAGTGGTCGTCGACCTCCTACACTAAAAACCTCCTTGTAACCAACATTTTGGGCCAGAGGTCCACGACCATTGCTTTGGTCAGCCAGATGTCAGTGACATTGTATTGGTTGCAAGGCAGTCAGTGCTGACTGCAGGTTCTTTGGTCCAAAGTGGTTGGAAGCGGTCACAAGCCACCACAAGCCATAGTGTGACTGGGGCATAAAGTATCTAGATTCCCAGCTAGGAAAATATGAGTTGGACAACTTCTAATTAGTCTTACTGAGTCAAGCCAAATACCTAAACAAAGATGGTCATTGTTGCCACCTTACGTGTAACATGTCATTGATAACAAAGGACCAGAATACCTCATTTCCTTTCTGTAAGGAAGAAAATAATGTGGCTGAATCAGATATTGCATCATGGTGCCATTGACCTCACAAAGTGTGTTCATTCCCACACGACGGTACCTATCTTAATATGCCCTCAACTGTTGCTAGGGCATACAACCCCCAGCACAAGGAACTTAACAGAGCTTCGATCCTCAGGCAGCAGGACATTCACTTCCACAGCACTGCGAGTTTTTGGGAACAAACTTTCCAGTAGTGACAATATTACAGCATTGCACCTGTGCTTCAAGGAGGAATGACATGACAGCGTCATGCAGGTAAAACGACTTTAATTCAGGTGGCCAGACATACCAGTCTCCTATAAGTGAGGAGACAGGGGCGGGCTGGTGACGGTGGAACAGAAGGCGTGAAAGCCCACTGGTTAATTGGTTGGACAGACGGCGGGCTCATCCATGCACCCGAAGAAGAATCAAAAGTGGAGTCTCCCATGGGGGGAGGGGGGAGGGGAAGCGTGTCCTTTCTGCTGAATCAAACACAATGCTAACATTGCGACCGAGGCACATCTCCCAATTAGCTGGTCCTTAATTCTGACAGACTTCTCGAATTGCCCATGAAAGTATTCATATGAATCATGGCATGTCATTTCATTGAAAATGAATAAGCAGAGTGATGAGATAAATTGGCAAAAGGAATATATGAAAGAAGCACACATGTTTGCAGTACACGGTAACGGCAGCTTGGAAAGCAGTAGTACTGAGAAAGTGCCTCTTGGAAGTGGCAGGGGTTGTCAGGCCTGTTTCCCCACGTTAGGCACACATATTATGACGGCCCGAATTAGGTGCACAAAGCCAGTCTGTATATTTGATTGTGGACAGTTGGCAGTTTTATAGAGGGCTTCATTTTTGTGGCTTCAGTTGCCAATTGGAGAAGTTGACACTAAAAGCATTGCGTGAGGGCCCCAGTGGTTGTACCTGTCGCACAGCACCCGGCTGGGTGTGGCGGCGCAGGGCCGACTGTACTAATAAATCACCGATTGGAGAATCTGTTGGAAGTCCCCCCCCCCCACACCTGACCCCTTCATCCAGAGATTGACACCAAAGGACTGCAAGATGAGACTTATGTGGGAAACATGATTTACCCTAGGGTTTCTTTCTGTGGGAAGATCACAGTTTTATTCAAACAAAACCTATATGAATATATATATATATATATATAAATGCACAGAGCCAGAACGGGCATACGTCAAGGGTTTGGGACAGACTGTGTGGAGTGCCATTCCTGCGGTGGCCGAATCAATCAGTGGAGCCCAGGACTCCCGTGCTGAAGGTCAGAAGTTCACTTCCCGGTCGACTGAAACCAATGACTTACCAAATTGATAGTTGTCGCTTCCTACCAAGGTGCTTGGCAGTATTAAGATAGAGCAGGGACTGGTGGGCACAGTGCCAGGATAATGTGACTGAGTAGGATATTGGGTCATGGTGCCGGCAGCCTGATTTCCCAGTGAATGTGCACTGTCACCATGAATGTGCACTGTCATAAGTCGGTACCCCTCCTGATATAGCCTTAGATGTTGCACAGTATATATACATGCATGTATCGGTGCATTACATGGCCATGTTAATTTTCCCTCCGTTGTCTTTTAGGAGAACGGAGCTTTTGAATCATTGAGGACCGAAGGAGATGTCAGTGTGGATAGAGTACTAGTTTCCCATCCAGGATATCCTGGGATCAATTCATGGCAGATTCAAACCCGATGAGATACCAACATTATCCCCAGACACATCCTTTAACTCGGGCTTGGAATTACTATTAGGATAGGAGCAATGACTAGTTGGCTATGTATCGGGAAAATGCAACTGAGTAGGCGAGCAAGTTAAAAGTATTCCACTACAGGTATTGCACGACGAGTATGCGCTCACTGTCACAAGCCAGCCATCGTAGATGTTCCAAACACATGGACAACAATCCTTCAATAAACTAAGCTAATTGTATCGCTGCCACCTATTTTAAACGGTTACCTTCGGTGAACCCGTAGTAAACCCTCTGGCCTCTGGGTGTGCACGCGATGGGATATGGATGTGGATGGGTGGTGGTAGGGGTGGAGAGGGGGTGTGGGTGGGTGGGTGGGAGGAGATGAGCGTGCGTAGGGAATGCCGGGAATAAATATGTGGCCCCATCTGAACGTCCGTGTCCTGACGTGTTCTTTGTCCTCGCATTGTGGCGCCGTGAACGTGTGGATTGCCCTATGTGAACAAGGCTGAAGGGTGACGCTCGGCTGACACTGTGGGCTAACAAGGCTGAGGGTGCCTAGGGTTGCAAGTGGCTGATGGGCTGAAAGGTTCATAGGCTCATATCCCCATAGGCTCATAGGCTGACGGTTCATAGGTTCATAGATGCATGCCTGCTGCTTCCACGATGCACGCCTGCAGCTGCTTTGGGAATTATGCAAATTGCAACATGTCATATTTGAAATTTGTAATTGCAATTCAAATTGGCTGCTGAATCCAGATTTTGTCTTAAACATGTCAGATTTCATTTAAATTGTGGACTCACTTTCTTTCTTGTCTTCCCTTTGCTACATTAGGTGAGTCGGCAGGGGATATTTCAGTCACGGACGACTGTTTTGCTTCATTCCACTGTTTGTTGCACTAAGCTAGTAGTAGTAATGCCAATTGCTAGGCTAGGTTGCAAGGAGTATACATTTTGATGTCATTGGTTTGACTCAACCAGAGTTCGAACCTGGGAGTTCTAATCGAGACGGTCAAGTAATGAACGAATCGATAGAGCGCAGGCTTCTCATGGGGATTGTCGGGAGTTTGATTTCTGGTCGAATCAAACCAATGACAACCGACACTAGCCTAGCACTCGACATTATTAGGATAGGACAATAACTGGTTAGCTCAGTGTCAGGACAATGTGACAGAATGGGATATCAGGTTAGGGTGTTGTTGGCATGGTCTCCCAGTGGGGCAACACTATAAAATTGCCATGAGTGTGGACTGTCCCCATATGTTTACCGTCCTGATATGACCTTAGATGTTGCCAGGACATAAAATCTCCAACAAACAAATAATCTAATCCCAGTCCATACCAAGGCAGGATGCAGCGATCACCTCCTTCGGCATTAGGCTTTACAATACCAGTATTTACTTTGTTTATCTCTCTTTTGCTGTTGTTCCATTCATTAGTTAAGTAGGGGGAATTCCAATGGTGACCCGTCTTTCCCATTCAAATTCTCCATTCCTAATGTTCGTCACCCAGCTAGGTAGCGAGGATTATACAATATTTTCCTTGTCAGTGTTTTGACGCTGGTGCGATCTAAATCAAATGAGAAGTTGGTCTTCCCAATTTCTTATGCTACCTCCTCCCTCTGGTATACTCTTAAGGTTAGGTAATGCAGCGAACAGTGCATCCCTTCTAATATAGCCCTGTGCAATAAAATAGTTATAAAATTTGGCAGTTGGGTGCTTTGGCGGAAGACGGGTGGGGAGTAGAGACAAAGGAAAGTTTGTTTTATTTAACGACGCCTCTAGAGCACATTGATTATTATCATTGGCTATTGGAGGCAAATCTATGGTCATTCTGACATATTTCTTTTTAGGAAACCCGCCGCCACCATATACGCTACTCTTTCCGATAATCAGCAAGGGGTCTTTAATATGCACTTTTCGTCAGACAGGCAGCGTATACCATAGCCTTTGATTAGGTACTCCAAAGTGGCGTGTACGGTGTCTGCAGCGCGAAATTTGACATATTTTAACCCTTTTAAAAACACTCCAATCTTCACTAATTCTGCTTGGTTTGAAATAAAATTTATATGAATTTAAAGGTCGTTCTTTTGTCGTTTAGGGTATCTGATGTTTAATTATTATTATGAAATAAATTACAGTCAATGGACACTTGTTGGGGGGTACCATCGGCAGCTCTGAGCATGCTCGGCGAGTTTGTTTTCATCCAGTCTGAGCTACTCCCTTCCCTAAAATTGATACCTTGGAGAGTACAGTGACCTGAACTAAAGATAATCATGAATGAAAGACAGAGAAGAAACTAGGCTTCATTAGCATATCAGGCATGGGTGTTTTTGAGTGCGAAATTTGATTGAACTGAAGGAGTGAAAACATTAAGAAATTAATCCTCCTTGAAAATTGATAAGGGTTGTTTTGAAAATTATATCATCGGATAGCTTAAGTCTTCCTCTACCTAACCAGAACAATATTTGGTTGAGATTTATATCATGCGCATCAAGGGTGGTCTGAGAAGTGACTGCTGCAAGAATGTGGCTATTGTCAGCTAACAATGCCTAAAAGTGAATGTTGTCTTTCTTTCTCTGATCAGTTAGAAAATTGTGTCATCATGTAGAGCTTTTAATTCTGGTTATTTTGGTATAAAGATTGCTGTGATAGGACAATTAGAACGGGAGTTATGCTATTTTCCTTTATTTTACTGAATTTATTATTGGTGGTTGCTGGAAATTAAGGAATTTAGCAAGTTTGATATGAAATTTCAGAAAGAATACTAGCAGTGATGGTCTGTGCAAAATTGAGCTTCTTATTTGTACTAAAAAGAATGAGATTCTTTAATATTGGACAGATCATATGCAAAATAGCTTCCAGGTGGGACCCTAAAAACCAAGATTTGGCTAATTTGGAAATGTGCACAAATCGTGGTAAAAAAATCAATCTTTAAATACTCATAACTTTGCAGCTATTCAATCGATCTAAATAATTTGTATATCATTGAGATCCAATTTAAATGATCTGTACAGATATATAACTTGTAATACTGACCTGTTGAAAATAGAAATCACTTTGGAGTACCTACTTTGATGAACCGGTTCTGGACCACTGGTTGGTATGGAGACAGCCATTATGGTATTTAGTTGTGTTGTTAATTAATGTGATGCTATCTCTGATTACTCGTCGGACCGGAATTCTATGCTTTAACTGGGAAGACAGTTGGCCAAATCAGCGAGCATTTGCCTGCTGAGTAAGACGAGCCCATTGCACCATTTGCTCAAACTACTTGCCCGATTTGGGCATCTAAGCAGGGGTAAGCCGACAGACTCATAGTCATATAGCACTGCTGACAAACTTGGAAATTCAGGTATAAAACTGATATTGCTGTTGTACATCGCGACCACTTCCAATGTCTTCCCAGGACTGCAATCCAGGACAACCCTCCTTTATTCGGCTACACTTCCTCTTCCTCCTCCTCCCTCCTCCCCCTCACACTTGACGCGGTGGCCGAATCGGTAGAGCGCGGGCCTAGTGTGCAGAAGGCCGGGACGTCGGTTGGCAGTCGAGTCACACTAACGCCTTAGAAAATTGGTACTTGTCGCTTCCTAGCCTGGCGTTCAGCATTAATAGGATAGGCCAAGCACTGGTTTGCTCAGTCTCAGGATAATGTGACTGAGTGGGGTATGGTGCTGGTCAGTTGCTCTCCCAGTGGGGCAGCATTATAAACTCATCATGAATGCACACTGTCACAAGTCGGTACACGCTTTGATATTACCTCAGATGTTGCCAGGACCTAAAACTCCAGCAATTAACCAGCCAACATCCCCCCATCCCACACACTCACCTCCGATAATTCAGCACTGCAACCAATACCCGCTGATCATTCATCTGCCATCATCAATGCACAATGGCCCACCTGGCTCCTAGCTGCACAGTCTCCAGCATCATTGTGGATAGGACGATTAAATCATGCACCCTCCACAATGAAGCATTATCCTACTCACATACCATCATCAGCCTTCCCCCTCCAGCCCGCTCTCCGCTACTCCCCGCCCCTCTCCGTCCCACCTCTCCCAATCCCACCCATTCCAATTCCGCTCACCCCACCCATCTCACCTTTCCACCATGCAAGCTACAGTAAGCATTCAGTGTATCTATGAACCATCTGTCTTAAGGCCCAGTCACACCTTACCGGAGTGGGGAACCGGACGAGAACCGGACACTGTCCGGTACTGTATGGCGATGTCCGGTATATGTCCGGTACCCATCCGGCGGTGTCCGGTGGTGTCCGGTTCATGTTTTGAACATGCACACAACTTCTACCGGACACTGCCAGACTGAAAGTTGGCGTCCGGTTTGTCTGGTACATGTCCGGTACCCATCCAGTACCCATCCATACATGTCCGGTACCCATCCGTTGGTGTCTGCTTTGTCTGTTTTGTCCGGTACATGTCCGGTACCCATCCGTTACGTGTCCGGTTCTCGTCCGGTTCTCGTCCGGTTCTCGTCCGGTACATGTACGGTACATGCACAGTTCTTGTCCGGTCACCCAGCAGCAATTGACCCACTTTTGCTCCATTTCCATACATTTCAATACATTTTGTGTACCGGAGAGCACCGGACTAGAAAATTCTTTGTCCGCTAGTCTCCGGTACTCAGTCCATTATGGTGTGACAGGCACTTTAAGGCGCAAATTCCTTAAACATTTTAGCTAATTACCAATTCCAGTAAGACGGTTATATACATACACACATATAAGAGCCAGTGGCGGGCGGCGCACTAGGACGGGCTCGCCGGGCGGCCATTTGCGGCACACGGCGCATCGATCTGCGGCCCATCAGCGGCTCTCCGCACGGCTGCGCTTGACGCCGATAACGTTTCTATCGCGATGCGTACGCACCCTCCACCACTCGCGCAATGATAAAAGGCTGTTCGGCGCACCACTTCCGGTTCGGACTTGTCTCCTCTTCCACAGAGGAAGTTCGCTCGTGGATGTAGATAAGGGCTACACAGATTGCAATCAGAGAATGCCCTACCCTCTACCTCCTCCTCCCCCATTGTCGTTCCCATCTCCCGCTCACCGCTCACTCCCACACCCCACCACCTCCCTCCAGCCGGTTCCATCCTGTCTGACCTTTCCTGGCCCTACCTCTGGCCCTATCCATGTCCCTGGCTCTGCCCCTTCCCCTGGCCATTTCCCTGGCCCTAGTCGTGATCCCGGCCCGGTCTGCGCTGGTCACCGCAGTCATATCCATATAGCACACAACAGATCTCAAGCCAATGGGAATGGTCACTCATATCTGGATCGAATCCACCAGGCACCGGCTTGCAGTTATAGATATCTCGCGTGGCACGTGCGATGTAAATGGCTACTATTGCTACTTTTTCATCTCAATTCCCTTCTCATTTGTTTATTTATATTTTCTGATTAAAGGTTAGTGTTGCTTTAAAATAAAAGAAAACAAATGTTTTCAAAGGACTTATTCTATTATATCAGCATTGGCAGATGGATGAATTGGATTAGTGTGTGTGGATTCATGGTTGAGTGAGTGATTGGTTGAGCAATATGTGGGGGTGGGGTATGCGGTATGGGGTGCGTGGGGTCTGAAGTGTGGAGGTGGGGAAACAAGTGCGTGATGTGTGGTGTGGCGTGTGGTGTGTGCCGTGATGGGTGTGGATTGTGTGAAGTTTGGAGCGTGGGGTGTTGGGGTATAGTCGGGTGAGGTTGTGGGTGTGTGGTGTGTGGTGTGTGGGGTGTCGGGTGTGTGGGGTGTCGGGTGTGTGGGGTGTCGGGTGTGTGGGGTGTCGGGTGTGTGGGGTGTCGGGTGTGTGGGGTGTCGGGTGTGGGCGCGGAGCAACGAGTGTGTGGGGTGTGGGTATATGGGTTGTGTGAAGTCTGCAGCACGGGGTGTTGGGTATAGGGTGATGGGTGAGCCGTGAGAGTAGGTTGTGGAACTGATTCTATTCGATGAGTGGCATAATCTTCCATGATCGCTGCATTTACACCAGGCATATTCACTGCCAGCCAGGCGATCAGAACAGATTGTGCTCTCCTATATGTGTGCTTCCGCAGTACCCCAAGCAACATCTATAGAAGAAATATCCAATTTTAGAAATGCCGAGAAATACAAGGCAATCTAACTACAGATAAAGCAGGTCAATATGCACAGGCATGAAATGAGTGAGATAGATATCGATTGCAGGCAGTTTTATATATTGTACTACAAATACCATCACAGTAGTTAACTATTAACTATGGCATAGTGGGATTAATGCAATATATGTAATTCTACTCCTGACAATGACTTCTATACACATATGTATACCACTATTAATACAGATATCATAGGTGAATCATTAACACGTTTTACTACTACTGAATATATGCAATTACATTCATTCATTACATTGCCATACATATAAATATATACTACTCTTACATATTTCATTGTCAGATCAATACCATGCTTTCTTCCGAGTGAATATATGCAAGCCCTTTCACCACATTGCCATATATAAATATATATATATATCAAAGACCATATAACTACAGTATATTACTATATTTCTTATGCCATCGTATTTTTCCTATTTCGATTACTGTTCCGTTCCTATTTGTATGACCCCCCGGCGCCACTTGGACAGGAGCAGGCATATGCAGTAGATGACCTACAACAATAGTACTGGTGAGATGCATCAAACACTGAACTAAGTCTGGACAAAATCCAACATCATAGACCACTCACCTGTGCTGTATGGACTGGTGGGTGTAGCATAGTACTTGACATTCGAATGCCTCGGGAATCATACCACTTAAACTTGGGCATATCACAAATTCGTCAAGACCAATCTACACAGCTTATTTCCCACCAACTATATGGATTTACTCAATTAATTGTCTCATCACATATAATGGATCATATTTGATAGTGATGAGATGGGTGTTGTGAGATGCATTGACTTTACCAGGTGAAATACCACATATGCAGGTAGGTGTAGGTATGTTGATTGCATCAGTGAGCCTAGATAGGCTGATAACCCCGGTGGTGAAGGTGTTGGTTCGAATCCCCCTGTAGGAGTCTGCCTGTATATGTATGCCATGTGTATATATATGCCATATACGCTGTATAAACAATTATACGAGTATAATAAGGCTGACAGCTTATATAACTCCTCAGTCCTTAATCCTCCTTGTCATCAACTGTAGGAGCCTTAACTGATCATGTATTTTTCTTCTTTATTTATGGAGGACAATATAATATATATACATACATATATAATACAGAATTCCAGATGTGTTGCTATTAGCATTATAGCACAATATGTCTAGGCATTAATACTGCACTGTGTTCAGTTTTCGCTCTCCGCTATGATACGGCACAGAAACCCTACCCGTGTCTACTTTATGAAGTGGTTCCATGGCCACTCAGCATATTACCTTCTCAGAAGTGGCCGAATTGAGACCCGCCGTCTGACTGACGCAGTTATAATACTCCAGACACGTGACCTGAGTGTGGTGTTGTGTTGAGGGTGAGAGGGAAAGGGGTGAGTATATGGAACATCATCCCTCACGAAGCCATCTCTAAGGAAAGTCACTCATTTGAGGTGTTCACCCTATCAGCAAACACTGTGATAGGCTCTTTATACTGTACAATCTATTAATTGTATTGTTGTGAGTGAAATATATGATTTGTATTTTCTGTTTTCAAATAGTCCTTTGTTTGTGTGCATGTGTGTAGACATTCAGAAATAATCATCAGCTCCTATAAAGATGCATAGTCTGATGAAATCATTGCATTAAATACACACTACAGTTTCCTAGTACAATCTTTTTTTTTTAAACACTTATCTAGATTTGATTTCTATATATGTCACTTAGACACTGGATCACTTAAGAAACAGGTGTTACTGCATATTACAAGGGTCAAGTTAATAGAACCAGTAGCCTTTGTTATTATTTTGATATGCATCGACAATTTATCTGCATGGTTTAACTTCAAATATTTTCAAAGTTAGCCATTTAAAATATAATTTCCTTCAAAGCAAAATGAGGTAGATTATATTGATCACCTAATTTATGAAGAGTTCAGGGGTAAAAGCACGTAAATGCCAATCCAAAAATATAGGTTAAATAAACGATTATTACATGAGAATAAATTTAATTCTCACTAATTCCACTTTTCACAGCATCATATTGGTATGAAGCAATGAACAAAACATAGGAATATAAAAGAAACATCTTTGTAGGTTTGATTACAATGTTTATTTCCATTTTTGGATTGGCGTTTACGTTGTTTTGCGCCTGAACTCTTCATATCTATCTATAAACAATATTACACAAGCTCAAAACCATTGGACTCGTTGCTCCCCTCTTTTAGGATAGATCACGAAGCATGGCAACGCTCTGGTTTTCATTGCCTGCCTCAACTAGTATGTGATCCCGTGTGGAAGTTTGCGAGTTTGATTGCTGGCACTTGGCATTAGTAGGACAGGGAAAGGACTGTTTAGCTCAGTGTCAGAATAATGTGAGTGAGTGGGATATCAGGTCCTGCTCCTGGTTGTGCCATCCTGGTCTCCCATTGGGACAGCACTATAAGGTTGCCATGAGTGCACACTGTCACTAGTGGGTAGCCATACTTATATGACATTGGACATTTCCAGAATTCAAAACTCCAGCAAGCAAACGTGCTCTATAATCTATTATGGGAATATAAACAAGGACACAACCAACTACCTTTCCCTATATTAGTTACTACACCCTGTACTGCCATGTTATTAGTTACTCCTACTGTACTAGAGTCATTGAGTTAGTACTGCCACTGCTGCTACCTAGTCTAGTTCCTTCATCCTCCACTAGTCTGCCTCCTGTGTGTGGCTCCTGACCGCCCTGATACCAGCTGCGTCTGGTCACTACTGCTGCCAGACCCGCTCAGACGGTCGGATTTTTAAATTGCATATACCACATATGCAAAGATACATATGCATATATGTACTTACATACATATATTTACGCATTTACATTTATGCATAGATATACATAACCAGCTGGCCGAACGAATCAGTCATGCGGTAAGTGATGGTTTTGAATGCAGACAGACCCAAACCAAACACTTACAAATTATCGACACCCAACCCAATGCTCGAGATTACTAGGATAGGGCAACGGCTGACTTTCTCAACATCAGGATAACGTGACTGAGGGTGACAGTGGTGCATTAATGCAACAGACTGTTGTCACACAAGTTGCTGCTCGTAAGGGGGATATTAAGATTCCTCTAGATCGAAATACCCCAACAAACATATATATATATATATATATATATATATATATACACAAGTGACAGCGTCACGGGTGATGACGCGACGCGGTGTAGTTCCGTTCATTAATCATGCTGAAGTCACCGTTATAATGACGTATGGAGGGAACGTCGTTGACTGTGACGTAGTGTGCTTACACTAAGGCGGCCGTGGCGGCTTGCTTGTTTGCACGTAAAGCGGGAGCCCATGCTGGCCGTTCGGCAGCCCCATGCATCACGCCATTAAACGTTGTCACCGGCGCCTGACACATTTGTTGCAACGTAATACCTCCGCTAATGCCCATCCGAGGCCTCCAACCCCGAGCACCGGTTCAACTCCCGCCGTCCCACGCACCCCCACCCCCACGCACCCACGCACACACGCACCCACACACCCACACACAGACACACACGCCGTAGAAACCCCACTTAGCCCGGCAGGATTCAATCGGGACAGAAAATGGCATAAGTCCTGCCCCCCCCCCCTTGTACCCTTCTGTCCTAGTTCCACCCTAGTCTCCAGCATCATCTCTCTCGCACGCAGACCACCACTATCACTATCACAATCATCATCACTTCCACCATCACGAACATCATCATGACCATCACCAACACCATCATGACTACAACCACCACCATCACCCTCACTTTCACCACCATCACTGCCTTCACCAGTATCATCATTACCATCACCCCACCACCATCATCACCACCATCACCATCAACACCATCACCACCATCACAACGATCACTACCACCATCAACACCATCATCACCATCACCACCATCACAACCAGCATCACCACCACCATAACCGCCATGCCCACCACCAGCATCACCACCAGCATCACCACCACCATCATCACCACCATCATCACCACCACCACGATGATGACGATGATGGGTGAATAGGTAGAAAGCAGGCTTCCGGTGCGAAAGGTCAAGAGTTTGAATCCCAGTCGAATCAAACCAATGCCTTATAAAATTACTAATTTTCGCAATCTAGCCTGACTCTCGCGATTAATAGGATAGGACTAGGACTGATTAGCACAGTATGAGGATAATATGAATGTGTGGGATGTCACTGTTTTGTCAGGTAGTGCCGGTGTAGGACGTTCAAAACACTACGCCGTTCAAAACACTACGGTAGTGTTTTGAACCTACGCTCAAAACACTACGGTAGTGTTTTGAACTTAGGTTGAAAACTCTACTGTTAAGTTCAAAACACTACCCCTATGTACGTTCAAAACACTACCCAAGTTCAAAACACTATCACGACAAGCTGACCCTGCTGCGGCATTTGAAGCATGTATTAGTATACACTGATAGAGCTGTGATGTGTGCACCACGTATTACACTGATGGTGCTGCAGTGGGTGCGCCACGTGTTAGTATATGCTGATAGTGCTGTGGCATGTGCGCCATGTTTTAGTATACGCTGATGGTGCTGCGGTGTATGCACCACAAATTGATACTTGTCGCTTTCCTAGGATGGCGTTTGGCATTAATAGGATAGTCAGTACCCATCATGATATGACCTTCCATGTTGCTAGGATGTAAAACAATAACCACTAAAAACAACCCCTACTGCCCCACCTTACTACATACTGCCCTGTAGTGTTTTGAACTTAAAGGTAGTGTTTTGAACTTGAGGGTAGTGTTTTGAGCATGGCCATAGTAGTGTTTTGAACCTACCGTCAGCTAGGTTGAAAACACTACCATGGTGTTTTGAACCTAGGTTGAAAAGTAGTGTTTTTGTTGGGGTAGTGTTTTGAACGTACTACACCGGGTCTGGTCTCCCAGTGGATCAGCACTATAGAATTGCCATGAGGGTGCGCTGTCACAATTCGGTACCGATCCTGGTATGACCTTATATGTTGCAAGGACATAACACATCAAACACATCATCACCAGTAGCAGCACTACCAACCCCATCACCATCATTAACACCACCACCATCACCACCACCATCACTATCACCACGACCATCACTATCAGCACCATCACCATCACTACCACTACCAGCAGCATTACCAAGCAAATTAATATCATCTTTGGGGCGACTGAAAAGGAACCCTGCCCGTTGGACCTCTGAGGAACTCGAATCGAATTGAATTCCCCGGCGTGTCCGTGCTTTATCGTGCTGCTCATCCTAAACCATGCTATATTTATGGGTATACCCACAATGGCTCGTGTGAGGATTTACTACCAGGTTTCCTGCCTGCACGCAGCCATAGACCATCTGAGTAAAGGCCCAGCCGTCTTCATATATCCCACACTGCTGTAGGCGAGGTCCGAAAAGGTCAATTCTTCCGGCATTATTGGTGCCCGATCGTCTTGTCACGCCCGATTGGGACCTACAGGGAAACCATTTTAGGGATATCAATATGGGCAGCGCGCTGTAATGATTTCAATAAGTCAACGGACTGCCGTCGTGCCATCTGTATTTGGCCGTGACCCGGTATTGAGCTACTTTTAGAGTGATTGTATTTCCCTAAAAGGGGTATCTATTTGAGTAACGTGGGCTCGGACCGAGGCGCATGGGGGATGGGGGCGGGGTGCGTGGGTGTGGGTGTGGGTGTGGGTGTGTGGGGAACTGTGATTACCAAGGTGAGTGATCAATAGGACATGGATCAGTGTCCAGACATGGTCGCCAACCCGACCTGCCGATCTGCCTGCAAACCTGCCTGCAGACCTTTCAACCTACCGGGCTGCCGAGCAGCCTACCGACCTGCCTGTCAACCTGTCATCAGTCTGCCGACCTACCGACATGCCAGTCTACCGACCTTCCGACCTGCCTGGCTGCCGATCTACCGACCTTCCGACCGACCTGCCTGCCTGCCGACCTACCGACCTCCCTGCCGACCTGCCGACCTGCCTGCCGACCTCCCGACCCGCACAGTCCATCCCTCGGGCATGCACCACTATACATCCTCATTCCACGAGGTCAGTCGCAGATGCCCAATGCTTGTCAATGGGTAGATCCTCCCAGCATTTTATTTATACCAATTTAATTCACAAGGCCTACCAGGAGGGGTCAAATCTAGAAGGGAGATTTGGGTTCATGGACGCCCTGACTCTGCCAACCTCGCGAAGCCCTTGTTTTTCCCCATAGCTTCCCCTCCAGACCTTTTATTTATTGCTGCAGCCGAGGCTTGCACAAGGCACACTCCATTTGTAGAGTCAGATTACGGCCATGGGTCATGCTTTGTAACGGAGTACCACATACTTTACTAACATCAGGTCACCCAAACATAAGGTAATCAAGGCATAATGCTTCAAGGACCGTAACGACTCCAGGGCATAAGGTTATCCAGGAGGTGACTAGCACATACAAGTGATGTAAGAAATTGTAATTAGTAACAATTGGGTGAACGGATGCAAATGGGACCAGATAAGGTCCCCATCAAATAAGGTCATCCGGAATAAAGTCAGCCAGATATGAGGTCACACACTCGTAATGTCCACCTATCTATATATATATATATATATATATATGCATGTAAAATCCTTCTCTGAGTGCCGATTCATTGGTAATAAAATGCACATGCATGTGGCGCCGCCGTGGCATAATTGAGAACTAGGCTCTTATGGAATAGCATACCAAGTATTGTACAAGTGGAAAGACAATAGAGGAACTGAAGCTGAAGTGTATCTGTCTTTAATATTCCAATAAACTCCTTAAAGACCCATATATATGATGTATACAAATTATGCAAATATATATAATCGGAAGGTTCGTGCGTCCATCTATATCATCCCTATATATGGGGCCATCTAAACATAATATACCATTTAGACCCAACGTGAACACAGGATACACTCGGACATAAACCGAGGAGCGGGATGTACCTCAGGCAGTAGAGTGTCCACCTGTGACGATGTCAGTCATCCTATCGATCCTGCTTGGTGGACCCATTTGCAGTTTGGGCTATTTTCTGTTCCAATCAGTCCTCCATAACTGGTTCATCAAAGGCTGTGGTAGGTGTTGTCCTCTCTGTTGGAAAGTTCATATAAAAGACCCTTTGGTGCTTATCAGAAAGAGTGACTATGTGGCGGGTGTCCTCCAAAGAAATATGTCAGAATGACCATATATTTGACATCCAATAGCCGATGATGCAAACATCTATATCCTTTAGAGGCATTGTTAAATACAACAAGCTTGACTTTACTTCGGACATAAACCCACTGGCACACACGGCCACCAGCACATAAGACAGCAGTACATGATGCCAGTGGAACAAACGGCCACCTATACATAACACCACTATGACATAACGCCAATGGGACATAGCGCCACTGGGACATAACGACACCCGGATGTCTTGATCTCACTGAGCCGTTCTCTGTCACAGGCTTAGTTCATCCTCGCCGTTATCACTCGCTTTGATCCATGCCTTTCACTTGGAGTTGTCGGATTCACAGAACTTGCACCACAAACTCATATAAAGACCGACTCACCCGACTCCTTTAAAGTGACCAGAGAATCACCAACTGCCTTTCCTAGTTTAACATAATTAAGCATGCACATAATTATGCATGCACATGATATTTTCTAATTCCTCAGCTATTGAGAACATGTCTCTGTCTCTCTCTATATATATACATATATATATATCTATACATAAGACGGGCATATGTGATGCATAAGAATTATACAAGTATAATTAATCGGAAACTTTCACATTTTATTATATTCTAAGTCATCTACTATTATTAATTGTTCATCTACTAAACAAGCAGGCCGATTGTATCGCCCTCTCCCGACAAATGCTGTAACTTGTCTGCTGGCGCTCAGTCACCCTGCCCGCGATTTCTTTTATAACGCGAAAGTAGTGCTCTATTTTTAGCAAAGAAAGTTAGTTTGGTTCTGGTACCACTCTGCATTCTTATTCCCGGTCGATATCCCGGAAATGACGAACATTTCACTCATCTTCTTTGGGGAATCTCTTCAGGGTTTATCATATATCGCTAAACCACTACGCAGTCCTATCCGGTGACCACATCTATGACTGAGTATGGCGGCATTACCCATCGCCATGATATACTCAGAATGTCATACCACAAAAGAAGTAAATCTCCACGCCCGATGAAAAAAAAAGCTTCTTTTCCCCTTAGTCATCCTGTTCCTGTTCGTGTTCACATCCCCAAAGGGTTCTCTCCATATGGACATGCCAATTACCATGCGTAATGTAACCAGTTAATAGTTGATTAGTGTGTGCGTGTCCTGCTTTCCAGTCACTCTTACACGCAATAGCGTCAGTCATCTGCCAACATTTGTCGCTATTCACAAACCAACGAAAAACTAAGCACAAACAACATCGGATGCAAGCACTATCTATGTTGTTCACAAAGTTTGTCCTTAAAGTAGCCTAGTCCGGTGTTTTGTTAATGGTTTTTTTAGTTTTCGCTATATTTGTGCATAAGTATGTCAGTTTGTTCAATATAAACTACTTTCTTTTAATTGGGAGTAATTTCTATTTTAAAGGGTTATCTTTGGAGATATTTGAAATGAAAATAGAAGACATTAATGTTGGCATGCATGGTGAAATGCTGGACATAATAAAGTCATCAGCAATAGGTTCTATTAAAGTGACTTAGTATTCCCTTCAGTGTGACAGTATCTCTTAAGGCTGCATAGTCCAATGAAAACATCAAATTTTCGAAATCAAAATATTGATATAAACTTGAGTCTACACACCTATCTTAGATACTGGTGCAGATATCAAACATTTGTCATTACGTAGAAGGGAATACAGAGGCAATTTAATAGAACCTCTTATGGCCCTGTCACACTAGAACGTAATGACGTCAGCGTAGGGAGAACGTGAAGAACGTTGAACTTCTCGGCGTAGTATGCAAATTTGGGCAGAAGTTGAACGTGGATGCAACGTAGTGGACGAGAACGTAACGTCGGTAAAGCGTAGTGATACCGTCAGTCAACGAGAGAGGACAACGTCACTACGTTCACGGAACGTTATGAACGTTATTCCATCGCCAGAAGAACGTTACGTGACGTTAGCCACGTCATGATACGTTGAACGTACATTGAATGCACGTTCTCCTGACGTTCTCCTGACGTTCTCCTGACGTTCTCCTGACGTTCCCATTAAGCCTCGTAGGCATTTGCAGTCGGTTTAATGTGGGTCAATGTAGTGGAATGTATTGGAACGTAGTGGAACATAGTTGAACGTAGTGAGCAGCGTTGGAATAACGTCCATTTAACGTCATTGACGTTCACTGAACGTGAACAGAACGTACGGCGAACGTAAACCCCTACGTTCGAGCTACGTGGAAAGTTTTGAACATGTCCAAAACCTTGACGTAACTCGACGTAACACGACGTAATGTGACGTAGCTCGACGTCATTCTAACGTCATTATGACATCATCATGACGTACCCCAACGTAATGACGAAAAATGACCACGTTAGGCTCACGTTGGCTTGTTACGTCGTAGTGTGACAGGGGTATTAAGCAGAAGTATATGGTGTCAGAGTTTTGGCGTGCTTGCCAAAATTAATTGTGTACGTTTGCACTTCAAATATCTCAAAACTTAGCCATCTAAAATAAAAGTTACTTTAAACTAAAGTAAGGTAGATTATAACAATCAGCCTAATATATTTATCTCAGAAAATGACAGAAACTCAAAATCATCGGACTATGCAACTTTAAATGAATGTAATATTATCTAGATAGGCTATGTATAATCAAATACATGAAAGTCATAGGTTATATTAAAGTGACTTAGCATGCAACATTAGCTCTTGAATGAATGTAATAAGTATCTACATAAGCTATGCAGAATAAAATCCATGTAATTGGCTTCAACAGTGTGGATACTGTGATCGGACTATGCAGCTTTAACGGGAATCCAGTTTTGTATTTTACACACGACACATGAATGGCGGGGAGTAATTGATGAAGAAGATTTGATATGCACGTGCACCATGGAAGTCTACGTGATGAGGCAATCAAAGGCGAAGGAAGGGGCCGTAAGACATACAGGGCGCATATACTGTGTGGCTGCTCTGAATAGTGCATAATTAGGAACTCATCTAAGAGGAGACCAGCGCTGAGGGGCGCGCAGGCATATGTATCGCAGGTATGTAAATGCCGGCAGGAAAAACGGCCACACGGAAGACACAATCTTAGATTCCTGTTAAAGCTGCATAGTCTGATCACTGTATCCACATAGTTGAAGTCAATTACATGCATTTGATTCTACATAGCCGATGTAGATACTCTCACATTCAAGAGCTATTGCCGCATTACAGGCAATACTAAGTCACTTTCATAGAACCTATAACTGCTGATGCCTATATAATGACTACCATTTCGCCATGGATGCCATAATTAATGTGTTCAATTTTCATTTAAAATATCTCCAAAGATAACCATTTAAAATACAATTTACTTCTGATGGAGCCGCAACCAACCATATGACAGGTATGTAAATGCCGGAAGGAAAAGCGGATGCAGGGAAGAGGCAAACAAAACATCAACAACAACAACTATTTAAAAAATACAAATCCACACAAAAACACCAACACCCCATAGGCACGTGGGTGGTGGCACCGGTATTCGGTAATCAGGCAATATGTTTGATGCATTCCTGTGGGGGAGCATGTAAAACAAGCCCGCCTAATTGCTTCCTTCGATCCGTCTAACCGCTGACACATACAAACAACGCGTGTTTGCGGTGGGCCGCCAGCGGTGTTTGGTCGGGACCCTACTCTGGCTGGTCTGGATGGCGGGCTGTCTTTGTCTTGGGGAGACTGCTGCCATAAGAAAACAGCCAGTGTCAGTAGCCGGCGGGCGCCGGGTGGCTGAGGAATGGCCCCCGGGTAGGTGCACGTACAAATATTTACCTGACCAAGGTGGAAAATGTATGTCGGCCTCACACGGTAGGTGGGGGTTATGTGCACCGGGGTTAGGAGGGACGAGGGAAGGGGGAGGGTGGGGACGGAGGAGGAGAGGAGATGGGGCGGGGCAGGGGACGGGGGAGGAGCGGATGCGAATAGAGCGACGGAGAGAAGAGAGGAGGGAACAGGTGAAACAGAGACAGGGGAATGGGAGGATGCGGTAAAAAGACGGAAGGGTGATAAGGGGTGAGAGAAGAGGGACGGGAAATGTGAACGGAGAGGAGACTGGAGGGCAGAGGAGAGGGGAGAGGAGACGAGGAGTAGGGGAGAATAGGAATAGGGGAGAGAAGAGCAGGGGAGAGGGGATAGGATATTGGAGTTGAGGGAAGGAGAGCATGGGATGGACGTGGGGGGGACGATATGGGAGTGGAGGGGGGGGGGGCAGAGATGGAAGTGGAGGAAAGTGGTGAAAAGGAGAGCAGTGGAAAGGAGAGGAGATCGGCCGGGAAAGGAGAGGGGACAGGGGGAGGGGATAAGGGATAGGGCATAGGGGATAGGGGATAGGGAGAGGATATGGAGTTTGTGCTCCTGGAGGAGATGAGAGTGTACAGGAGGGTGGGTGAACTTAGTAAGAACAGGGAATATTGTAGAGCTAAGTGGGATACCGTGGTGCAGGTGTGGGAGGTAGATGGGAGTTGAGGACGGTGAGGAAGGTCGGAGCAACCGGGGGTGGGGGGGGACGAAACGGGAGAATAGGTGGACAGGATGCTGGGGATGCTGATGATCTGGGGATGCCACAAATGGTGGGGAGGCAGGAAAGGGAAAGCTTTGGTGACTGTGAAAGTTGTGAAGGCTGTGAATGCTGTGAAGGCTGTGAAGGTTGTGAAGGTTGTGAAGTCTGTGAAGGCTGTGAGAGCTGTGAAGGATGTTAAGGATATTAAGGCAGTGCAGGTTGTGAGGCTTATGAAGGATGTTAAGGCTGTGAAGGCTGTGGTTGCTATGGATGATGGGGATGCTGTGGATGATGTGGATACTGGGATCGGGCAGGAGCATAGCGGTTTTTGAGTTGAGGTTACGTTGTAGAGATGCTACAGGAGGTGCTGTGGGTACGCCATGCTTTGGAAGGAATGTAACCGGAGTTGGACAAAGCGAGGCGGCATATGCTAGTACACGGCCTCCACATGTATATATATATATATATATATATATGTATGTGTAAGCTCTTCGGGGTATTTATGTCAGCGCCAGCCCAACCCACCCAACCCACCACCTACCACCATTCTCCAACTCTCCACCCACCACCCTCGACGCCAGGTCTACTACCTCGCCCTACCCCTTCCTCCTACCACCTCCCTCCACCTCCACCTTCTACCCAAACGATCCACCATTCATCCCACAATCTCTACCTTCATTTTCCTCGCCCCCACCGACCCCACCACTCTCTATGTGTCTCTACTCACCACATGTTTCCCCTCCACACACCCCTACCCTCACCCTCTATATCCCCCTATATCCTTCACAGCCAGAAACACCACACCTCGACAGACATACTCGCCCTCCATTCCACATTCTTCCACCTTTTACCTTCCACGCTCCATCCTCCATCCTCCACCCCCCCCTCATCCTACACCTTTGTTATCATACAACTCACCCACGGATCTCCCCGCACCACCACCTTCCATTTCCCATCCACAACGCTCCATCCCCACATCCCACACCCTCTGACATCCCACCCCCACACTGCTTCCACTCACCCACAACCGTCAACCCCACTCTCCTACACCCTCTCACATCACCCCCCCCCCCCCGCACACTGCCTCCACTCACCAACAACCGTCCACCCCATATCATATACCCTCTCATAACCCAGCCCCACATTGCTTCCACTTACCCACCACCCTCCACCCCCACATCCCACACCATCTCACATCCCTACCCCACACTGCCTCCACTCACCCAGTACCCTCCTCTCAGCTCCCCAACCTACACACCTCCCACAACCCACCACCCATCTCACATCCCACCCATCCGCCCTCCTCCACCCCCCCCCCCCTCTCCACCCCCCCCCCCCCTTAAGGGACCACCTTCTATATCACATGTCAAATGGCCGGGTGACAGTGGCAAACAGTGCCTCCTCTACCTGTCGCGCCGGGTCCCCGACCCGCTGGAATCAGCGGCTGCCAGCGGCCCCGCCATCCATCCACATCTATCAGTGCGCTGACGCTTGCCGTACACGGCGGCCAACTAGTGGCAAATGAATTGAACAGAGGAGGCCCCGCGCATCCGTCTGGTGCCGCGTGTTGAGCCCCCACCACACTACCCCCACACCATCCACCCTCCACCCTTCCCCTCCCCCTACCACTCTCCCCTCTCCTCCCCTCCACCCCCCTCCGCTCAACCTCCTCCTCCCCCTCCCTCTCCCCCATCCCCTCCCCCCTCCCCCTTCTCCCTCCTCTCCCCTCCCCCCTTCCCTCCCCCCCCCCCCCACCACCTACCCCCTCCCACCCCTCCCCCTCTCCACTCCACCTCCGCCCCTCCCCGTTTCTACCCCCTACCGCCTCGCTATTGATCTCGCGCATGCGCAGGTCGGCTCAAGCATGACGCCGCAAATTGGAACGCGCGGTAATCCCCTGACAGATGTCCCGATGCGCTGCTGCTACTAGAGGAATGACAATAGCTGAATAGCTTGCAGCCAATGTATTATATATAGCGTCTACTTTGGGGGAAATCAATCCTGGTTTTGTTGTCTTTCTTTTCTTTCTTAACTCGTCCAACTTGTATCCTAATCAATGATACATTTTTTTTTCAATCTAGCGCTGAAGGTATTCGATGGAGAATGGAAGTTTAGGTGAACAGACAGGGTCATCCAGTAGATGACTGAGGAGGGAGATAGGGCTGATGAGCAGATGGAATTTTCTGGTCTTATTATACTCATATAATGGCTTATGCAGCATAGCATATTAATTGTTCTGTTGTGTGGACTGTATGTCTTGATTAAGGTGGGGAAATTGCAATCAGTAACAATTGGTCTTCCAATATTTAACTTCCAAGTTATGTTTAATAAGTCTATGAGTATCTACGTTGGATATGTAGAATCAATTTTACTTAAGCACTTTGTTGGCGGAAATGTTGTGGCTTCATCGGGTTATGCACCTTTAACTAGGCTAGGTGGTTATAAGTATATAAGTTTATATTCCATGTTCTGCCAAATCAAAAGTGGTCATTAACTCAAGCATGAATATTTATTTGAACATTTTGGGAAATGTTGTTCATAAAATGCAATATCTAACATTGTTCATGATGGTCTACCAACATGAATAATTTGCACACGTGCGAGGAGCCCTACCCTGCCCATCTGATCTACAAACCTGCCCACTGACCCTGCCGGAGACAGCAAAGCTACTATGTGAGACTCTGCCTCACGACCCCCCCTGCTTGAGACCCCCCCCCCTCCCTCTGACCGTGGCACCATCTGAAATAGACTTCACCAACTACCCCTGCCGGGGACAGCCAAAACTACTATGCAAGACTCTGATGTCACAATCTCGCCTCGCGAGACCCTCACTCCGCCTGAGCTATGTAAGTGAGCAGCTCACCACTCACCAGCACTACCAACCAGGCAGTAAGACGATCAACACCAGACCACCACAACTCAGCCGCCCACCCAACCCATCAAACAAACAATCAAATGCAAGGGTTGAGGGCCTGAGTCTAACTTTCTCTAACCATATTGATCTCATATTACTGTACTTGCTGTTTTACATGTCTTGATTCATTAAAATTCCATAACATGGGCTCCTCGTTCACGTGATTAATTGTGATAGAAAAGTCTCATATGTTACATACAAACTGTTACCATTTATTGTCAAGTTCCTTGAAAATATGAAAATATCCATTGTGCTCTCAATATAATATTTACACAGTAAAAAATAAAATAAATTTAAAAAGAAGAAAAAGGGTAATTCTGCATGATGGTATGATTGAATCCTGTTATGCTGTTCCTTTGAAAGGGAGGTGTAATGCATGTGTGTTTCAGTTGTGTTGTTATCTGAACGCCCTCAGTGTGGCACAGGGTTACCAGGTTACATCATGAAAGAACATTCCAAATAAAGATAGTTGTAACCTAGATCTCAGAGTGTCGACATCAACATATATTACACTGGTGGTCCCATCTGCATCCATATGTAGACCAGTGTCAGTCACACATATCTATATATATATATACATATATCCATATACATCATATGTACAATATATATAGGTTCATATATTTAGACATATATACATTATATACAGCGATACATATAGAGACATATAAATACATCTGCTATATAAGGCTTGGCTTCTTCTGTTTAATAAAATCTTGATTAGTTTGACACCATATTTCTTGGAGCAATGTCACAAACATATGTGTAGGATTCAATTAGGTTAATTACAATCGGTAATGTGTTCCTGATATTTGAATCTACTGATGTCCACATCTGTTAGAAAGCTGAACAGTGGCGTCCACTTTCCCACTAGACTCATTAATCCAAATAACATTACTAACAAAACAAAATAAATATTGGCGGTATAGCTTGAGGTAATAAAAGTATATTGACTATTCCCGTAACAGAAGAGTATTATTCCAATTGATAACATATTTTATTTAGATAGTCTGTTTTGGTATACTCAACAATTCCACAACCATTTTCAGATGCAGCAAAGTTAAAATGCCATATATGAAATAATTGATTGGTCCTGCAATTTCAGAAATTCATTAATAAATAATGGGTTTCAACACAAACATTTTTCCTTATTTTCTGTTCTTTGGAATAATGATTAATCTCACACATGGGGATATATAATAATGGAAGCATACTTTCTCGCATAGATGACGGGCCTGTTAACAACACTCGTGCTAATTGTGAGTAAGAGGGGTCTCGGCTGTCATACTCCTACGTGGTGTTTTAGAGAAGCCCTACAGCGTTGTAACTGGATATTAGTAAGGTAAAACACAACTGCGGCGGACACGCAACCTGTCACTTGTGTGACATCACACGTCCCCTTGAGGTTGTTGGTGCGACTTTGGACGACCCCGGTGCAGTTGGTAAACACACAACTTAATTGGCGTTTAATTGGCAATTATCCAGCTCAGATCGATGGTCCAATCGAAGTTTTAGGCCGGGAGGCTGGGGAATAAGAGATGTAAACAGTGACCTACATACTGAAGCAAATTGCAGCACCCTCACAGATTCACTAACAGAACCCACTGTTTGAAGCAGCTGCTTATGTTTTAGTTTGTTAGGGGGTCAATTATTAGTTGATTAAGCAGGGGAAATTTCAATCGCAGACCATTGGTCTTCCTCATTCCACTGCTACTTGTCCTATCCTAACAATGGCAAGCACCTGGCTAGGAAGCCACAAGTATCAATTTTTAAGTCATTGGTTTGACTCGAAAAGGGTTTGAACCCGTGGGTTCCACAACCTACCAAAACAGGAGACGGATGTTCTAACTCATTTGGCCATTCCGTCTGATTACGCAGGGGAACTTTAAATCGCAGACCATTGGTCTTCCTCATTCCACGACTACTTGTCCTATCACAATGATGCGGATTGCCTGGTTAGGAGCCAAGAAGTATAACCTTTTAAGTCATTGGTTTGACTCGATCAGAGTTTGAACCCGTGGGTTCTACAAGCTACCAAAACAGGAGACGGACGCTCAACTCACTCGGGCATCCCATCTGCCACTCATTCGGCCACTTGCTTATTTATCCGTATTATCAATGTCATTTCACAGGCTATTATTGTAAGATATAACCACTGGATTTGGCAGAAGAAGTGTGTGAATGTTACAGGGTCGATGTAAGATGTTAACTTAGAGCAAATAGATGGGGGACCGGATGGGATGGCCGGATCGGTACGATTGGTTGGTTGTTGGGGTTTTACGTCCTGTCATCATCTAAGGTAATATCAGGGTAGGTAGGCCTACCTACAGACGTGTCACAGTGCGCACTCATGGCGACTATATAGTGCTGCCCCATTGGGACATCAGGCATCCGGCACCATGATCTGATATCCCTCGCTATCACAATATCCTGATAGAGTGCAGGTATAAGACGTTGCCATGGCAGCACTATCACTCCTAGGATCGCCTCACCCTTCCTTCAAGCACTCAATGTGCTATTATAGAGCTGCAGGAGTATGACAAGCCGTAAAGGAACAAATATTTTCGCCTTCGCATTCCCAAGTTCAGGTTTTCTTGATTACATATTTGATTTTTAGGGAGCAAGCAATGTACTGTTTGTTTATTTGTTTGTTTGAGTTTTACGTCCTGGCAACATCGAAGTTCATATCAGGACTAGTACCGAGTTGTAACAGTGTGCAATCATGGCAACTTTTAATAGTGCTGCCCCACTGGCAGACCTGGCCGCCGACACCATGACCCGATATCCCACACTATCACATTATCCTAATACTGTGCTAACCAGTTCTTGTGCTATATTATTAATTCTGAACAGAAGGGTAGGAAGCGACAAGTATCAATGTTATAAGTCATTGGGTTGATTCGACCAGGAATCGAACTCTGGTCTCCCAGGAAGCATGCGTTCTGCCTATTCAGCCACCGCGTTCGGTACGTACTAACTAATTTATTTGTGAAACGCCTTCCGATGTGACCCATCTGTCTTCAGCTTGCAGCTGATTTGACGGTAAATGCAATCGATTGATATATAGCATAATTATACAGGCGTGAAATGAAATTTAGTGGTTATATTATTGTATGCATTCTGTATCTTGCCTCGTCCTCCGCCCGACTGTGGCGCCACCACCGGACCCCACTGTAACTACCGGGCCGCCAACCGCTACTCGCTCTGGAGGATTGTTCTCTCTCTATATATATATTTGTATTTCACAACAAAAAGGATCATACATACAAAGCGTAATGATAGAATCTAAAATAAGAGGTAATTCTAACTAAAGGGTATTAATTAATCTGCAAGAAAATTGAAAAGATGAAGGTTTAGTGAGAGGAAATAAAGTGTACCATCAGGCTGTGATCCGATTTTAAAGTCTATTCCTCACAAATCGTAGCCACGGAAACTGAATATTAAAAACAAAATTGACCCCCCCACTCGCTTATAAACCAGGCGTGGTGCCATTTTCTCACATTCCCTTATTCCAGATTCAATATAATCTAATGGACTCTTAAATTAATTTGGCAATTTCTGCGCTAATGTCTCTGAAATAGTTATTGATTACATTTGCAATCCCCATCGGTCCACCCGTCACAATACCACTAATTGCGGTGTTGGGTAATGCAATCTCTGGAACTGTATCAGTGATTACCTTCCGTAATGCTTTGCATATCTGTCCATATTCTCACCCACTTAGTTTATTTCTTGATTCCAATATGGTTCTTTACTTAGTCCTTTTGTGAAGATACCGCAAATTGTTTATTTGCGATTTTATTGGGCTTTCTTTTAAATGGTCCATATACATCACAACTGCTCTGGGTTATTTAGTCATTATGATTCATGTAAATTGTCCTTGTCGGTAGTAGGGATCATAGTTTTATCACCAGAACAATTTCTTAGATTTTATGCTTGATATTCATGTGTGTACTTATTAAAGATCTATTGCATACTACGCTCAGAAACAGGTAACGAATACCTATGCCCACCATTTAGCAGGGCTCAGAAACATTAATTTGGCATGCCTTTACCTCAAATTTCTCAAAAGTTAAACAATAAAGAAATTCATGTATTACGATCCTGAAAGAAAGTAGAATATAATGATAAACCTGATATATATATATATATATATATATATATCTATACATCTGGCACAATTAAAACCATTGTAATGTTTGCTTTCAGTAAGTACTACCTTATATATTACCCCTCAGCACCATAGACCTCACACCTTAGTTTGTAGGATTTGTTTTATATATCTAACGGTCAATGAATTGACATGTTAAAAGACCATACCCTGGTCGTACTATCGATGAACCTTCATTCACAGTTGCCTCACCATATGCTGTTATATATATATGAGAACTGGTCAATGGACTGCACATCCATCATTTTGAAAGGCGACTCCTAGGTAAAGATGGGCTGCTGACGTGAGCCTTATACTTTATAGTACTTGTGAGGCAGGATGCGTCACAGGGTGGACGGGGTGCTTGGCACCATAATATTATAAGATTTACAAACATTTACTTAAAGTTGCATAGTACAATTGTTTTGAGTTTCTCTCATTTGCTGAGATAAACATATTAGCTTGATCATTATAATCTACCTTACTTTAGTTTGAAATAACTTTTATTTTAAATTGCTAACTTTTGAGATATTTGAAATGGAAACATGCTAAATTAATTGTAACAAGTTTGCCAAAACTATATCACCATAGGCTTCTGCAGTAGCAGGTTATATTAATTGATTCAGTATCCCCTTATGTGTGATGACAAATGTTTAATAAGTGCACCAGCATCTAGGTTAGATATGTAGAATTAAATCTAGGTAATTGCTTAGGTTTTGAACATTTTATTTTTTCATCGGACTATGCAGCTTTAACTGGTTCCGAAAGTTACAAAATTGCAGGTGTCATATCTGCTGATGTGCACAATACCTTACATAAACAACTTTAAAAAAAAAGTAATTCAGTTTTACAATTATTTTTTGTTTTTGATGGTGGTGGTGGGAGCTGTATTCTCAGGAACTGTATTGCCTGTGCATGACTACTCTGTAGGGAAGTACATACATGCCAGCGTAATAATAGATGATTTCCATCCCTAACCCCCCCCCCCCTCTCTCACCTCAGAGGTACGATGTATTGGGTAGAAAATCACTGCACACAACACTTCGCCGGATACCCGTCCTGATATCACCTTAGATGTTGCTAGGACGTAAAACACCAACAATCAAACAAACAACAAACTTCGCGGATAGATTATTTCACCATGAACCCGCCCTCATACGGCAGGTGATGGAACTAATATATTGGGTAGCTTCAATGCCCGCAGTATATGTATTGTTGAGGATTTCCATTACGAATTCGCCCTCCGACGGCACCTGGTAGAAATACTACATTGCACCCTCCTCAATATATGTGTTATTGAGAATGTCCTCCACCAACACGCCCTCTACTGGAACTTGGTAGAACTACTACTTTGCACCCTCCTCAATATATGTGTTATTGAGAATGTCCTGCACCAACTCACCGTGATACCACCTGGTATAACTACTACCTTGTGCACTCCTCAATATATGTGTTATTGAGAATTGTCTCCACCAACACGCCCTCTACTGGCACCTGGTAGAACTACTACATTGTACACTCCTCAATATATGTGTTATTGAGAATTTTCTCCACCAACATGCCCTCTGATGGCATTTGGTAGAACTACTACTTTGAACTCTCCTCAATATATGTGTTATTGAGAATTTCCTTCATTAACATATCAATATATGAAGAGTTCAGGCGCAAAGCCACATAAATGCCAATCCAAAGATGTAGTTTAAATAACATAACGTGACCTGAAAATAACTTTAATTCTCACGAATTCCACTTCGTTATGGAGCAATGAACAAAAAAGCAAGAATATAAAAAAAAAAACCTTTTTGTAAGTTTGATTCCAATGTTTATCTCCATTTTTGGACATTTTTGGATTGGCGTTTACATGGTATTGCACCTGAACTCTTCATATGTGTTATTGCAAATTTCCTTCACCAGCCTGTCCTCTGATGACACTTTGTAGAAATAATACTTTGCAGACTCCTCAATATATGTGTTATTGAGAATTTCGACGACCAATCCACCTTCTAATGGCAACCGGTACAATTAATATATTGGGTGGCTACTCACTAGACAAGCTCTGCATACTGATTTATTGTTGAAGACTTCCAATATACACATACCCTCTGACGGCAATTGAAGAATTAATGTCCCGCATATCACCTTACTGTGCATGCTCCGAGGGAAACTGTTTAACTATACGTGAGGAGGAGTATGTGCTAGCAGCTCCCTCTAGGGAATAATCACCAGCGCACCTGGGCTGTGATCTGTGAGCCATATAAAATGTGGCTCCAAATGGGTGTACACACATCAACACCACCCACCACCACCACAACCACCACAACCACTGCCGGCAAACATCCACCACTAACACCACACCACGCCACACCGCACCCAATAACAACAGCGTCGCCAAAACCATTGCCGACCGACCGGAAGTGCGTTTGCTCGTGCGCCTTGATCGCCACCTGGCGGGCGGTGGCGCGGTCTGAGCAAGGCACTCACCAGGGGACAGTATTTATAGGCCATAAAGTCGGGCTGCGGTAAAAGGACGGCAGGCCGGGGCCGTGTCGGCAGCTGGCGGCCGGATCAGTGCGCCAGATGCCCGACTCGTAACGGGCGCCCGCCGCCCGCCCCGCGCCGAATCCCGCGCGCCGCGAGATGTGCCGCGAGATGCGCCGAGATTCGCCGGGAACCGGGAGAGCGACGATCAATGCCATCATCCGTCGTCCGAAGAGGGATCAGGACCGCCGGTGCAGGGGGAAGACCTAGCTAGCTCTGACGTCATGACGGAGTGGCGGTCAACGTGCCCCCACGCGGCCAAATTGGATGATAGGATTTTTCTTCCTTTAACAAAAAAAAAAAATCTTCATCAGGCGAGGAATATTCCGTCTAGCTTGTGGTTTTTTTTAGCGATAGGACCCCGACTGGCCATGGCAGCCATGTTTGTCTCACACACTCTTAGCCCACCTTCTTTGTTTTATCTGATAGAGCCTTTATGGAACTCGCTTACGCGCCAATATGAAAATGTCAAGTTCCGTTGGTACGTCAGTAAGACCTGATGAAACCCACTTCCGGTGGCAGTTTTGCTTTGCACACCGGAAGTTGGGTTGGTGCAAAGGGCATCCCTATCCTTCGATATAGGCTCTATACCTTGCACCTAGATTCACGTTGCACCTATAACCACATGCTTCTGATGACCAGATTTGGTAGGATTCTTGTTATATAGTTCATTATAATATAGCTGTCATTGAACAATTCTCATGACAAATATGTTACATCAGATTACAAAAAATACCACTTTGTGTATGTGTATTCCCTACCTTTCCCAACGTCCGCAATGAAACCTGAAGCAGCCACCTCCTGTACTAGGTCGCAACTTCAGTCCTTCCTGAGAGACCAAGGACACTCGGGACATCCTTATTCATAATGCATCCCAACCGATAGTATTTTTTGTTGTTGTTGTAAATATAGTTTATTCATTGAATAAAGTCTTTTGTCAGTGCCGTGGCACTTGTCTTCCAGCCATATGACAATACAGTTATTTACAGCATATGTATATGTAGTCTGATAGTGTCATCAGCAGCTAGCTCAAGTCAGCTGAAATAGCAATATTAATCATTCCAAGACTTACATATGGTATAGTTTGACAATTCACATATAAATATAGTAGTTATATGTTGTATTCACACATACTTAGATACATACATGTGTATTGATTAGACCTTTACATTATGGAATGGTTAGGTGAATAGTTTCCCTTCATAGGTGTGTATGCCTACTGTGTTATGAATTGCATAATTATCATGTTGTTGGAGATAACATTTTGAGATGGAGTGTTAGTAGAATGGTTTGTTTATTCTGTTAGATAGAGTGTGGTTAGCTTATGGGGTTATGCTTAAAAGGTTAATCCGTCGGATGTGTTTTTGACTACATGAAATAGTTTGAGTAAGTAGGTTGTTAGTAATGATGGGATAAACTATGCTTGGAGGATTGTACATTTCAGTCAATTAGCAGTCTAGTACAGTATTTCTTAGTGTCTACGTTTATAGCAATAGTACCAGATTGATATACATTTTCTGTAGGTCAACTATCCTGATAAGCACTACAAACAGATATTTTATACACATTTTATTCCAAATCCCAAATGCTTCTTTATTTCGCGACCAATTAGGTCAATTACGCCACCCGCGGTTACCTACAAACTATTTTAATAACAAGCCCTCAACTAACCCTATAGATGGGGGCTTTATTGTCTGCACCCATCTGCTAGGACTATGCTATTGGTGTAGCTTGTCACTCAGAACTGCCCCGCAAGTGACAGAACCACCTGCTCCTGTTCAGCACTCACACACTAGCCTGGTGAGGCTCCACAACCCTGGCGTTCTTGTTTATTCCTGGTTCCTACCAGTCTGTAATATAATATTGACGCTATAGGTCATTAACCGTCGTATTCATTCACATCATATCGACCACTTTATTTGAGCAAACTATTCATTCGATTCTATTTCACTGCACTTGTTCCGTTCGGCCTGTCTGTGCCATTACCGCCGCGTTGCATAGTCCGATGGTTTTGCGTTTCGACCACATTTCTGAGAGTAATATATTACATTGATTGGCATAATCTACCTTTGTGTTAATTTTTGTTTCAAATTCCTCCCTTTGGAAATATTTGAAGCACAAAGATGCCAAATTAATGTTGGCAAGCATGCCAACATTCTGACAACGTAGTCTTATGCAGTACCAGGTTCTATTAAATTGAGTCAGTATGCCCCTCTATATGCCAACACATACTTAATAAGTCTATCAATACCTAAGTTGGATATGTCGAATCAAATCTAGGTGCGTATTTTGATTTTCAAAATGTGATGCTGCATCGAACTATTTGGCTTTAAATAAGCCCCTTAGATCTCCCAACTTACAGTGCTAGTAGACAGGGGGCTGAGCACCATGAATTGGTCTCTGGGAATGCCTTGGGTGTTTGTTGTTTGTTTGTTGTTTGTTTGTTGTTATTTTACGTCCTAGCAACATCTAAGATCATATAAGGACAGACACCAACTTGTGACAGTGTGCACTGATGGTGCTGCCCCACTGGGAAATCAATCCACCGGCACCATCACCCAATATCCCAGTCCCATTATCCTGACATTGAGCTAACCAGTCCTTGCCCTATCCTATTAGTACTGAGCGCCAGGCTAGGAAGCGACAAGTACCAATTTTATAAGTCATTGGCTTGACTCGACTGAGAACTAAACTCCCGACCTTCCACTGACTGGAAAAGTGATACTTGTCTGTAGCTAGCCTGATGGATGGCATTACTAGGACAGGGCAAGGAGCGGTGGAATGAGGAAGACCAATAGTCCGCCATTGAAATTTCCCCTGCTTAATCAACTAATGTGCCGACAAGAACCAAAACAATGATGGGTAGAATAAAATGTGTTTACCTCATCCTATTTAATAGTTTTGTGTGAATGTTGATCAATTGCAGTGTAACTATAGTAGAACAAATAGGGTAGTGAATGGTTTATGGTAGCAGGATATTAGGATTACGTTCAACTACGTTTAACCACGTTCAACTATGTTCAACTACGTTCAACTACGTTCAACCACGTTCAACTACGTTCAACTACGTTCAACTACGTTCAACTATGGTCAACTACGTTCAACTATGTTCAACTACGTTCAACTACATTTGCCTCCACTACAGTCAACTATGTCCACTAATGTGTATGTGACCGGGCCTTATCTCTCGTATCCGCAATCTGGGCACGTGACATACACACCTTCAAGGACTTGACATTTTCACAAATAATTTACTGGTAAACATTTTTTACATCATCTGAATATAATCTTTCTTCAGCGAGGACGCACTAGTCTTCCAACCATATCAAATTTCAGTAACTTCCTCTACTTGTCTAGCTTATCGATGAGCAAGTAAGCGTGGTTGCTGCCGGGATGGTTAGCTACAGTTGTCAAGAGTGAAGTGTAGTATTTCTAGAATGATGGTTATTTGATATATTTTGTTATTCACTGTATTGTTGATTAGGAACTTTGGATTAATCCTTGATAGTAGATGGTTAGTGTTTCAGCTCTTGGTATAAATTGCTCAACAGGGACCATCTGTTAATGTGCTTCACTATTTGTGGGACATCGCAGACATTTGAATTTAACACTACTGAAAGAACGTTACTATTGATTTAGAATTAGATAGTGCCAACACATATAGTATCTATCAACCAAACTAAGCGATTGACCTCGGCAAACTGAAAATTAATGGATAAATGGTTGATAAATAGTCACCAAAAAATCTCGACAATTTTAATATATACATATGGGTTAGGCAATTTATTATGTGAAGATAACTAACATAATTATATATGAACTATATACTTTATTATGCGAATAAAAATAACAAGGTATTCACATATGTTCTTATATTAGTTGTATCTCTATCAGATTCTATTTCACTTCACTTGTGCCGTTCCGACTGTCTGCACCAATACCGCCACCTGGATGTTTTACTGTCAACTACCATCCTCCAGACCGGCTCAGACCGGTTATGTATATACATATATATATATACCTAAACACATATATATATAAGCATGTATATCTAACCATATATATATATATAACGCGGCATGCCCAGCGGTCAAACTGGACGCTGTGGCCGAATCGGAAGAGCACAGGCCTCCCGTGCGGAAGTTCGGGAGTCCAATTCCCGGTTGTGTCAAACCATCGACTTACAAAATTGATACTTGTCACTTTCTAGCCAGACACTCAGCATTATTATGATAGGGCAAGGACTGGTTGGCTCAGTGTGTCTGAATGGGATATCAGTTCATGGTGCTGGCGGCCTGGTATCCCAGTAGGGAATCCTTATAAAATTGCCATGAGTGCACACTGTCACAAGTCGCTAGCGATCGTGATATGACCAAAGACGTGAAACTCAAACAACCAACCAACAAATCACCCTAAAGGGAGGCCGACTTTGCTATATATGGGCACGTGTAATTTGAAGTAATGCCATTCCGGTTAATGAGGCATGTGTCACGCCTGTTTGGTCTACAGACTACGCAGCCTGAAGAGCCACGGGGGCCTGTATGAGCCTAATACTTTTGCCCACAAGCGCCCAGAGCCTGCCGTCCTTTATGGTGCTGTCACATTATGACGCTTCTCGCCAACGCTCATCGACATATGTGATTTTTTTGCGCAATGTCGGGATACATCAGGAAGCATTACACATGCATTAGGCGTGCATTGGTAATCAATCGTTGATGGATGGCGATGGTTGACGATGGTCGGCGGTGTGTGTCTTCGCACATCAAAACTTTTGTCCTTGCACAAAACTTTCTACGCGAACAACACACGGGTGCCAACATTATGGCAACAGTAGGGGGACGTCGAGATATGGTACATGCATTGGAATAACGTTATGCGAACGGTAGGCACATGCCGTGCGCATGTGAGGGTTGTTCCCACACATTGCGCCAAACTGTTGCTTTGTTTGTCTATTGTTGTTTTACATCCTAGCAACATCTAAGGTCATATCAGGACGGTGGGCCAACCTTTATTGTTTTTTTTCTCACAATATCGGCCGCACCCTACCAATACGTTGCGCTGACACCGAAAAGTTTGACGTCTCTCGATGATTAAAAGTGATTTTGCACATTGTCGGCACGCTGGTGAGAAGCGTCATAATGTGACAGCACCATTATATATTGTCATCTAGATACCTCAACTCTACTACACAACTCACCTTCCAATTTCTTGATGCCAACATAAAATAATTACAAATCTAATGCTGCATATATCCCAATTCCCTGTGTTGACTACATTCAAATTAGTCTATTATTCCAATAATATTATAAAATGTTCTCCTTATAATTCTCTTGAAAACACCAATCACTGGATTAATGACGGATTAATGACGGCGCTTATTTTGATTTTTGTTGGTGGTTTTTGTTTTGTGAATTGTTAGCGCAGCGCGGCCCCGACGCGCGCCTGCTATGAGCACGCCGCTGGGCCCTGCTATTGCCTGTCATACATAAGTGTCACCAGTGATTAAGAGCAACAGCCCGACTCATACAGCTCTCCGGGGCAATTTCAACTGAATGAAGAGAACGCGCCTGTTGGCCATTACGGCGAATTAGCGACGGGTGCGAAGCGCACCGCATTTGGCGCCCAAGGTGCAGTTGTGAGGTGCTGTCTGCACGGTGCAGGGGTGAGAAGAACGGCGGATACGGGGAGTGGCACTTGTTGTCATTATAGGGCGGTTCTGCGCTTGGAGATGTTAGTTTTTTTCTTAGTGTTTTACGTCCTGGCAACATATAAGGTCATGTCAGGACGGGGGTTGAAGATGGCTGTGAACGACGCTTGTCGATATGAAGAATGCGGCTGGTGGTAAGTTGGTTGGTTGTTGAAGGTTTATGTCCTGGCAACATGTAAGGTCATATCAGAATGGGCAAGCACGTATGGTGACTTTATGCTGCTGCCCCACTGGGAGACCAGGCCGCCGGCACCATGACCTGATATCCCACTCAGTCACATTATCAAACCAATCCTTGTAATGCCGAGGACCTACTTCGGAAGCGACAATTATTAATATTTAAGTCATTGGTTTTTAATTGGACCAGGCTTCTACCCACGTGGTTTAGAATCTCACGATCTAATAAAACCGAGGACGGATGCTCAACTCACTCAGCTATCCCGTCTGGTCATCTGGTGCTAAGTAGGGATGGAGGATGGAAAGTGAGATTCTAAATGTGATGGTGTTCGGAGAGGGGTTGGGTGGAATGTTGTGGTTCTGATTGTGTAGAGATTTGCTGATTGGTCGGGTTGAATGTTGAGATATTGCCTGTGCATATATTTGGTGAGAGATATAGTGGGATTTTGACCTTCCGGTTGTGGATTGAGGTTCAGATTTGGTAATCGGAATGGTGGAATGTTGAGATTCTCCTTGTGAATTGAGGTTCAGATTTGCTAATGAGCCCGGGAGAGAACTTCTGATGTTCAGTAGATAGCTAGCTGGTGATACTGAAATTTGGGATCCTTATGGTATTTCAATGGGATTGCTGGTAGTTAAAGTGAATAGTTTCACTCTCAATGCCATTAGTTATACATATGTATACTGCTATGATATTACATAAGTGCAGTGATTTCCATATCAGTACGCTCTAGATGTAATACTGGGAAGATTGATGTCAATAATGAATACAAACTATTTTGCTGGTAGGAAGGGGTACGGTTTTAACTGTAATTTGCATATAAGTATGCTTTCACTTCCGACCTAATGGACTCCGTTATTATCATTGCTTTCTTCCTTACCCCGTTAAAGTAATATTGGGTAAGATATAGGGAAAGCGTACTTTATGGTGAAATTTACAATGAATCTGGAATATTAGGCATGGACAATAATTGGTACTAGCATAGGTTGCATAAGGCTTGGTAATGGACTGTAGGACATCACACCTGTCATGGTGTATGGGTTTTTAGATAAGGAGTGGGGCGTTTGATATGAAAACTGTGTGAGGCGGGCTTCTAGAAACTAGATCTATGTTGCAATTACTTTAATGTTGATGACGATGAGTAGGCATAATATGGACTTTAAAAGGTTCAGTGATAGAAACTTAGGAAAGTTGGTCATGTGGTTTCAAATCTGCCTGATGGTAAATGCGATACTTGAACATCGAAGCAGATTAAGAAGGAATGGAAGAATTCGAGAGTGAAATAAATGCTAGCTCCATTTAAAAGAGGCGGGTGGTGGGCTTACATCGCATTCCATAGATGGTTATAGTAGAAATGGCAATAATATACAAGGAGGCCATATCTGCTTATTTTGGAACATGTCAATAGCTCCTGATTGATCGATTTTGCCATTAGCTGGTAGTTATTACATGATACCCAGTGCTATATCAAGGAAGCAGACCGGATATAGAATTTGTAGTATTAATACAATTGCATCAAATAACAAATATCTGAGATGAGGATATTCTGCAGGACATACATTGGCAATGGTGAACAAGACATACTTAGCATGTGAAAAGCATTTGAGATGGTGATATTATGGTGTATGTCTGTTGGTGTAGCAAACAATAAATAATCAGCATGTGAAATAGGATTCCTTTTTTTATGACGCGCTAAGATTTGTGTGATGAATGAAACTGCCGGGAGATATGCTATTCATTCAGGTTATACTGTGTGTCTTGCCGTACGTCATATCTGATATCAGAGCGGGTTGCAGATTGTATTGTTATCAGTCGTAAACTGGTGAATTGCAAGGATAGTAAGACTGGTATCACGTGGTGAGATTAACCATTAGTAATGCGGGTGTCGGTGTGCCTTGACTAAAAAAATCATTCTACATAAAGTGTATATATATCCTTATTTATAAGCTATATTATCATTATTATATTCCCGGGCGCTAATGACAATGGGAACGCCCCTACTTAGGGTCGGGGCAGAAGGTGGCGCCAACAGTACCAGTGTGTAGGATAAGAGATGAATACATCGAGCATATTGGCTGGTAGATAATGAAATAGAACAATAATAATAATAACTCTCTTCCGCACCTTTATACTCGCATAATGCTTATACATCACATATACAATATAACAATTACTACAATGATCGGACGCGGCGGACTAATCGGTAGAGCACACGCTTCCCTGCTGAAGATCGGGAGTTCGAATCCCGGCCGAGTCAAACCAATGACTTATGAACTGGATACATGTCACTACCTAGCCAGGAGCTCCGCATCAATAGGATAGGACAAGGATTGGTTTGCACTGTACCGTTGTAAAGATTTCAAATTCCCCCCATATTCAAGTTCCCCCCTGGGAACTTGAAAACGTTTTCAAATTCCTCCCAGGGGAATTTGAAAACGTTTTCAAATTCCCTCCCTCCTTTTAACTTCCCCCCCCCCCCCATTTTGGGGGAATTTTCTTTATTTTTGTAATTTTTTGTTATTTTGTATTACTTTTCATGACAAATATTATAATATACAGAGAATAACATAATGGAAATTATTACTAGTACAACAAAACATATTTAACCACAAATGACACAAAAAGTCTCCAAGATGATTAAGAAAAAAATATTATAGGTCTGACATTTAAAAGGTTTTTTTAAGTTTTTTAAGCAATTTTAAATTCCCAGAGGGGGGAATTTGAAAATAGGGGGAGGAATCTGAAAACTGTTTTTATGTTCCCCCCCAGGAATCTGAAAACGTTTTTAATTTCCCCGGAGGGAAGTTAAAAACGTTTTCAGATTCCCGGGGGGGAAGTTGGGAAGGGGGGAAGGTTAATGTGACTGTGTGGATATTGGGTCATGGTGCTGCAGCCTGGTCTCCCAGTGGGGCAGCCCTATAATGTCACCATGAGTGGACACTGTCACAACTCGGTACCCGTCCTGATATGACTTTAGATGTTGCTAGGTTGTAAAACAACAACACATAAAAAACAAACAAACTTACTACAATATAAGCAATACTAGATTGGGGTCATTCAATGTGGGAATTAACGATGTAAGCATACCTTTTTCGAAACCAAATCAAGTATGTAGATTTGATTCTACATAAACACCTTAGTTCCTGGTGAACTCCTTAAACTAAAGTTGCATAGTTAGATTAAGGCATCAACTATCTTAAGCTAAACCACTTCCCCTGATTTCATTATACATATCCAATTTAGATAATGGTGCATTCATTTAACACGGATTGCTGCCGGGAAGGAATACTAGTCAATCTAAGAGAACCTGTTCCCTGATGAAGCCTTTGGTGTAAGACATAGGATTTGTATCCCAACATTGATGTGTCATCTTCTCAATTCACATTTGTAATTTAATATACAAGTAACGTCAATTGAAAGAAAAGTATATCATCACGACCAATCTGACATATGCATCAGTATATAACTTCTATATAATATATGTTAAAATGTCAGAAATTCAAATCTATCACAATATACAAATTTAAGAGTTTGTAGCTTATTAGAAGGGTATACCCCACCCCCCCAAACCGTCCAAAACCCCCCACAAAAACCAACAAAGATAAGTTTGGGAGATTTAACAGAAGAAAATAGGAACAATATTGATGTTGATATAATGACGTCCTTTATCTTAGATAGTCATCCGGTCTGAGATGCAGTCACTCCTCAGCGTCGTGGATGCAGCAGGGCGACGAGCCGAATTGAAGTCGAGCGGGGGCCGGGCGGAGGCCGGCAGGGGGCCGGGCGGGGGCCGGGCGGGGGCCGGCAGGGGCCCGGGCGGGGGCCGGGCGGGTGCCGGGCCGGGGCCGGGCGGGGGCCGGGCGAGGGCCGAGGAAAGCGAAGACGGGACGGGATTTGGACGGGGAGGCTGGGTACCGGATGGGGGAGTGAAGGGAAAGGGGGGGGGGGCAGTGAAAGGGTGGCGCGCGCAGAGAATATAATGAGTGAGTGGAGTATTCCGAAGAGGATAGTTGGGTGTGTGCGATGCGGTGTGGAGGCGGAAATAAGGGTGGCTCCGCATAGGCGGGAAGCCAGTGATATCCGACCATCATCAGTAATCTAGCAGTCACCTCCACAACCCCTATCCCATATTGCATCGCGCCCCCTGCCCATAGATCCCCACGCCGTCCCCATCTCGCCATCTCCCCAGGGCAGTAAGGGAAGATCATCAATGGTGGGCATGTGTGGGCGGGGGGCGGGGGCGGATGGGAGGGGGAGGGAGAGGGGGAGGGAGCCGGGGCACGACCGAAACAATACAGGTGACCGGCCACAGGGAGGTCATGACCCCGAGGTCAATGTCCCGCGGTATTTGGGATGGCGATGGTGGAATTACGCAAATGCGGGTGTTTGTGTGAGAGACGGGGGGAGGGGAAGGGGGGGAGCAACGCCCTACAGTAATACAGCTACTGGACACCAGGGGTCCTCACTCCCCCCACACCAATACCCAAACCAACACCCACACCCCCACCCATACCCGCACCGACACCCACACCCACACGCACAGCCCCACCCACACCCACACCCACACCCACACGCTTCACCCGCCGTCCCATCTTTGCGTGACCCCCACCCCTCACCCCCATCACCACACACACTCCGCTATCCCACCCCTCGGTACCCTTTCCGGGCACACCCTTTATAACCGTCTGCAATGCATTAATCCAACGGTCGCATGATTGATTGAGAAGGTTGGCGAGGTGAGCCGAGGACTGAATCAGTCTCAGATAGCGTAAACCCCCTCATAGTCACTTCGATGAATCTGTAAAATCACGTTTCATTCCATTAGCGAGAATCGATACGTGTGGTGGGTGGAGGAAAGGAGGCGGGAGGAGAGGGGGTTGGGGTGGGGCGTGGGGAGGAGCTATGGGTGTAGTGTTCCGAGCCGCGGCGCGGCATTTCACTACCAGTTTATTGCGCGCGCACAATTGGCCAACTAAAATTTCTCAACTTTCTCGAATAACCACCTTCTGAGAGAGAGAGTGCGTCTTGGACCTGAGGTCACTGGGGTTATTTGAGTCAAGGTCGTTCAGGCCACGCTGACATGCAATGCGGATCATGTGTCCGCAATGCTTCTCTAGCGAGTTGACGGGTTACTCAATTTGGATACAGATGTTTGTTTGTGGTTGTTTTACGTCCTAGCAACATGTCAGGACAGGTATCGACCTGTACCAGTGTGCATTTATGGCAACTTTATAGTGCTGCTCCACTGGGAAATCAGGCCGCTGGCACCATGACCCGATATCCCACTCAGTGAGATTATCCTGACATTGAGCTAACCAGTCCTTGCCCTATCCTATTAATGCAGAGCGCCAAACTAGTAAGCGACACATATCAACTGTTAAGTCAGTCGTTTGACTCGACCGGGAACCAAACTCCCGAACTTCCGAACGCGAGCCCCGCACTCTATCGATTAGGCCACCGCGCCCAGTGGTTTGGATATAGAAGATGCCGGGGTTATTTATGTGTGTGCATATAGCTGGTTCCCTAAAGGTTAATGACACCCGACTGATCAGCGCAATTATAAACGCTGACGCCATTAATTGACTGTACCATTACCGCACAGAACAGCAGTTTTCACTCATGGTATATAAGAGAGCATGCTAATGTGGCACGGACATATAATCATCGCTTTAGAACCCTCTAATTTTGATACAACTTCCTCTATCATTCGAGTTGGATAAGGCCCCCGCTTTATAGCCTTATTTAGCTTAGTAGGATCCAAACAAAGAGAGACATTTCCGTCCAAGGTTCCGCCTCTGACACCATGTAAAGTTAGAACTCAGGAACGACTGCACATGTTGACGTCAAGTTACGCAATGCTTTATTACCCTTCATGGCAGTCTACACTGGTCGCGTGTGACACTGGTCCCGACCGGCTGGTTCCCGACTCGCCGTGCCTCGGAACAAACATAACATACACTAGCCCATGCATAAATTAACCACTACTAACACGAATGTAACCACCGATAAAAGATACCCATGCTGAAAGTAACTCACAGCAATGCCAGCCCATACAGAGAAATAACTGCCAATAATATCGTCCTATGCATAGCTAAATCATAAGAAACCATTCCTAATGCCGAGGCTAACTAATAGCAATGCTGGCCCATGCACATATTAACTGCTACTAAGTTCACCCCATGCAGAGCCTAATCATTAGCAAATTTTGCTTTGTGATGAATACATTTACCCTGCTCATGCCGTATAAGTGTGTTAACCCTTGTTTTCACCGCTGGGCAGCAGTAATACAATTTCATTTAAATCTTTAGAATGTTACTACTGTTTATAGTTTTGAACTATTCCTGAGTCTAATAGCAATACTGGCCCACACAGCTATTAACTGTTAACCCCATGCATAACTTAATCATTAGCAACTGCGGCTAATGTAGAACATAACTAATAGCAATGCTGGCCCAGGCAGATAATACCTACTAGCAACGGCACCCCATGCATAACCTAACCCTTGGAAAAACTGACCCTATTTTTGCGGCGTTTTTTTTGTAATGACCCCCCCCCCCCCCAGCACCAAAAGTAGACACCCGCTATTGGGCATGGAAATGTATCAAATAACTACTAGCACTGCAAGCCCATATCGAGGCTAACAATTAGTAATGTCATCCCATGCAGCGACTAACTACTACCAACGTGGGCCCATTCAAAGAATAACCACTAGTACCACTGGTCTTGAGTGGATGGGAGCAGGGTTGCAGATGGGTGTGAGCAGCTCGCTGCATGGTAACCCGAGCCGCCACCAGACCAGCCTCCTCGGCAAATGCTTTTTTTTGTGCGTAAGGGGGAGCGCCGTATGAAACTTAAGGCCGCCAGATAATACGGTTACATTTCCTCGTTATTGCCCCGTTATTGTTGCACGGCCTGCGACGGCCGGCCCGTGTTGCAATACACTGCCGCCGGCATTAACATCGAATGGAGGCCGCCTTAAAAGGAGCCGAGCAGCGCCACCAGAATTATGATGGAGAAGTTACCATTGGGCGGCGCATTTTTGGCGCGCTCTAAGTGTGCAGCGGCGGAAATGTGAACTACGCCTTTCAAGAGCAATGGCTTGATGATGTAAATGGCGCGCTATAAATCCGGGCTTCTTGCCATCTTCCTCCTCCTCCGTGGCCCGAATTAAGTGCGGGCGCGCCGCACCCGACACTTCGGCGACTCGATGTATATAGGCAGCGAACCGGGGGATGGGGGGTTGGGGGTTGGGGGGTTGGGGGGTTGGGGGTTGGGGGGTTGGGGGGTTGGGGGGGTTGGGGGGGCATATAGAGATGACATGCTGGTAAGGAAAAACGAAAACCCTGCTACAGTGCTAGGCGAGATAAGGACATGCACCATCCTGAGTCCTATTCATTGCATTTTGGTAATTTAAATAACAAAATTGTCAACTTCAAAATGCACTAGAAAGAAACCACATATATAGTTGTATACATATAAAGCACAAATGGTGTATCCCGATTATGTAAGGATTCAAAATGGCGGTCGCCTTCACGGGTTTGCAATGTGCTTCCAATCAATGTTACAACTTGCATTTCGATTAGAGACGTGGGAACGGGGCTCACTCCCAGAGTCGCTGTGGATCAATTTCACCAGAAGGGTGTGGGTGTGTGCCTGTGTGTGTGGGGGGGGGGGTGGCTGTGGGAGGGAGAGGAGGGAGAATTCGCTGCGCTGGCCCTGCTGCTTTTTGCCGGCCCCAGTCGTCGTTGTCGTCGTCGTCGTCGTCGTCGTGAGACGGCGGCCTGGTACCGCTAACTACTAACAGTTCACCGACCAGTTCACACCAAAAATAGAATCCTTGAGAAAATGGGGTCAAATGTGTCGCACTGTGCCTCTAAAGCTCACAACATTTGTATTCAAGACAAAGTGTATGGGGATCATCCAGGGAAACATCTCTGTTTATTGATATTCAATAAAGATGTTATCCTTAGAATGGTTCTTCTTCAACGATGGTATCATTAATGTTTCGGCAATTGTGGTTGGGTGGGAGATGTTGTGTTTGGTAGTGGTGGTGTGTGTGGGAGGGGGTGGGGTGGCCGAGGAGGAGTTAGGGTAGAAAGCTCCTAGTAAAAGGGGGCTGGCGTGGTGTTTTACACGCCACTTTCTAGCCGTGCCGTGTAAGTGATCACTCGAGCTGCTCGCATCTCCGGGGAATAGTTCTACAATTCGCCGCTTGGTGTGTGGACACGCCGGGCGCAGTCTTACACTGGGTATTTTTCTTCCAATGTGCACCTTTAATGATATCTGGCTTCTCCCATTATCGCACTTGTAAAACGTGATGTATTACCCTGAATGTATGTATGTATGTAGGAGGCTGCACTGACCAGGCAGGAAAGGAGGGATCTAGACAGACAGGTAGACGTGGATTGGGTGGATACTCGGACTAGGAAGTGTAGTGGGTAAGGTACTGTCCCGGCAAGCAAGAGGTTTGGGTTCAAATCCTCCTCTCGGCGTAACATTTCCCATCTTAATCACCCTACGACATACATAAACCTGAGATTTTGATAGCATGTGGAAGCGACAGGAGATATTTAAATATGTTTACACTCTTAATCAATTATATATGTGATATATGATCCTGTCTCAAAAGGTGATAATTCTCTCTTTTTTGTCCATTGTAATGATTGACACAAAACAGCACAGAAACAGTTACACTGAAAACACAAGGACTTTTGCTTCAAATCAATATGTATTCTATTGGGGTTATGAAACATCATGTAGAAAACAAATCAGTTTATCCTGAGCAAATGCATAAGCAGATAGTATGTTGATCATTACAATGGACACAGTTTTGTCCCATATTGCTTAGCACCTTTTGAGACAGTCTCATATATATATCTAAGTTGCGTGCTTCACTAAATACAGGTGTTGAAAATATAAGTATATATGTGCATATATAGATACACATATATACATATCGATATATTCATATAAATATATATATATATATATCTCATCAAAATGTATGGTGATATAAGGATAGTGATAATCCCGTTATCGCGTGTAATAAGATCTGGAGTGCCCCTCCCCCCCTCTCACCCTCCCCTACACCCCGGCAGGCGGGGGTCCGGCATGCACCGCTCACCCCCTGGGCGGGGCGGGACACTCCACTCGCTCGCTCGCATACAATGTATATACTGGTAGCCATCATATAGCTCAAATATGTAGATACAAATATATATACACTTATGAAGAGTTCTTTTCCAAAAACCCAATAAGTACCAATCCAAAAAAATTAGTTTGCAATGCCAGTGCCAAGTTTGTAGATCATGTTTAGGAAAATAGCTCTTCATATATATATAAAGAACGCTTTATATATATATATAATATAATATATGAAGAGGTCTTTTCCAAAACAGGGACCCCTAAAAACTTGGCATTGGCATTCCAAACTCATTTTTTTTATCGGTGCTTATTGCGTTTTGGAAAAGGGCTCTTCATATACATATTGATATGTATATATATATATATCTATGTAGTTATGTATATATATATATATGTAGTTATAGTCATTCCATACATTATATATATATATTTGCGGAGCTGCTTAGTGACCGACACTTACAGGACCACTTCTCAGATAGTGATCGTGAGCAGCTCCGGAGCTGCTCGTGGCAAAACATTCTTACTCCTTCCCCTGCTCCCCCGCTGTGACCCGTGTTTGTGGTTTATTATTACCGGTGTCACCGATAGCTCATACTGGGCGCTCAGTTTGCTGCGGTCAGTATCGAATACTGTATGCCGCCTCCGGTAACACTTAAACTGTCAGGTCACATATATATGTGTATATATACACACATATATATGTAACACATACCTATATATATATACCTATTTATTATATATTTTGCATGTATATAAAATATATTACATCACGGGTATGTACTTATGGGTATATACTGCATATATACCCATATTGCATATATCCGCCATATTGAAGCTATGTGTATATACCTATATATACATACATATATACATATACATAAACAGGTTATCCAGTTTAACCGTACGGCTTTTCCGCCCCCGCCTAAGGCGAGCCTACGTGTTAATATAATTAATTGTTTCCATGTGAATTTCCTTGGGCCAGCCGCCGCCGTTGTAGCCTTACCTCCCGCCTGCGCGTTGTCCGTCGTCGGTGTCCGCCCCGGACTGAAGGCGACAGCCAGAGTATCGTCTAAATACTAGATTTGCCATCGTGCGCATTTATCGGCCTAAAGTGTATTTATATTAGGTTATTTCAACTACTGGCTGCCCCCTTCGTCGTTGGAGATATTATGAATGTTACTAACTGAATCCAAATATGCGCAGTCCAGCACGAGTTGCTGCCGCTGTCTCTACTATTTAGTTTGCATTATACGTCGTGGTTCTAGCCTAAAAGTAACACTACATTAATTCTGTGAATGCGTCAGTTATTAGATTCCCGCAGAGGGGTGCATTACTTGCAGAAGGCCGACTTAGGCTTAAGGCCTCTCAGTTCATAGAAAGCAATCGAATATCAAGGTTCCATAGCGGTTAATCTACAATAAGACTGGAGGATAGTAAAGAATGCAAGGAACGTCCTGATTCACCTTCACAAGAGCTCACGGTTTATTCTTAACCAAAGACTAACATGGATACCAACATAAATAGTGATAAAGGTCTCCCGTTCCCTCCCGTGTGGTTTCTATAATTTAGTTTAGAATGTTGACCCTAAAAAGCCTAAATATCGGTGGAAAATGACGGAGCGTGTAGAAACACATCCGCCGGGTCTGGCCCCGAACGCCCGACCCCCCATCATTGCTTGGCTAGTCACCAAGCAACGCTTTACCACCGGGAACCCTCGCGTGCACAAGTGTTAGCAATTTGCGCGCTCACAAATCGCGCGTGTGCAAATTGCTCAAGGCGAGTAGACACGCCCACTTCACTTATATACATTATAACATGGTTATATACCCATACTGTATATATCCGGCATAGATCATCTATGTAGATATGTGATATATAAAGCCTTATTCGAGTATAAAGGCACGGTAGTCGTATTACACTATACATTGTACTGTCTCCTTCATGTGTCATGACTGGTGGTGCCACCTCCGTCGCTTCCACTAAATGTATACCCGAAACATATCACTGGCATTAGAGGATTGTGAAGAGCTCTTTTCCAAAAGGCGATAAGCGCAGGTCCAGAGCCCGATCTATGAGCTTGGCAGTGGCATTGGAAGCTCATTTTTTTGATCGTTTAGGAAAATAGTTCTTCATATATATATACATACACATATCCATGAATATATATATTATACCATAGGTATTAACTTACGGGTATATACTTCATATACACACATACTGCATATATCCAGCATAGTGAATCAATGTATATATAATTATGTATATACACCTATGATATATATGTGTGATGTATAAAACGTATGCCCGTATAAAGGTACATAAGGGAAGATTCCTTATTTGGCCACCCATTTGTTGTGTACTACTTAATGGGTGACCCCCTCTTCACGGTGGGACAGGTGGCACCACCCCCCCCCCCCCCACTGCTACCAGTGCCGCGAATACTGTCACTCGCATACAGGAAATATATATCTATTTATTTATAATTATATATACATATATATAAATATATTAACAAATCATGTAATGCAATCCTGGTTGATATGTCTCGTATGCATCCCCAGCCGTTGCACTCCACTCTAATATGCGAACATTTGCGCATTCCGGCGGTTCCCTAAACAGGTTATCCATAGACATATTCGGCGAGGCGCATTGCGACTGAAGCTAATCTGCTGATGGCGTAGGGCCGGGTGGCAAGGGGGGTGAGTCGCAGGTGGCGGGGTGTGATGGGTGTATAGAGGAGAGAGCTGGGGTTGTATATAGTGGGCATTTCTGGCCGGTTTGCGATTTCAATCTCGGGGTACTTCCTCTGGGAGGGAGGGTGGACGGGAGTGGACGGGCTGGACGGGAGGGAGGGGGTGGGGGGGGGGGGGGGGGGGGGTGCATGCCGAGCGTAATGCAGGCAGGGCGGTCGGGTGTAAATGGACGACGGACCCTGAGACGGGGTTCCTAGCTAATGGAGGCTACTGCCGGCCACTACTCACCGCCGGGAGTGTGGGTGGCTGGGACCCGGGTGGTAACACGCCCCCCTCCCGTCACTCACCATCCGCCCGCACACCCCCGTCCCCACTTCCACCTGCCCCACCACCACAGTCCCACACGCAATATACAACGCGGGGCGTGGTCACAGTCTCATAGGCACCAACTGGCCTTTATATTCTACTACAGCCCTCCTGACCGGACAGTAGATCAACTCATATATATATATATATATATATATATATAGTTATACAAATCTTATCTGGGTGTTCTGCCGAGGTACTAGCCTTGGATAGTCGTGGGCCATGGAGAAGGAAGCATATCCAGGTCCAGCAATCTTTTACATACTTTTTAGGATAAACAAATATTTAACTCTATATGGACACTTATTTTGTTTTTGATTTGTTTCCAGCGAAAATGATAGTCATGGTAGGGTATGGTGAGTGGGCCCTGACCCACGACTATCCGAGGCTAGTACCTCGGGAAAACACCAGTTATCCATCATCTGTACCTACTTTTGTATAACTATGCTATTTTACCTGAATAGTCAAGTATAACTTTACTATATATACGACCGGACGTGGTGGCAGCATCGGTAGATGGCAGGCTTCGGGTGCGGCAGGTCGGGAGTCCGAATCCCGGTCCAGTCAACCCAATGACTTACAAAATTGATAGTTGTCACTACCTAGCCTGGCTCTCGGCTTTACTGCTTAGCTCTGTATCAGGATAACTGGAAATCAGGTCATGGTGCCAGAAGCCTGGTTTCCCAGTGGGTCAGCACTAGAAGTCACCATGAGTACACACTGTCAGAATTCGGTACATGACCATAAAAGTTGCCCGGATGTAAAACCCTAAGAGACAAACATATATATGTGTGTATATTCATACACAGGGACTAAGCCATAGTTTGATTCGTCCCTATGTAAGAATACACACATATATATATGTATATCTATATATATACATATGTATATATTCGTGTACAGCGACTAGGAAAATGCCATATATATTCATATATACATACAGAGAACTTAAGGAAAAAGCCATATATATTATTCGTACACACTTATATATATATTTATTTTGATACAAAGGGAATAAGCAGAAAGCAATATATATATATATATAATATTCATATATATATATATATATATATATATATATATATATACATATATATATATATATATATATATATATATATATTCATGGATAGGGAGTAAGCACAAATCCACAGACAACTAACCATAACCAGATCTACACTGGAACATATCAAGCTACACATGCATTGCAGACCTTTACTTTTTTTGTCAAAGTATTCGCACACTGGAGAAGTAAATAGGTGTAATCCCGTGTCCAATGTCCCTGGGATGGCTTCTCCGGCAGTTTTAACCTCCTCTGGAATTCCTCCCAGCATTACTGCCAAATAGCCGGAGAACGGAGAGCAGAGAGAGCGTGGTGGGGGGTGTAGGAAAATGGCATGCACTTCATCGTCACAAGTTTTACCGACACTTCGTGCTCAATACCAAGAAGCCTGTGTTCGCTGTTCAATGTTTCGGGAAATTCACTCAACTTTACTCGCATTTCCCTCAGATAGACGGCAAATGGCCGGGCGCGCTGGCCTAATTGATAGAGCGCGGGCCTCGGGTGCCGAAGGTTGGGACTTCGGTTCCCAGTCGAGTCAAGCCAATGAATTAAAAAATTGATGCCTGTTGCTTCCTAGCCAGGCGCTCGGCATTATTAGGATATGGCAAGGAATGGTCCGGATAATGTGCCTGAACGGGATATCGGGTCATGGTGCCAGCAGCCTGATTTCCCAGTGGGGCAGCACTATAAAGTTGCCATGAGTGCGCACTGTCACAAGTTGGTATTCATCCTTATATGATCTTAGATGTTGCCAGGATGGAAAAACTCCAACAATCAACCCATCAACTGACGGGAAATGAGTTCGCCCATCGATTACTCACACACCGATAACCCAGGGAATTAACCAATGTCTAATAATGTTAACGCGTTACAGCACTGAGTTGACATTTTCCAATTCACATCACGTCGCTATCACTTCTCAATTTACATCCATTACCCATTAATTGCCAGCTTACAGCACCCATTTCCAAACACTCGCTTACTAGCCACTGGCCGAGGTGGACCGATCGGTAGAGCGCGGGCCTCACATGCGGGAGATGGCGAGGTCCGTTCCCGATCGAGTCAAACCAATGACTTATAAAATTGATACTTATCACTTACTAGCCAGGCACTCGGATTATTAGGATAAGGCAATGACTCGTTGGCTCAGTATCAGGATAATGTGACTGAGTGGGATATCAGGTCATGGTGCTCGTGGCTTGGTCTCCCCGTGGGATAGCACTATGAACTCGCCATGAGTGTGCACTGTCACAAGTGACTACCTGTCTTGATATGACTTTAGATGTTGCCAGTATGTAAAACTCCAACAACCAACCAACCAAATAGTCGTTTACTAGCCATCATTCACATCTGAGTGTGGCAGGCAACTTTGCAACATCTACTATTAAGTACTTGTACTACTACTACTCACTGACTTTTTCATAACTCCAAGAATAACAGAAATAGTGAACTAAATAGTTAGGTTTTCTTTCAATTTAAACTTTCAGTTTCAATCAAAAGAAATTATTACAAAGTTGGTATATCTAGTTAATAATAACACACTAATTGGGTAATTTAATAAGGAATTAATGCTGCATTTCCAGGTTAAAATTGCAGGACTTATGTATCGTGGATTGATATGAAAGTAGACTTGGCTACTACACTGCATCATCTGGTTTGATATCGATCCATGCCAGATGTGTCTTCTACCCAGAACGGTGCAAATACATCTAATCGTGAAGTATATTTGCAGTTAATAACTCCTTATTGGAGCTTATTTGACATTGCCATAAATAATTGAATTGTGAAATAATAAGAAACACTACATGCGGTTCTGCATCAGTTTATGCTTTGCATGCTACACAAACTGATTTAGTTTGACAATAGACGAGATCACCGTTCCGACTGCGCATGCGGCAAAAACGGTGCTGGCAGCAAAGCAAATGTGTACAGCCATTGAGTTAGCTGATACGCATAGGGAAAAACACTGATTTTATTCAAAATTAATAGAAATACATAATAATTTTGCATAAACATGTATTCACACATGCAATATAATGATCTGATGAATATATCTAAGACAAAACTAGCCATAGTTAAACATTTTGAGCTTAGAAACATACAATTCCACACAAAACAATCAGTCACTTTAAGGCTGATATCCACAACACCATTATTTATTCTTGTTCTAAATATTAAAATGCCAAATGTGTCAACAGACACTTCTTTCAGAGAAATATATAACCAATATATGTGGTGTTCTCTGTGGCGGAGTGGTTAGAGTGTCTGACTTTTTTCTAGGTCAGACTCCTAATCTGAGGGTTGGCGGTTTGATTCCCCGTGCCCCCAGCTCTGCCACTTTGGATTTCCACCACTGTGTATAACTTACAGCATCATCAAAGGCCGGTTGCTCTCATACCATGTCTATGTGGTGTGGGAGGTTAAAAATCCCTTAGGTCAGTAAAAGAGTAGGCTCGGGCTTTCTATTGACCAGCAGTGGAATGAGGAAGACGAGTCATCTATGGCTGAAATTTCCCCTGCTTAAACAACAAATGGACCAAAAAAAAGAAAGAAAATATGATTAACCCTAGGATATGAATAAAATAAGTAAAACTGGCTATGGCTCTAGCACTAGTCGGAGTGCCCAAATTTGTCTAAATCTAAATGCACATGGCATATGATGGATAAACAATTATTATCTTAAGTTATTATATATATTTTTTTAGTTGGCATTCTATGTTTCAAAGAAGAGCTGAGATGAGCTGAGACTAGCAAATTTCATAGCAGCACCCACTGTCTTAGGATTAGCCATGTGCTTCGCAAGGGTTTCTTTTTCTTCCACACATCCCACAATGCACCACGCGGCTGGAATGGCGATGTAGTCTATTCCACATACATAACGCTTGGAATCATGCTCATTAATATCCACATATTTCCTCCTTATATATGACACTTTACACACCACATGCGCCTATTTGTAATCTTATGGGTTTTACTTTGCAATATCCAGGAGATCATGTAATGCATATGGACAATTACAGAGAAAGAAACAAAAAAAAAACAGACCATGTTCCGGCTTTGACGAAGCGATGAGTCAGGCTACTTGAAATGATATAAATGATATACCCCCACTCCTAGTGAATATAAGACACTTTCAGATATAATATATATGTATGATGTATAACGAAATCTGCGAGTATAAAGGTGCGGAAGGGAATTATTATCTGTTTTTGATTATTCTATACTGCCTCCACTGCTTGATGGTGGCACCGCCACCGGTTCCCATTGTTACTATATATATAAATATATATATATGCTATATAAGCCATTATACGAGTATAATAAGCTGGAAGATTCATCTATTCCCCCAGTCACTAAGTCATCAGCTGGTCATCTACTCAATCGCTCATCTACTCGTTTCTTACGACCTGATCCGTGGCGCCACCTACCCGCCGACGCCTCAGCTCCCATGCATTCTCTCACTGTACCGCTGAATCTTATATATATATAAGTTCGAGTCATGGCCATCAGGATCCATTTACTAAAGGTATTTCATATAGGCAAACACCGTAAGAGACCCAACTAGCTGCCTCAAAAATTGAAGGTGTTCAATCATGATGACTCCACTGAGATCAGCAGATCAAACAAATTGAGGCCGTACCAACTGTCAACTGCGCATTGGGAATACAACGGGGTTCGCCTCTAACGTCACTGTGGCGATGTGCATGGGAGGGTTACTGGAATTGAAAACAGTCTAATCGATAACCCTTCAAGTAAGCAGGGTGATGTGTAGTTAAGCTTTGACTGATATATATATATGTAAATATATATATATATATATATATATACATATATATACATATATATATTTACACACATTTTATTGGCCACCTCCTCCCCACCCCCTCCCCCATCCCCCAGCGCACACGGCATCCCGGCGCAGTATGGGAAATGTCCATAGGTGGCGCTACTGTCAAAATCCAAGAGAGAGAGTTGGATAATCGGAAGATGGACAATAGTGAAAGGATCGAATTCGGTAGTTATGTCTCATGTAATTTGTTATACCAATATCATTTGAGCAAAGTGTATTATAGCCTCTACCTATACTGACCTCTGGACTGTTATGTTTATTGCAGTCGCAGCACCATAGTTCCACGCATACTGAGTAGCCTGAACAAAGGCCTGCATGCTATTATGCTGCCTAATTTGGCTCAGGGGAGTCCCTACTTCAAACCAAGGTAAAGTGGATAATAATGATCAATCTAATGTATTTCTATCAGAAAAATGACAGAAACTCAAACCCATCGGACTATGCAACATCCAGTCGGCAGGAAATTGGTTTTATTATAAACCGAGGGGCCTCTAGAGGGATCAGCCAGAGTTATTCTCATCCACCTATCATCACTGTGTTTTGTTGCCTGTATGGAACGTAATACATAATATTCACATAATAACATATACACCATATACATATCTAGCATATATATGTGGTCCGCAGTGTATTATGTGTGTATATATGTATATACCGCCTATATATGTGTGTATATGATGTATACTGCCAAGTAGAATCAGGAAAAACCTTATGAATAAATCATCTAGTGATAGATGTGTTGGGCTAAAGTAAGCTACCCTTCGCGTGAGGGTTTCGATCTATGGACGCGTCCACTGCGCTGCCCTAACTGACCGCCGCAGTATGAGTGTGTGTGTGAGGGCTGAGTAGCTCGGGGAGGGGGTCAGCGAGGAGAAGGAGGAGGAGAGAGATATATGGAGGCGAGAGAGGGGGGGTGGATTGGGTTAGCCAATGTCGATATTCGGGACAGATCGTGGCGCACTCCAAATCACAGCGCAGATTAGCCTGCATGCCCGCTGTCTCACTGCGGCCCCCAAAACGTCAGAATTGGGTTTGTATCTCTATATTCGTACTTCAGTCCGCCGGAGGCATGGGCCAGGGAAGGCCGAGGGAGGGGGCGGCCGTGCTGCCGGGACGACGCCGCCCCGCCCCCTCCCCCGGTGCGACACCTAATAAAGCACCAGTGGCGCCACCACAAAGAACTCGTCACCAGACTCGCAACTGATTCAATTCCTCGTCCCTCCTCACTCTCCTCGACCTCCGCAAGACCCTCCAGCTCCACCTCCTCGGCCCAAACCTCTCCCTTCTAGGATTGAGGGCACGTTTCTCTTTTAATCAATTATTGTTTGGTAGGATGTTTATTTATAGTTTCTTGTTTAATTTAGATAAATATGAATTATTTTTCTTCTATAAATGTTTTTTCTATAAATATATTTGGCTATAAATATATTCCAGTCGCCTTGCTTTTCAGAAGTTGTGACCGCCAGTGATCCCAGGGTTAGTTGGGCGCGGCCAGAAAGGGGCTGGCGGGAGGGGGCTGGCGACACTAGGTTGGAGGCATGAGGCAGGAGGCAGGAGGGGGAATGTGGGACGCGGGATGCTGGAGGTTGGAGCTTGGAGGCGGGAGGGGGGACGCAGGAGAAGGCAGGCGGGATGATATGGGAGGCGGGAAGTTGGAGGGTGGAGGCGGGGCGCGGGAGGCCGGAGGCGGTAGGTTAGGGGCGGGAGGCGGTTGACAGGGGGAGGCAGGATGCAGGAGGCAGGAGGCAGGATGAGGAATGAGGGAGGTGTGATGTTGGAAGCGGGAGGTGGGAGGCAGGAGGTTGGAGCCGGGAGTCGGGAGGTGGGGGGCTGGAGGTGGGAGGCGGGAGGCGGGAGGCTGGAGACGGGAGGCGGGAGGTGGGAGGCGGGAGGCGGGAGGTGGGAGGCGGGAGGCGGGAGGCGGGAGGCGGGAGGCGGGAGGCGGGAGGCGGGAGGTGGGGTTTGGACGTTGCCAGCGGGAGGTTGGAGGCAGGAAGCGGGAGGTGCGAGGTTGGAGGTTGGAGGTCCAGCAATGCTGAATAGTCAAGTTTTGTAGGCTTTCCTGCCCGGGTCAATTTTCTGTTTCATGTTCCCAGGGCTGCTTTAATTAATGCGAGGTGTCTCGACCTGACCCTGCTGACCCCAGCACCCGCCGACTGAGCACCCCCCCCCTACTCCGCGACACCATCCACACCCATCCCGTCCCTTCCAAGATATGAGAGATAGACAGCTTCGTAGAGCCTGCGGCCACCCTCCATAATACTGCCACAATAATGCCAGTGAATATATATATATATATATATATATATATATATATATATGGATATATGTATATCTATCTATATATATATATATATATCTATATAGCTATCTATATATCTACACAGATCTGTATATGAATAGTTAATGCGCAAAACCCTGTAAACGCCAATCCAGAAATTAAGATACACATGGGAATCAAGCCGTCAAAGAGTTTGTATTTTTACATTCCTACTTGTTTGTTCATTGCTTCACAATCCTGTCATCACAAGAAAAGTACTGAGAATTAAAATTATTTTCAGGTAAAATTCTCTTATTTTACATCAAATTTTAGATTGGTGTTTAAGTGGTTTTGCACCTGAACTCTTCATATATATGTATACATCTATATATATATATATATATATATGGTAAAAGCGGAAATACTTACATCACCCAAACATCGGGTTCGATGGTAATTGCAGTAAGAATTTGTCAATGCTTCTGCAGTCAGCTACATGTATAGCACAGCAATGCCCAGAACTAGACTGAATTTTAGGCGAGAAGTTTTCCATGGTGAGTTAGTAAAGTCGCCAAGTGAAATGCTGGTAGAACGCGGACCTGAGGGATTACAGGACTCACTCGGTACTGCCGCCTCCAATTGGAACTGCAGCCTTCCACGTTACAGTGCCACAGGAAAGAAACCCGGCTTAGGACCAACAAACCACTTACCCATTCACCAAATTCCTGTGCGATGAACCCACTACTTATTAAGGAAATCATCTATGTATCCAACCCCCCCCCCCCATCCCCACCCCCAGCCGCTAAAGTCAAATACCTACTAGACCTATCAGGATTGCCGAGCAATTGCGGAATTTGTCCAACTTTAAATATTTGTTGTTCATTATTTGGAATGATTTTGGTCGACTAAAAGAAATGGCATTGTATTCTATGGTTCCAATGTACAATAATCGGTGACCGCCATCCAATAGTCAAGAACTCCCCAACCCCCACCCCCATACCCTCAATCCCCACCTTCGCCCTCTTAATCCCACTCCCCAAGTTCCACACACAATTCGACAGTTTCACGACCACTACGCCAGCAATAATTTCGCATACGTAGACAACAACGTACGCATGTCACGACTGCAGCATTCAGCTGCTCAACATCCCATAGCTAACCTAGCGTTTCATTACGCTGATAAAGTAAACCAGGGCATCGCATATATTATGTTCACTTTCCACGACCGACCGCAGTAACGCTGCTTTTGGTTTAGTTACAATAACCGCCATAGGTGGCGCCACTGTTGATAGCGTCCCACAGTACCTCGCATGCCATAATCACAGATTAATACCATGCAACAGTAGATCGGGATATAATCATAATATTACGTTGTTTCCTATGCATATTTGTATTCGTATAATAGTGTAGTGTAGTGGTCTGCACTGACCTCTCAGGCAAGGAGCCAGATGGACATGTAGGCGTGGGTAGTATGGTGATATCAGAAAGCCTAGGTGGTGTAATGGTTAGCACACTGCAAAGAGATGTGGCTTCGAGTCTCGCTCTAGGCTCAATATTTCCCATTTTCATCACCCCCCATGACACTGGTGCCATGACCAGGATCCTGTACAAGCTATGCGCGGTGTAGTTGTTAAACCTACCCTGTGTATGTATATGTAAGTGCATTGCCTGTATGTAATTGTAAGCATTAAACGACTTACAATACCAGGGGGACGAGTGTACTGGTATGCACTGCCCTCTCAGGCAAGGAGCTGCATAGATAGGTAGGCATGGGTAGAATGGTGATATTAGAGAGCGTAGTTGGTGTAATGGTTAGCACATTGGCCATGAATGCAAAGAGATGTGGGTTTGAGTCCTGCTCTAGGCACAATAATTCCCATTTTCATCATCCCCATGACAATAATTATAGTGCATACGATTCTCTCTGGTGGAGTGGTTAGAGTGTCTGACGTTTTTCTAGTTCAGACTCTTAATCTCAAGGTTGGTGGTTCGATTCTCCATGCCCATACCTCTGCAATTTGGATTTCCATTGCCGTGGTTAACTTATAGCGTCATCAAAGGCCAGTTGCTCTCATACCATGTCTATTTGGTGTGGGAGGTTAAAAATCCCTTGGGTCGGTAAAAGTGTAGGCTCAGGCTTTCTATCGACAAACTGTCTAATGGTGAAAACAAGTCTATTCAGACTTATCCATAATAGGCAGTATAAATCTTCAACAACAAAAAACAAATCTTCTGCAACAAATATGGATCAACTGCCTACATCTATTTGTGACATATAATGAATTATGTATATATGAATTTAAGACAAGTATTTACTAAGCCATGTATCATGGTAATTGTTCTGCATTAATAGTAACTGAACATAATATCCAAGTTGGTAGGGCATCTACTTTCCTTGCGGGAGGTTCTTGGTTCGATTCAGGGCCGACTAAAAGCAAAATTTAACAAATGTATTCTTGTCGCCATCTAAGTTGGTACTGCAGGGAATGGACTAGTTAAATAAGTGTCAGAATAATATGACTGGGTGGAGTTCCATGACATGGCATCAACGTCACTATGTAACGATGGGGAAGCACTGTAAAGCGGCCATTAGTAGGTATTGTCATTAACCAGCATCCGTCCTGATATAACCTTCGATATTGCGCTCTAGAACGCGGGCCTCATGTGTGGGACATCGGGAGTTTGGTTACCGGTCAAGCCAAACCACTTGCTTATAAAATTGATAGTTATTGCTTCCTAGCATTGTGCTTGATATTAATAGGATAGGGCAAGGACAGATTAGCTCAGTGTCAGGATAATGTGATTGAGCGGGATATTGGGTCATGGTGCCGGCAGCCTGATTTCCTAGTGGCCCAGGACTATAAAGTCACCAGGAGTGTACACAGACTCAAGTCAATATCCGTCCCGATATCACCTTTGATGTTTCCAAGATGTAAAACTCTAACAACCAACCAACAACCAACCAACAACCAACCATTGATATTGCAAAAACCTAAAATGCCAATTCATTACTCTTCGGTTATGGCACCTTGAATGCATCAGCGCAATGTATTAGTAGCGTGTGGCCGACGTTGTGGTAAAAGTTTGTCATGCCATCCTGATATGTGCTAGGACGTAAAACAACAAAAAGCAACAGTTTGGCGCAACATGTGGGAATGACCCTCATGCGCATGCGGCATCTGCCTAGCGTTCGCATAACGTTATTCCAGCGCATTTAATGTATCTTGACACGCCCCTAACGTCACCATAATGTTAGCACCTGCCTGTTGTCGCATGCCGAAAGTTTTGTGCAAGCGCAAACCTTCGCCGATTCCCTGACGCACGCTGCCGATCGTTGCCGTAGATGAACGAATACCAATGCGCGCCTAACGTGTGCATAATGCTTCCTGACGTATCCCGATGTTGCACCAAAAAATCACATACGTCGAGGTGCATTGGCGAGAAACGTTGTAATGTGACAGGGCCATAACGTAGCCTATCCAATTCTAAAAAATCACTAGAAAATGCACGTTGCCATTGCATTAGCGTTTAACCTCAAATTGATGTCAGCACTCACTGCCATTCAGTCCACAAACTATCCCCCCCTCGGGTAAGGGATGGAGGGAATCAATTAATTGCAGCACAATGAAAGTTTCTTGGTGTGAAGACTAATTGAATGGACTGTTGTGAGGTGTTTTTTTTTGTCACCCACTTTCGACGGACAATCTACCACAAAGAACCGGGAGGTATTATTCGCTATCAATCAACGCCTTGGAGACATTTCCTCAACAACCGCACGATTGATTACCTCGCTTTCCATTTGCTTGGCAATTGATGTGTTGGAATTGTTCAGCTTGAGCGTACGACAGAAACCCTCTCGCAACCTTTTATCAACCACACCCCAGGTTTTATCTATAGCCTTGTTGATAATAAATATAATACATCTGTTTATTTTTAAGGGTACATTCCAGGTTTCTAATATGACAATGAATATCCACAAACAAAGTAAGCCAACATATGGACTAGATGTTGAATTATCCTTAATTTTGGGTGCTGATGTGGAGTGGTCGCATTAGAAAGCTTTCTCCATACTCTATGAGGCATTTCGTCAACAACCTATTTATTCTCTCCCGCCTTGGGTACTAATAACATATAACTTGACAAATAACCTGGCCATATTGATTATCAGAGACCGCTTGGAACTTCTCACAGATTACTCCCAGTAGAGGTTAAAGAACCATAACGCAACCAATACAAAATACAGAATACAAAATAAAACGACACTCACTATGTGGACCTCAACAGATGGATGCTAATGATCATCGCAGATTATGCATGACATAGCACAATGACTAGTATGAATTACTAATTTGTCGTGATTGGAGTGCCATTAAAACTCTCCAACTCTATGAGCATTCGTCAACAACTATTTATCCTCCCGCCTTGGACAATAACATATAACTTGACAATAACCTGGCCAATTGATTATCAGAGACCGCTTGGAACTTCTCACAGATTACTCCCAGTAGAGGTTAAAGAACCATAACGCAACCAATACAAAATACAGAATACTAAATAAAACGACACTCACTATGTGGACCTCAACAGATGGATGCTAATGATCATCTGCAGGATTATGCATGACAGTAAGCCAACATATGGACTAGATATTGAATTATACTTAATTTTGGTCGTGGATGTGGAGTGGTCACATTAGAAAGCTTTCTCCATACTCTATGAGGCATTTCGTCAACAACCTATTTATTCTCTCCCGCCTTGGGTATTAATAACGTATAACTTGACAAATAACCTGGCCATATTGATTATCGGAGACCGCTTGGAACTTCTCAGAGATTACCTCCAGTAGAGGGTAAAGAACCATAACGCAACCAATACAACATACAGAATACAAAATAAAACGACATTCACTATGTGGAACTCAACACTCAACAGATGGATGCTAATGATCGTCCGCATGAGTATCCAGGACTCTACCTGAATGGATGGACACTGAACGTTGCCATCCATTGGATTTGCCAGTGGGCTTTGACATTTTCACTGCCATCCACCAGAGCTCGCCCTACTATCTTCACTTCTTGGCGAGCTGGTGACACATACACTTTCCAGCCCACAACCCTACTACTACTGCATATTTTTCTCTTAGGGCTCGGTGCGCGCGTCACTCCCGTTACTACTTCAACTTCTGTTACCTAAACTATTTCTCAGTGTTGTTTCTTTTCCGAATCAAAGCTGCATTGTGTGATGAATGTATCAACCTTTTAAGAACCAAAACCACTAAACGAGATTTGATTCTACATATCTCACTTAGATAGTGCTGCAATAATAAAGCACATACAATATTGACTTTTCATGACTTGAAATCAAAATTGCCAATCTAGATTTTGGTGGCATTAAATGAAAGTGATATTAACATATTTCTCAATTTGTAAAAGATCTAATTCAAAAAGTGAAATCGTCTTATTCGAACTCTGTCATATGCACAACATGCAAACGTTCATAGAAACATAAATTATCGTATCATTTGGAATGTTTTCTGCACTGTTTTTGGAAGGTTTTCAATGTTGGTTCCAATGTCGCACTTTACTGCCCAGTTTCAGGGAATGACCTATCTACCCGCATGGGCGGTGATGACATGCTAAGGGGCCAGACCCTGTACACAACTGGAGAACAGGTCGATGTAGAGAACAGCTCAGTTGTGTCATCTAAAGGGAGAGACAGGGCAGGGAGGCTGAGGATACAACATGAGTAGATCAGTTCATTTCTATTTGGTTTTGACAATGCAGAAAGCATTCAGACACACATTTATTCATTATGTATGGTATAAATAGTCATGCTAATGTTATTTAGGCTGTAGGGGGCCTACCCGTGCAGCGACCGGCTGGGGGTGGGTGGGCGCTGTGTCGCCTATGCTATCCCGACGGATGCAGCCTCGAGCCCGCATCAGCCAATCATGGCGAGAGGCGACCCCGGATGTGTCGGTCGACCTTCGGTGCTACCGCCTCTAATCCGCGTCCAGACGGTCGGAAATTTGACGAAGAAAGATTGATTTTTGTGGGTGATTTAATGCAGATTTATTTAAACCTTGTTTGGATGTCTACAATCAGTCACGATAGGACCCTCATATTTAGAGCTCTAACTCTGGTTCATCCGTAGAGATTAGTTGCAACCAAGGTGTAATGTGTTCAGTATACCCTAAGGAACATTCTAGGGCTAGTCTAGCAGAGTAATTGGGGGAGGGGAGGTATGGTAGGTCACGTTGCCTCTCGGACTACATGACTAGGCTCAGCGCTAAGAGATGTGGTGTAGGAGACAGGACTCACGTAGGAGGTGAGACGTGAGTGTCCCTGATGGGATGGGATGTGACGACCTGCTATAGGAGTGTTGTCACGTGATGTGGGGGTTGATGTAAGAATATGGCTACGAACCGACAGGGTTTGACAGAACCGGTGTGACAGGACAGGCTCTGACGGGATTAGTGTAGTGTGATAAGTGGGGTGGGGTGGTTGGTGTGTGGGGAGATGGAGAGTGGCGGCGTCAGGAATGACACCGTTCAGGGTGTGACTCTGTGGGGGTGTGAACCGGAGCGGGAAGTAGCTCAGGCGGTAGAGCGTCCAGCTATGAAGGTGTGGGTCACCCAATTGATCTTGCTGAGTGGACCCATTTGCAGTTTGGGCTATTTTCTGTTCCAACCAGTGGTCCACAACTCATTGATCAAAGGCTGTGGAAGCTGCTCTCCTGTCTGTTGGAAAGTGCATATAACAGACTCCTTGCTGCTTATCGGAAAGAGTAGCCTATGTGGTGAAAGTGTGTTTCCTCCAAAGAAATATGTTAGAATGACCATATGTTTGACGTCTAATAGCTGAGGATAACAATCAATGTACTCTAGAGGCGTCGTTAAATAAAACAAACTTTCGTCTGAGGGTGTGAAGTGTATGATGATGGCGTGGGGGCGTGACGGGATGGGGTGTGGGTGGTGTGGGAGGAGTGCATGATGGGATATGGTGTGTGTATGGGCGGGGTAAGGGTGTGGGGGATGGGGGTTGAGTGTTGAAGTGTGTAGGGTAAATTAATGGGGTATTGAGGACGTGGTGCAGTTTGAGGAAGGAAGGCAGTCAAGAGTCAGAGTCAGAGTCACGTTTGTTGTTTGTTGTTGTTTTACATCCTAGCAACATCTAAGGTCATATCAGGATGGGTACCGACTTGTGACAGTGCGCACTCATGGCAACTTTATAGTGCTGTCCCACTGGGAAACCAGGCCGCTGGCACCATGACCTGGTATCCCACTCAGTCACATTATCCTGAAACTGAGCACACCAGTCATTGCCCTATCCTAATAATGCCAAGCGCCTGGCTAGGAAGCGACAAGTATCCATTTTAACGTCATCGGTTTGACTCGACCGGGACTCGAACCCACGACCCCACGATCTACCAGCACGGGAGATGGACGCTCTAACTCATTCGGCCATCCCGTCTGGTGTCACGTGATAGGCAGATAAACTGTGATGGCGCACAGAGAATTGGCGGCCTCTGCGAAACGCGAGTGCTTGAGTGGAGTGGAAAAGTGCGTGATTATGTAGGTCACGTAGAGGTCATCCTCCACAGCGCTAGGTACTACAGGGATTATCACCTGACGAGGCGTTGTGTGACAGGAAGCGAGTCGCTTCAGTCTCCCACCCTGACTGACATGCGCACTGCCGACTGTCACGGACACATCAAGTGTCAGCGCGTCCCAATAATGGCGCTGTCATTAAGCCACACATACAACACGCGTACTCCGGTGTGTGTGGGGCGCGTGTATGGGGTTAGTGGTGGATGGGGGGTGGGGGTGAGGTGAGCAACCCTTACACACAGTCCAGATCCACTTGACCCCAGAGCTGCCCTCCCGATCTCTCTATAGACCACCGGCACTCCGCAGCCAACAGGAGCCCGCCCATACGCCCGCCCGTCCGCCGCCCTTCCAACCCCCTCCCCTGCCCACACTTCCTCTAAACACAGGCCTTGCAGAGCACCTCCCTCACCCTCCCTGGGACACCAGGACCCCCACCATCATCCCCCCAGGCGCACTGCTGTGGAGGGCCGCGCCACTGGATGCGCGCGAAACCACCAGGGCGGGAAGAGAAGGCAGAAGAGGCAGCTCCCTTTGTCACTTCCGGTGCGCTCTCCCGCTTGTCGCCAGGAGGCGCTAAATGTCCTTTCACACGGCGCTACTCAACAAACGCTCTCTAGCGCCACCTGGGGACAGCCCCTGCGCCCCGTACCCTGGACCCCCCCCCCCCCCCCGCCCCCGAGTCCCCAATCCTAGACAGAGAAGCCCTCGAGTCACGTGACCGGGCCGTCGTCACATGACTATCACGGGTGGTTGGTCACATGACCAAGGCAAGCGCCCCTGCAAAGCGTCTGTCTAATTGGACTTTTTATACAACGAGAAGTTTCTCATGAGCGCGAGTTTCTTGGCGCCCAGAATCCCATTCTTTTTTTGATTTGTTGTTGTAAATATTTGTTTGGAGGGCAAATCAAAGCCTGGAACATTGTATAAATCTGGCAGAATAATACACCACAAGATGTTCGCCATGAACATGATCCTTGCTGCCGACACAGCGTTAAGCCTTCAGCAATCAATCAATTTATCAATCAACATAATCTCCCCCCTCCACCCGCAACTCTCCCCTCCATATACACACACCTCACCCCCACACACATACACAGGAAGTGGAACAAATTAAAGTAGTTGCCGTTGTCAGAACGGAGGTAGTACTTTCATTGAAGCCTGGCAAAAGCCTACATAGACTGTACTTGCCGAACGCACCCTTTGCAAAGGCTCGTCCGTCTCGCCCGTCACTGCTCAGGCAATAGGGCACCCCGAGTGGAACAGCGTGTTTATGTACTGTGGATACACACTATTGACCCGACAGCCAATAAGGATAATGACGCCATGTTGAAACTTGTTGAATATGAACTGCGTTTGGCTGTAAGACAAGTCCAAAGAAAATACACACACATATATAGGTTCCGAGCGAGTGGAGTGTCCCACACCGCGCAGGGGGGGGAGGGAGGGCGGTTTCGAGGTGCATGCTGGTAGCTGCCCTAACTCCCAGACCGAGGAGAGAGGTGGACCACTACAGAACTTATTGCATGCGACACAGGATTTATCACTATCCATATACTATTATATATATATATCAAGTATGTTCGTTCCATAAATATATATATATCTAAGTATATATACACATACTATGGGTATATGGAAGTAATTATGTTAGAGACATACATATACAAATATTATGTGAATTTCAAACTCATATTTATTAATCACCTGCTAGAAGTCTTTTCAGCTACAGAATTGGAAAAGAAAAACCTTGCATTAAATGCCGCACCATTTTCCTTCGCATGTTTGGTCTTAGTTAAATGGCTGACTAGGATAAGGGTGTTATAAGAGTTTTAACATTTTAATACATGTTTCTTTAAATACTGGAATGGCTCATATTCTGACAAAACCATTGATCTGATATTGAACGGGGTTGACACTTTGAACATACTGTCAAAGTATGCTTTTTCCCAGTATGCTTATTTTCTGGCTCTGCAAGTCACAGAATCACCATGCCTGTATAATATAGTTTATATGCATTTCCTGTATTTGTTATCTGTAAAACAATGCATTCTCATTACAACATATAGCTACTAGGTTTTAACTGGTTCATAGTTCTGAATCTTTGGGTTTTATTTATTTATTCGCAATAATTTTAAAATATTAGCCAGGCACCCAAATTGCGTAAAATAAATGCGCTGAAATTGAGTACATTTGACAGTTTTCCCCAGTTTGAACATAATAGTAATGATCAATTGAATTGAAGTAGTTAACTATTGATTTGTATGCAAAACAACAGCAGACATCTGCTTTATTTTGCCAACCACGCCTCTTCTGAAATGTGACGCACGTGAAATCAACGTGTTTATATACATATATATATATATATATATATATATATATATATATATATATAAAGATTTAAAGGCCGACTACACTACAAATGAGGAAGACAAGACAAAGTATCGGGTTTAGATAAATATATTCTCTGCCATAGGGAATATGATGCCCTAACCTAAAAAAAAATTCCTGGTCGCGAATTACAGTGTAGCATCCCAGGTAGATTTGTGCCGGTGGCAGTGCCACCTGTCAGGTGGTTGGAGGGGGGAGTGGAGGAGGGCATACATCAAGTAAGCCACCCCATCAATAATAAGGTCGTAAATAACATATAATCCCTTCCGTACCTTTATAGTTGCATACTGATTATACATCACATATACTATATACACAGTTAAGTGCATTGGATAGCAATGCATGTAATGTTGGCTACACAGCTTTGGCAAGCAGGATCTGCAATTCCTAACACAGATACACACGCTTATCACATTCATACTGGAAAAAGTAATTGGTCATCATATATGCCCCAAAAAAGACAATTAAGCAAAAGCTGGCTGCACGAACGCATGCACATAGCATGTGCGTGCGGAACAATGAAGTTTGTTAAATGTGTGTGTGTGTGGGGGGGGGGGTTATAATAGAAGAACCAATCGTAATAAACAGTTCCAAATGAGCACGCAATCCTTTCTCACGGCGATTCCTGAATGTTCGCCACAAGAAACACACCATGCGTTCTCAAACGCGGCCTAATTTCCGCGAAACCCCCGCCTCTACCCCCGGCCTCCCCGCCCCACATTCCCAGACCCTCCACCGTCCTTTCTCCCGCCTTGCGCCTTCCCATCAGGACACTCCTGGGCCCTTCTTCACTCCCTTCTCCGGCCTTCCTCTCCCCGCACTCCCACCCACCACCTCTACACTCCCGTATCCCACCTACTCGTACCCTACTCGTACCCACACTGCTCCTACCACCTCTACATTCCCTTCCCCATTCTCCCACCTTCACGTCTAGGCACTGACCACCCCCCCATCCCCCAATCCCGCTACACTCCCTTCTCCCTTCCCTCGCCTTCCTACTCTCATACTACCACCACCCCTCTATACTCCCTTCTCCCACCTTCCCATCTCGGCACTCCCCCCACTCCCTCAGCATTCCCTTTTCCCTTCTCCCCCCTTCACATCCCCGCACGCCCCCCCCCCTTTTCCCACCCACCCTCTACACAACCTCCCTCCCACCCTCACCCACCCCCACACCCTCACCCACCTCACTCCGCCTCGGGCGCCCACAGTACGTGACCCCAATGGACGGCTGTAGTTAAGACACTTCGTATCGCGCCATCTACGTTAAATAAAACAAAGATTGCGCTGCCCGGCAAACGCCCACCATCGACGCTAGAACGGTTATGGTGCCGCGGGGGCTGAATGGGTGTGCGGGTGGGAGCCTCCTCCCATGGTGGATTTACACAGGAATCACAGTATTTCTCACCAATATAGCATTTCCCCTACCAACATGCTATCGCGCGTCAGTAGAAGGACACATATAGTGTTTACCAGCTTCCCATGCAGCACGTCCTGCGTAAATGGTCTTATAAATATTGAGCCGCACCAGGCCGCCCTCTGACGACATGGAGAAGAACTCATGTTCTGGGTAGCAAATCACTGTGCAGCATGTTCTGTGGGAAAAGGTATTAATGTCTAGCAGCAATGCGCCCTCTAGTGGCAGTGGGAAGAACTAATGTTTGGGTAGCAGCTCACTGTGCGGTATACTCTGTGGAAAAGGTCTTAATAATATCCAGCAGTAAGCAGCCCTCTGGTGGCGGTGGGAAGAACTCAGGTTCTCTCACGCATTTCACTCTGTATTTTCCACAGAAAGGATATTTTGGATTCTTAAGTGGGATACCCCGAATCCAACCCCCGCTTGACTGTCTCAATCAGCATCGACACACTCACTCTCCTTATATTGATTCCCTTGTGTACTGATTGCCTACCTATTAACTAACACACTAACCTCATCAACTACCCAACAGTTATATGTATGTTTTCACATTGTCCCCATATAGCAGACCACTAGAATCGATATGTACTTACACCAAGACATCCATCATGTGGCGGACATCCTTCAGCAACATCATCAATCAAGAAGCTCTGATGTACATCTTCTTTCATCACTCAACAGATTCTCATGCCTGAGTTTATCCATCATTCACATAATTTATGTCAATGGCGGACAGATTTTATGGCCAGAAAACTTTGCCTGTGCTATTTCTTAAAGTTGCATAGCACGGTGGTTTTGAGGTTCTATCATTTTCTGATATAAATATAATATGGCCATACCACTGCAGTTTGTGTCTCTTCATGATTGTCAGGATATCTTTATTCAATCAGAATAACAAAAGGTCACGGAACAAACAGTAAATCAGCATAAGACATTAATCGGTCAATCAGTCTCGTCCCTCTCAACCCTACTGCTTGTGTAGTCTGTTTGTTAGTTGAGGGGTGGGCGGTGACAAATTGGTGCTCACAGGTTTGTGTCCAGTCTGCAAGTGGGCAAATGCGTTGCTCGCTGTCACACCGGACAAGCACCCGCAAGGTGGCAGCATCAGTTAGAATTTTAGTTGGAAAGTTAGAATATAGGTTGTGTGGTCATACGGCGTAAGGCCTGTGAGTGTATGCGTTTGACGCTAGGGGGCAGCAAGCAGTGTGGTTCAGGTTTAAATCACTAGGTGCGTGAATGTCGTAAGTTGGCATAAGGCATACTCCTCCCGCTCCGTCGAATATTACCCAGGCTTTGCTAACATGAACAATTGCCTGCTGAATGTTGTGAAGAACTTCCTTGTTGGCAACTTGGTCTTTGTATGAGATGCATCGTGCACCTTTCCATAGAACCTGCGCATAGTACATGAGATCACTATCTATGAATCAACAGTTCCATATATGGATGTAACCTATGAATGAATGCTGCTTCCTTTGCTAACCTGTACTTGGTTGAGTGTTTTGGTACTTCAATCGACGTCAGAGAGATACAGGTGCACTCTCTCTTTGTTGAAGCATATCCACATGGAAGCTATCTTACATATCAGACCTAAGACTTCAGTTTCAGGAACTCCTGCTTCAATGATACCGTGCTGGGTCTCAGGCCTTTGGTTCTCTTTGATAACAGGTCAGGGGTATCGTTTTAGTCAATCTTGTTCTACTTCATTTCGTATTCCTGTATACCTTCATATATGCCCCGTCACATATTAGATTAGCTGGCTGTAAATAACACACCCAGTCAAATTGTGTTTAGTGTAATTTGCACACGAAAACCCCACTTATTCTCTTCTTTTGTGTCATTCTTTCTTTGTTTCATTCGGTTTTTATTTCATTCTTTTTTTCTTTCTTTTTGTTTTTAACCTTCTTTACGTTTTTCCTTTCTTTCTTTCTTGTTATTTTTTCTTTCTTGTTGTTTTGTTTTGTTTTTTCTACCCCCCCCCCGCAACAGCGGCTATCATGTGCGTCAGCTATGTGTAGTTTTCGTTCCCATTCCCACCGACCAGACAGTTTAGCAATTAACTTGCATAATTCGAGGAAACCATACAATTTTCGAAAGCAAAACACCTGCCTAGAGTAGATCCTACATGTCGATCTTAGATACTCGCGCATTTATTAAGCTTGTGTCATTGAATATATTGAATACTAAGATGTATGGATGGTGAATCTATCCTGTGTATATATGTGATGTATAAGCATTATGCGAGTATAAAGGCGCGGAAGGGAATTATAATTATTATTATTATTATTATTCTATGCATTACCTGCCAACCATTGTCCTCGATGTATTCACCTCCTATATCTCGTAGCTGCTACTGGTGGCGCCACCTTCGGCCTCCACCTGTACTACAGGCTCTCCCACTGTCATTCAAGCCCTGGAATACATATATATATATATACACGGGATAGATTCTCCAACCGTATATATATAATTCCAGTGCGCGAGTGACAGTATTCGCGGCACTGGGGGGTGGGGGGTGGCGCCAGCTGTCCCACCCAGGGGAGGAGCCACCCATAAGGTAGTACACAGAATCAGGGTGGCCAGTAGGGGATATTGCCTTATGCGCCTTTATACTTGCATAAGTTTTATACATCACATATATAAGGGAATTGCTTGCCTGCATGTACTTGTAATCCATAACCAACTTATGGACATAATCCGTTAAAGAAACTTTCGATTCCAAGTAGATGGGCATACATGCGCTGAAGTTGCAGGCAGGGAGCCACATAGACAGGTGGGTGTGGATACCGTGATTGCATTAAGAACTCCAGATAACATAATGGTTAGGATGCTAGATTCAGCAGGACAAGAAGTGTGGGTACAAAAGCTGATCAATGCGCGCAATCATTGCCATCTGTAAAAATGACTCCCATCACATGATATTTACGTAGCAGTTGACACAATATCTGAATGCCAAATGAGGAAATAAAACACCCACATTTATATACTCAGTACATTTATTCATAGAATAACTGCTTACTGTGACCAAAAAGAAACATCCCAAACCAAAACCATACGTGTGTGCTTGTACTGGGAAGTATCATTCCAAACCACCCCACCAAAGTCACGCAGGTAGCGAGCTGACCTTAAACTTAAAGCATATATGCTAACATTGCACTTCTCACCACCCAATAACTTTCGCCTGCCTCCAAGTCCTCAATCTACACAGACTCAGCTTATTCAGGCTCAAATCTTAGTGAGCCGCTCCGAGTGACTCACTTTACCGCCCACGGGTCCCCATGCTACACACTCACGAGTTGACTGACCCATTCTGTGGACCAGTAAACCCGGCAGTAGCGAGTCAAAGACAATCTCATGGTTAAAAGCACAAGAACCTGTTGTTGACACGCGGGCCATGCCCTCTCACCCCCCTCAGCCTACCTTATTTCTCATCAGCCTCGCCACTGCCCACTCAATCCCAACGGGCGCGGTGGCCGAATCGGTAGAGCGCGGGCCCCACATGCAGAAGTTTGGGAGTTTGGTTCCTGTTCGAGTCAAACTGATTACTTATCAAATTGATACTTGTCGCTTCCTAGGATAGGATATGGCAAGGACTGTTTAGCTTAGTGTCAGGAAAATGTGACTGAGTGGGATATCGGCTCAAGGTCATTGCAGCCTGATTTCCTAGTGGGGCAGTACTGTAAAGTCACCAAGTGTGTGCACTGTCACAAGTCGGTAGCCGTCCTGATATGACCTTCAATGTTGCCAGGATGTAAAACTCCAACAACCTAACCGAATTGTAATTGACCCTGGCTTTGTAATGTTCTCCAAGGACTCATTGTGTGCTCTGTCGGGAGCAATGGTGTGTTTCCGGTGTGGAGTCAATGGTGGAATGGTGGACTGTGAAGGGGTGACATTGCGCACCTCACAGGTGGTGGGGTATGAATGGTGTGTGTGGTGTGTGTGGATGTGTATGGGTGGTGCGTGTAGTTGTGTATGGGTGGTGCCTGTGGTGTGTGTGGTGTGTGTGGTGTGTGTGGTGTGTGTGGTGTGTGTGCTGTGTGATGGTGGGGTATGGGTGGTGTGTGTGGTGTGTGTGGTGTGTGTGTGGTGTGTGTGGTGTGTATGGTGTGTGTGGTGTGTGTGGTGTGTGTGGTGTGTGATGGTGGGGCATGGGTGGTGTCTGGTGTGGTTGGTGTGTGTGGTGCGCGTGGTGTGTGTGGTGTGTGTGGTGTGTGTAGTGTGGGTGGTGTGTGTGGTGTGTGTGATGGTGGGGTATGGGTGGTGTGTGTGGTGTGTGATGGTGTGGTGTGTGTGGTGTGTGTGGTGTGTGTGGTGTGTGTGGTGTGTGATGGTGGGGTATGGGTGGTGTCTGGTGTGGTTGGTGTGTGTGGTGCATGTGGTGTGTGTGGTGTGTGTAGTGTGGGTGGTGTGTGTGGTGTGTGTGATGGTGGGGTATGGGTGGTGTGTGTGGTGTGTGTGATGGTGGGGTATGGGTGGTGTGTGGTGTGGTTGGTGTGTGTGGTGCGTGTGGTGTGTGTGGTGTGTGTGGTGTGTGTGGTGTGTGTAGTGTGGGTGGTGCGTGTGGTGTGTGTGATGGTGGGGTATGGGTGGTGTGTGTGATGTGTGTGATGGTGGGGTATGGAGGGGTATGGTCGGTGTGTGTGGTGTGTGTGGTGCGTGTGGTGGTGGGGTATGTGTAGTGTGTGGGGTGCTGGGGTGTGTGGGTGTGTGGGGTATCTGAATAAGGGTAGATAAAATACCACTTCTGTACTCTCATGGTGTGTATGTGTATTCGCTGCCTTTCCCCACCTTCTGTTGCGTAAGCTGTTGCTGTGGTTTGAAGTGGTCAGTTATTCAGTAGATCAGTAATTCAGTAGGTCAGTAAGTCAGTCAGTCAGTTAGTTATATAGTCATTGAGACTTGGATGGAACCCACCGCAAACCGTGTCTATGTGGAAAGAGCAAGCGCAGTCCTAAAGCTAGTCCAATAATGATGTTCAACCAATTTTCATCAATTCACCCTGGTGAGGAAATTAACTATCACTATTAATGCGAGCGAATGGTTTTTCTTAAAGGTGCATTGACTAGTAGCCGATGTGCAAATAACTACATATGTTTATACATCTCATAATAATGGATTTGGTTCGATTAAGGGTTATATTTTGGATTTTTTCTTTTTATTTCTTGAAGATTTATACTAGCTATTATGGATAAGTCTGAACAAACTTGTTTTCAAACTTAGACAGTTTGTCGATAGAAAGCCTGAGCCTACACTTTTACAAACCCAAGGGATTTATAACCTCCCACACCACATAGACATGGTATGAGAGGAACTGCCCTTTGATGACTCTGTAAGTTATACACAGTGGTGGAAATCCAAGTTAGCAGAAGTGGGGTCACGGGGAATCAAACTACCAACCTTCAGATTAGGAGTCCGACATAGAAAAAAGTCAGACACTCTAACCACTCCGCCACAGAGAAAACCAAGCATTATATTTTTATTTTGGTCCAAAAGGCCTACTGATATATGCTTCAAAAGCATATATAATTCGGTATTCAGACCAGAATAACAAGACTTGGTGTGGTGCACCCATCACCCTTGCCAATCTGAATAAATCCTTCAGATTAAGTATTTGAATGGAATTTCACATTTGTAAGGCCATCGTTCTAAGCCGTGACATTCACCACAGTTGGGTCAATATTATTACTTTTGTTCGTATAAATTGTTGTTTTAAACCCTTACTGCAGGCTTGCTTCCCTCTCTCCTTTGCAACTCCCTTAAAGTTGCATAGTCCGATGGTGTTGAATGTTGGCCATTTTCTGAGATATATATATTAAATTAATCATAATAGTCTACTTTACTTTAGTTTCAAGTGACTTTTAATTTAAATGGCTAACTTTGGAGATATTTGATGCAAAAACATGTCAAAATAATTTTGGAAAGCATGCCAAAATTCTGACACAATAAGTTTCAGTAGAAACAACTTCTATTTAATTGACACCCTTTAATTACACCCTTCTAAGCAGCAACACATGCTTAATAAGTGCACCATTATCTAAGTTGGATATATAGAATATAATCTCCATACGGCATATGTCCCAATAGATGCACACTGCGCAAGTGAAGACACATGGATGCGCGTCTATTCAAAGTTAAATAATTTTATGGATTTGTATTTGTCATCCCTATGAAATAAAGTGGGATTATATTATTTCATGTGCATTCAGTCTGAATATGATCCGAAGTTTGTGCATGCTTTCAATCTTGAAATGGGGGGTGTTCTTCTATTGGGACATATACAGGAACTTTAACTTTTGCCACTGCCCTTTTCTCTCAGAATGCAAAGATCATCTCAATCGTCTTAATGTGGAGAGGAAGCCGACCTTGTAATGTGCCAATGTTATCCATATACCACCAGAGTTTGTTTATATATCAAGCTATGATGGTGGCTCTAAAGACATATCAATGATTCTTCTTATTCTGTTTCTTCTTCTTCTTAGAGTCGCACCGCAGAGAAGTAAGTGTAAGAGTCAATATATCCTCTGAAACATAGGCTTTGAGCTTGTCTTCTTGACAAGGCCGTCTATAGGATGAAAAAACCCACTCCATTTCTCGAATTAGAAAAAGAAGGTTGGTGCACTTTATTTTAAAGAAACTCATAAGTAATTATTTACTTAGTCTACAATGATTTACTATTTGGCTAAGTACTAAAGAATAGTTTTAGTCTAGAGCGATTTACTATCATCCCAAGTGTTAAGGAAAAGTGATTTCTACTTAAGCTTCTTACAAGTAAATTACTTCTTTATGCTATTATAATGTATCCTTAGGCTAAGCAGTAAGTAGAACCATAATCCTTGACCGGTAGTAAGAAACTAGTCATTGCACTTAATTCTGATTCACGAGAGGAATAAAAATGGGGGGCAAGAAACTTGCCACACAGGCGCGTAAGGTGGTCAGAGAATGGGCGGAATTATCACACACTCAATGTATGGTATTAATGGCTGCCGGAAGACCAGTGCCTCGGCGCTGAAGAAAAGACTGCATTCAGATAAATAAACATGTTTACCAAAGAAACCCACTAGCAATAGCCAATGACATGTCAAGGTATGTCAAATATTTCGGAATTTTGGGGTAGCCAAATACAATTCTAAAAGCAGGTTGTATGTGCATATAATGATATAGAGGTAATACATATTATTAATGTGGTTGCAAGGTAATAAAGGTACTATTGCACAGAAAAAGGGTTTCTATGTGATAGCTACCTTATCCATTACTCTGCAAGCAAATGGGTGCCAGGTACAAGAAAACTAGGTCACATGACGAATGACCCAATATAAATAAGGGTACAGGTCAGATGTGCACTCTCTCTCACTACCACCACCAGCCAGTCCAGATCAGTGTATAACATGTGCTTGTGTCAACTTTAGTTTGGATTAAACCATGTGAGTACACTATTGTGTCTTCTTGTGTGATATTTCAGATACTGAGCCCAACAAGTGATTTTAGAAGTAGATAGTTGACAGTATATATATCAAGAATATGTGTGAGGTTCTCTGACAACTACTTCAATTTAATCTAATGTAAACTTGTATCTTAATACAACATATAATTTAATACCATCATTTGTTCAGAGATACAGAAACTTTTCAGGTAGGTACGATTGGGGACATTTCTAATTGTAAATTAGGGTACATCTCCAGAATAGTGTCGTTGAGGGGTGATGACAATGAGAAACAGTGCACCTAGAGCAGCATTCGAATAGACACTCCTCACCAGTACAAGACTAGCATCCTAATCATAAATGAATCTAGGCTTCCTGATTCACTCAGCCTATCCAATGTGGCTCTTACCCTGAGAGATCACTGCAGAATATTACCCTCATTACCATGGGATCGTACGTCTTTTAAATGGTTTATTTTCATAAGTTTGTTAATGCTTACGAGTACACACACAACAGGTACTTATACATCTATAGGGTAGGTCTGCTAAACATACATTGCATACCAGTGTTGTTGGGTTGATGCATCATGGAAACATTGTGATCAGAACAGAATTCTAACTCACACTACTTGCAATTCTGGGTTTAGAATCCTACCCTTAGTCATAGGTTCTTTGAAACTATCAGCCTCTCCATCCCTTTCTATCTATTTTTCCTCTTTGCCTGAGAGCTCAATGCAGACTACTATTCAGCCGGCTGAGTTATGTAACCAGTCTTTAGAAGTGTGGGAGGTATGAACCCCGTTGGGTAATAAGGCTTGCGCTCTATCATTTCTGATAGATATTACCATCAGAAGTGTATCTAACCAGTTTGCTCTATAGGGATTACTAAATTTGCAACATCTGACCATCATGTAAGTTGGAGAAAAACTAATTTGGGACAATTGGTTTTTGTATACTCATGATATTAAAGCTGCATAGTCCGATGAAAATATCAAATTTTCAATACAAACTGATCATGTAGATTTTATTCTAGATGTCAAACTAATATTGAGATAATGGAATGGAACGTGTTACTGCAGAAGCCTATGGCGTCAGAGTTAATTTTGCTTTTTTCGTGCTTTAACTATCTCAAAAGTTAGCCATTTAAAATAAAAGTTACTTCAAACTAAAGTAAGGTAGATTAAACGATCAATGAAAATCTCAGAAAATGAGAGAAACTCAAAAACATCGGACCATGCAACTTTAAATAGCCATAGTTATTTCCCCTCGCTATGCAGTTAGCAGCAGATTACATGTGGTGGAGTTATGACTGAGTATAGATAGAGGGCTCCCATGAATATGTATAGCCCTGTCCAGCTGCACACACATCTCACTCACGGCAAGATGCATGCCTACTGCTACCACCCCCGCGTCGGCGCATTGCAAGGCAGGCATCGTCTCCCGTTGACTGCAGTGTATAGAGCTGCTTGTGGGAAAACTGCCTTACCCGTACAGCCGTTAACACTGCCATCCGAATATATAGGCCGTGCATAGGGTGGAGTCTAATTCATTGGCAGCTAGGTAACTCCCTGTGTCAAACGTCATCAACATCTCCACATTGTGAACGGAACTGAAAATCATCCAGAAGTTCAGTTGATTACTTGTGTTTTGTTTGTTTGTTTTGTTATTTTGTTTGTTTGTTCATTTGTTTGTGATAGGCACCCTGGTTACTGCGCTTCGGTGCCAGCCATCCATCCATCCATATATCCATCTGTCCCTGCTACCCAACCCCTTGCCACTACGCTAAAACCCGCTACCACACCCGCGAACAATATCTCTCACACCACACCACCTAGAAACAAATCGCTTGGTAAACATATAGAAACCATCTTTACCAAAAACATTATATTAAATTTATTAGGTTAGTGACGATGCTGTTCGATTTTGATGCATGCGCAGAAGCGAGGTGTCCCTCGCAAACTGGTGTGCCACTGAAACTGCAACACCGCTGTTTTCCTCCTATCCGTTAGGGGTATGTGGGCTGCTTGTGGTGGGAGAGTAAGTGGCGGAGAGACGGGTGTGTGTTGGGCTGTTGTGGCTTGTACTATGGAGAGAGGGGTGTGTGTGGGTTGTTCGGAGTGTGAGAGTGTGTTACGGAGACAGGGGTGTGTGTGGGTTGTTTTGGGTGTGATAGTGTGTGGCGGAAAGACCCGTGGGTGTGGGGTGTTTGAGTTGTGAGAGTGTGTGGAGGGACGGGTGTTTGTGTTCTTTTTTGGTGTGACATTGTGTTATGGAAAGAAGGGTGTGTGTATGTTCTTTTGCGTATGAGAGTGTGTATCAGAGAGAGGTGTGTGTGTGGCTTATTTGAGGTGTGAGAGTGTGTTGCGGAGTGGTGTGTTATGTCGGCTGTGAGCGAGTGTAGCAGAGATAGTGGGTTTTCTCAGGTGTGAGAGTTTGTGGCTGAGGAGAGAGAAGTTTGTGTGGGTTGTTTCGGGTGTGATAGTGTGTGACGAAGAGACAAGTTTGTGTGGGTTGTTTCGGGTGTGATAGTATTTGACGAAGAAAGGGGTATTTTTCGGTTGCTAGGGTGAGAGTGTGTGGTGGCCGAGAGAGCGGCACACATCTAACCCCTACCACTCGCATAAGTTCGCTATTCCATAGGCGAGTTGGACACTGCTCCGACCGGGATTGGTTCGGAGCTTCTCAGAGGTACTAGGAGCCGAGCCGCTTAGAGCAGCTCGGAACAACACAGAACTGCTCAGAACCGCTAAGCCCAACTCGGAGCTTGCTGGAAGCGGCCTGGGAGCAACATTGGGTCGCTCGGAATCGCTCGGAATTGCTCGAAATCGCTCAAAGCACCTCGGAATCGCTCGGAGCACATTGGAGCAGCTCCAGAGCAAATCTCGGAGCAGCTCCAGAGCAAAGCTCGGAGCAAAGCTGGTACTGGTGTATATATATATTTATTCCATTACAGTTCCTAGGTCATATGTATATATAATATATATATATCTATATATCCATACATATAATCTATATATATATATATAATCCATATATATATGGATGTATATATATATTATATATATGAGTCAGCCTCACGAAAATGGGCCAATTGGTAGTTTATTTAAGATGTCGGTGTCACCATTCTTAAAGTGTAGTGCATTTCTTTGTTTTATATTAAATTATCCTAGAAACAAATAAGGTTGTTATGTTTTCTCTACCTTTACATTCATGATCAATTTAAGGGCTTTCCAATACCTCTGTATATGCTAAACTATAATTATACTGTTCGACGCCGACATCCAATGATCGACGCCGACAACTTCCCCCAATTGGCGTCTTTTCATGATCCTGACGCGTTTCATGCGTAGGAATATTGGCCGGTGAGCCTGGAACAGAATGATCAATGCCGGATGGTGAAAGGTCCTTCTTTTGTCTCCTCAAGCCCTGCGCCATCTCATCGGGCGCACCGGTCAGTGGCAGTGGGCTCAGAGAGCTGCCGCAAACAGCGCATGGGGCTATGTAATTCGGGCGGGCGAAATTTACTGCACGGTCATCAAAGCGACGTGTGCAAAATAAGCCAGCGGCGCGCTATTCTATAGGCGGGGCGGCGGGTCTTAAACACCTCCATGTGTACAAATGGGCGGGGGCATGTTCGTCGAGGTGGGGGCCGGAGGATGGGAGATGCAGGAAGTGGGGTGGGGGTGGGGGTCCACTCGCACTAATTCGCCATCTGTTTGCGCCCTTTCCCTTTCATTGGCGGAGGGGTGGAGTGAGGGTGGGTTGGTGGTGGGGAGTGGAAGGGGTTGGCGTGGCTGGTGGGTGTAAAGTGGAGGGCATCTATCTAGAGATTGGACTCCTTCATGACCAATTGTATTTAGTAAACCCTCAGCCCCCTCCTCCTCCTTTTTCCCGTCCACCTATATTCCATCACTCCTCTCCGCCATCGCCACACACCGGACGCGGTGTCCGAATCAGATGAGCGCAGGCCTCCTTTGCGGAAGGCCGGAAGTTCAATTCCCGATCCAGTCAAACGAATGACTTACAAACTTGATAATTGTCACTTCCTAGCCTGGTGTTCAACATTATTAGGAGAAGGCAAGGACCGGTTGGCTGCGTGACAGGATAATCTGACTGAGTGGGATATCAGGTTATGGTACTGGTGGCTTGGTCTCCCAGTGGGGCAGCACTATAACGGTGCCTTGAGTGTGCACTCTCACAAGTCGGTATCCATCCTGACATGACCTTAGGTGTTGCGAGGATGCAAAACTCCAACAACCAACCAACCCCATCACTACACGCGTTACCCCCACCAAACACACCCACCCATTCGTATGCGGCGCATCCAATTTAGGATAGAACCCGCTTGAGAACACTCCACACAACCTTCAACCCTGGGATACACTCCTCACCAAAATGTCGTAAATCCACAACAACCGATTTGCTCCGACAAAATGCCAGCTCCAGCCGGCAGTGAACCTCACGTCGGTTTCGCGCATTCTCCGCCAGGGAATATGGATGTTGAGGGATCAGCCCCTTTTTTCTCCCGACCACCCATCTTCTCTTTGAAAGCGCACCACTGGCTGTGTTAAGGACTTGGCACGGCCTTGTCCGCCCAACACCCACGTGGTGAGGCCTTGATTTGGCCGCACACCTGCAGAGACTTGGCGCCAAGCGGCAATCTATCGGTCCTTTCCCCCTCCCCTCCTCCTCTCCCCACCCCATCCGCCTCCTCCTTCCCACCCTCTGCCCCCCGTCCACCCCCAGATGGTTTGGTATGCCGGAGGCAGGCCGAGCCTTTACACCAGTCCTTGTCCCACCCCATTCTTATTCCTCCCAATATTCCACCTCCCACCTCCCATCTCCCAGCATGCCCCTCCCACCCCCCTTTCTTTTCCTCCTCCTTCTCCTCCTACTCCGCCACAAAATTGAAGGCCGCCCTTTCTGTATGGCGTCCACTCTGCGACTGTGTACGTGGCTGGCTCCAGTGTGCTAACTAACCCACTTACACAGGCTCCATAATGTCTTATGCCTATTTCCCAAACTCACATTAAGATCCCATTTCTTATCAAACCAGATCGTATTTATTATTGGGTAAATTATCTAAAATCTGTGAAAAAAAGAAGTGATTGTATAATAATTTGCATGCTGGAATATAATTATATTTTGGGGATATGCTCTCATGGGTTGTTAGGAACAGGAGCGCCTTGCCACGGACAACAACAGGGGTGAATCTGTGATTTAACAAAAAGTAAACACATGTGAATATATAACAATTTGCATGCTGGATCATATCTTTTCGAGATATGCTCCCACTGGGAGTTAGTAAAAGGAACGCCTAGCCACGGACCACAGCAAGGGGTGACTGTGAGCCTAGTTGTGACCCCCGCCCCGCCCACCACTCCTCCCCCCGCCTGCCACCCTCTTCACAACCGTCTCTCATATGACGGGGCGGCGTCCAAGGCGGATTTCTCATTGTATTCACTGTTGCCTCCATCAACTTGGGCCTCTGTCTAAAATGCACTATATTAGTGTTGTGGTCTGCACTGACCTCTCAGGCAAGGACCCTGATATACAAATAGGCGTAGATAGTATGGTGATATCAGGGAGCCTAGGTGGTGTAATGGTTAGCACACTGGCCCGGAATGCAAAGAGATGTGGGTTCAAGTCCCGCTCTAGGCGCAATATTTCATATTTTTATCACACCCACGACACTGGTTGTCATGACCATGATCCTGTAAAAGGTATGTGATGTATGGTTGTTTGAACCTACCCTGTGTATATATGTGTAAGTCCATTGCCTGTATGTATGTAACTGTAAGCATTAAAAGACTTACACTTCCAGGGGGACGAGTGTAGTGGCAAGGACCCACATAGACAGGTAGACGTGGGTAGTATGGTGATATCAGGGAGCCTAGCTGGTGTAATGGTTAGCACACTGGACTGGAATGCAAAGAGATGTGGGTTCGAGTCCCGCTCTAGGCGCAATATTTCCCGTTTTCATCACCCCCACAACATTATCAATACTCAACATGTGCCTTCGTTCATAGTTGTAAGGACTAACACATTGACGCATGTAAGCCGTATGTTTATGCACATTCCATGGTTCCGGGCGAGGCTTAGTATGCCTGTTAAGCTAAGATTCCATATATTCGGTATGCGAATGCAAATGTGAATGCAACAAAAAAATGGAAAACTATGTAAATGCGTATTGGTGCTTCCATATGACCAGTTGAGAATGCGAATACATTGACGGCAAAGTGGATCACTCAATGCATCGATCGGTGCGAATGCATTTTTGTCTCATTTGCATTTTAATTTGCATTTGCATTTGCATTTGCATACGGCATACCACATATGGAAGCCTAGCGTTAGCAATTTTGTATGCGGGCCAAGCCTCAATTGGTGTCACTGCGTCATGCGGTGTCTCTCACTCCTAAGTACCCACAAGGTCACGGTCATGTGAGGGCTGAGCGATGCTGGCCACTTTGCTATATGTGCCTGTCTTGGCTCTGGTCTGACCGACATCTCGGGACGTGATTGAGGTGCCTGCGGCGAGCCACTCACCCCGAGCCGCTACCATTGGGCCACTCCCAGACACACACTCCAAGGAAGCCACTCACACAGAACACTCCCAGCATTTCCCCCTGTCAAATGTGCATATTAGCTAAGCTTCGTTCTAATAGTTGTTCACTGTGCGTTAGCATTAACTGGATTCCCTAACCTGTGAAGCTGGAGGCATTTATTCTGCAATTATATCCCCCATTCTGGGGGAAATACAATAGCTATATATATATATATGCATGTATTTTAGATGTGTTTTATATGTATTTAAGTATGTGTGCATAAATATGTGTACATAGATGTATTTATGTTCATATGTAAGTTTAGATATATTTGTACATATGTGTATTATGTATATGTGTATATGCATGGTCTGTATATGGTACCTTTGTGCAGGTGTCTCACCATGTATATGTGTTCGTAATTTATATATCTATTGTGCATATACATTTGAATTTATATAAATCTGCATACATGCAGATATGGAGATATGTATGCATGTGTGTATGCATATATATGTGTATGTATGTATACCTATATGTATTTTATATAGGTGTACATCTATATCTATATAATATGCATCGATGAAATTATATACGTATATATTTATATATGTGTATATACGTAAACATGTATATATGCATACGAATGCATATGTGAATAGTTCAGGTGCAGAACCACGTAAACACAAATCCAAGAATATACTTTTAATAAAAGATCTCTAGCTGAACATAGTTTACAATTAATTAATTCCACTTTTAATACGATCACGTGGTTATGGAGCAATGAATAAATGAGTAGGAATAATTTTAAAAGATTTTGTTGAAGGTTGCTTTCCAATGTTTATCTCCACTTTTGGATTAGCATTTACATGGTTTTGCGCCTGAACTCTTCATGTGTACATATATGTAAATATGTATGTACACATCATTGTATGCATATATGTGTATATGTATGCATATAATATGTACACATCAGCGGTATCTGAGGTCTCTGGGTACAAGGCAAGGGCGTGGTTTTATATTGGTCATGCAGTCAGTGACCGTGTGCATGCCAGTCCATTCTGGACACTCAGGGCCGGGCGCTAGGGTCCGATTGATATACGGGCGTCTATTTCGGGACTGTACCACGGCTCCTGGTATCAGACCGCCATCAATATACCCATAATGCCACCCGTCCCTACCCGTAACACACATACGCAACTAGAGCCATCACCGGGCGTGGTGGCCTAATCGGTATAGCGCGAGCCTCGAGTGCGGAAGGTGGGGAGTTCCGTGTTCAGTCGAGTCAAAGTAAGGACTTACAAATTGATAATTGGCGCTCATCATTAATAGGATAGGACATGGACTGGTTAGGTCAGTGTCCGGATAATGTGACTGAGTAGGATATCGGGTCATGGTGCCGGTGACCTGATTTCCCAGTGGGGCAGTACTATAAAGTCACCATGAGTGCGCAATGTCACAAGTCGGTACCCATCCTGATATGACATTAGATGACGTTAAACAACAACAAAGAAACAAGAGGCTCACAGGACGCAGCCATCGAGATTCACTGCCGCCATACATATATCTATATATATATATATATATATATATATTTATATATAATATTATGCAAATGAAGTTAAATCTAGGATTGTTCAATAAAATGCGCACCTCATGAGATTGGTGGAGCCAGTGTGTGTGATTGGTATTGGTATTCATCAAATTGGGAGGCAGTCAGCGTAGCTGAGCTCAGCCCTGCCCCTCCCCCCCCCCCCCCACACACACACACCACCCCCACCCCCTGAGGCAGGTGGAGCTCCCTGGCAAGATCTTTCTGAAACACTCCCTCCAGTCGCGCGCCCCCTCAGGATCCCACTGAATCAACACTTTCCCGATTCCCTCTCTTGGTTCCCTAATCGCAGACTCTAACCAGTAGGTGTATGTATGCTTCATCTTGTACCCTGAGGTACCGTCAATATGAACAGTGCACATCGCCTGAAGGGTCCTTGTTCCAGTTTTATAGATTTGCAATGAAAATGGACCGCACACAATATTTTCGAGTAAATGTCCTCTTTAACTCGCAATGGTTCAACTCCCACCTTCTCTCCCTCCTTCACACCACCCAAACACACCTCACCCTACCCCTACCCCTACCCCACCCTCACTTCTCAACACAACACGACACACCACGACACAACACACACACGCACGCACGCACTCCCTTCCCACCCTCGTGCACCGACCACTTTCCAAGCCATTAGGATCCAATTTGGCTCGATGATCATCGGGCCTTCTGAGGTGTTTCCTGCGGGTCTCCACCCGTCCTTGATCCCTGACCTAAATCATGAATGGTTATTCATAGATCGCTGTGTGACCCTCGGGGGGCAGGGACCTCCCGGCCGCCTGCCGCCGAGTCCCGCCGACCCCCGCCGAGCCCCGCCGAGTCGCGCCGAATCTCCGCCTAGCCCCAGCGAGCCTCGCTGAGGCCTGCCGAGTCCCACCGAGTCCCGCCGAGTACCACCGAGACCCGCCGAGTTCCCCTGAAGCCCGCCGAGTCCCGTCGAGTCCAGCCGCGTCCAGCCGAGTCTCGCCGAGTCGCGCCGAGTCCCGCCGAGTCGCGCCGAGTCCGACCAAGTCCCGCAGATCCCCACCGAGTCCCGCCGGGTCCCACAGAGGTGCACTGCCTTAAGTATGGGGAATAGAGGAAGGTGGGATGATGCAGGGAAGGAAGGATACAGCAAGGCCCCACCATTGCCCGCCGTCCTGAATGACATTACCACGTATATCCCTTAATAAACCAACTCCTCAAGCGGCAGTAGTTCTCCTTATGTTAACAACAAACTATCTTGTAAACTTCATGTACAAAACCCTGTAATCACACATCTAACAAAATAATTAAAATAAACGATTTTTAGCTGAGGGTAATTTTACTTCTCACTAATTCCAATTTTCTTGTGATGAAATGATTATGGAGCAATGAACCAATAAATAGGTATGTACACAATGAATTTGTTGAAGGTTTGATTTCAATGTTTATCTCAGTTTTTAGATTGGCGTTTATGCGGTTTTGTATCTGAACTCCGCATATACGTGATGTATAACGCCTCATACGAGTATAAATGCTAAGGGAACATATATACTTTGCTACTTCCAGCATCGGCGCATTGGTAGAGTGCCCCCCCCTCCTTAGATGTCGGGAGGTGAATGCTTGTGGCCCCCCCTCGCGCCACACACATTGGATATGTGTATATATATATATTTATATATATATATATATATATTTATATATATATATATATATTTATATATATATATATATACTAATCAAAGGAACGCCCGCCCCCCAAATAATTTCCTCACGGGAATGACATACAACTCGTGGGTTTAGTGCGCCCCCACCCCATCTCCCCCACTTTAGATTGACGGCTCTGCCAATATCCTCCCACCGCCGCCGAAACACACACCTCGTCCATTTTCATTTCTTCCCTGCGCATGCGCATGCGCACCGGCCATCGTCGGCTCGGCGTCTCCTGGCACCCTTGCCACCACACAATACCGGCCCCGGCAACGCACTAGGCTCCCTCTGCCGGAAACAGTTTCACAATGAGTGATTTAATGTCAATTATGTCCTTGGAGGCGGTAGGCAAGGCTATTTGAGGACCCGGTCTCCCCGGTGACTGACTGACTGACTGAAATGGCAGGTGGGTTATTTGAGGAGCCTTGAGAACCTGAGCATTGCACCAGGTCAATGGCGGATTACTCCACCTCACCAAACTAACATCTGTATCAGATAAGGACACCTATTTACATGGAAGTTCAAGTTGCAATAATCCGATGGTTTTGAGTTTTGGTAATTTTTCTGAGATAAATATAGGAAATTGATTGCAATAGTCTACCTAAATCTAATTTGAAATAACTTGTTTTTAAATGGATAACTTGTCAGTTATTTGAAATGCAAACAAGCAAAATTAATTTAGGCAAGCTTCTTTGTTTAACGACCCCCCTCCCCTCAACACAAAAAGTAAAAAGCGGCCATTGGGTGGTCATTTTATTTTATATTATTTGTACAACCATTTTCAAAACCCCTGACACCATAAGCTTCAGCAGTAACTGGTTATATTTAATGGACTTAGTCTGCGTTGCTATGTGGCAACACATGCTTAATAAGTGTGTCGGCATCTAAGTTTGATATCTAGAATAAATCTAGGATTGTTCAATCAAATGCGCATCTAGCTGGATGTTATGGTTTTGAAAAATTGATGCTTCATCGGACTATGCAACTTTAATATGATGTCTTCTGCGTCATTTTTAGCTGGTTCCTGATGCAAGACTAAAGCTATGCCCCGGCATGTTGGTGTGCCGAAAGTGGGAGTGATCACAATAGGCCCTATTCTTTAGACTCACTTCCTACCCATAATCACATGCTTCATAATTATCAACCTTGATATCAATATTCTGATTCTAAATGTATGCTAAATATCTTGCTAAATGTAATTGCAGTTAGATTATGCTAACAGCCCTTCCCCTTAAAATACCATTTCGTTTATCTGGCCTTGGGAATTGATGTAGTGTGGTTCAGCCCACCAAATCATGGATTTTTTGATTGAGTAATTGGTAATGGTTTATTACTCTGTCAGCACTAAAGGCCATATTCACGCTGACAAGTTAGTGGCATTTATACTGTCACATTCCTTTCATGATTAAAGCCGTCAATCACATTTCATATGCTCTTGGATCGTCGTCGAGTGCTTAGAGTGTATGACTTTTTTCTAGATCAGACTCCTAATCGAAAGGTTGGTGGTTCGATTCCGCATGCCATCACCTCTTCAAATTTGGATGTCAATGGCCAGTTTCTCTCATACCTTGTGTATGTGGTGTGTGGGGTCAAAAATCACTTGGGTCTGTAGAAGTTTAGGCTCAGGCTTTCCATTGACCAACTGTCTCATGGTGAAAACAAGACTTTTCAGACTTATCCATGATAGGCAGGATAAATCTTCAAGAAAAAAGGAAAACATGGACATTGACAGGACAATCTTAAATGGGTAGATGTTTCAAATGACAGCCCAAATGATCTCATATCAAATTACCCAGTGGTTACCTTTGTCTCGAATCACAGCAAGATTTAACATCGCTAAACTTATAGGATCCAACACAGTCCAGTTTTTCTTAGGAACTTTAAAATTGCTTTACATTCATAAACAGGTCTCAGATAGTATTTGCAGTAAACCATTGCCAGGGCAATTCCATGAAATCTCCATATTTGAGTAGCATATCTAATAATGTCAGTGTTACACGGAATGCAATTGGACAGCGGCGGGGGGGGGGGGGGGTTCTTCCTTGAGTAAAACAAGCTTCAGTCAGCCAAGCGTGGCCAATATAGGAGCATAAAGCAAGGCCTTAGACTCGACTAGTGACTCCCCTGACACCAAAATTGGTATGTGGGAAGCCTGTTGATGCCTGTCAATTGGATCTAGGAAAGCTGCTTTATTGCATCAAGGAATAAGCGAGTGATAGGACTGTTACTTATTGACAGGTTTTATATAATGAGTGAATAGTAAGTCATATTGTCACAAGTGAGTCAGGTAAATATACCCTCTTTGATGCTGTGTATTGTGTTTAACATGTAAAGACGTGAGAATGGAGAAAGCTTGGCTAGGTAAAGTGGAAGTGAAATAGATGTGCGTGACATTTCTTATACACTACTCCAATAAAGGCGCAATTCAATATTCTTACATCGGTGAACAAAGAAGGACATTAATAGGAAAATAATAACTATCCAATGATGTGGAATTATAAGCAAAGCTATGCTATCGTTATATACATACTTTGGAAATGTCATGCGGCAATTATCTTGACAGTAGAAACTGTAATATGATATTTGACTAAAGGGGCTGTCACATTAGGTTTTTTTGCGGGAGCGTATGGCGGCGTAAGCACGTTACGTCATATACGTTGGCATACGCCGTATACGCTACTTATACGCTACTTATACGCTACTCATACGCTACTCATACGCCGCCAGATGCCGCCAGATGCCGGCGTATGTGAAGCGTATGAGGCATACGCCGCCATACGCTTTCATAAATCCGTCCGTCCAAATTTTTTTGTGCATGCTAAAAAAAAAACGACCTATGAGGGCGTATGGCCCATACTGTCAAAAAATGTCACAGCACGCTCCCATACGCTCCCATACGCTCCTCATACGCTCCTCCTACGCTCCTCGTAGGTTCCACATACGCTCAAAACCACCCAAAAGGTCACCAAATGTCATCATAGGCCGGTGTGGCAGTAAATCGCAAACCCCTGGAAATTGCACACCCCGGGGTTTGCGATTTACTAGGAAATCACAAACCCCCCCTGGAAATCGCAAACCCCCCTGTGTTTTGGGACTGATTCGGGCCAAATCTATTCAATGCGACCATATTTAACAGAATTACATACTCAAATCGTGAAATTTCATTAAATTAACCCTAAATTCGAAGCGTTATTAAGGCTACCGCCGTAACGGCGGAGATATTAGCAGTAGGGTAAAATACGCCGTGATGTGTGCTGCGGCAATGCTATGTCTATGGGGAGCATTTATTTTTGTAAAATAAATAAAAAAACTTTCATCGAATCGATTAAAAATATCTCAATGCGCGATTGAAGAGGAAGATCTGCGGTATTTAATTTAACCTAAGAGCAATTTTATCTGAAAGTATTAAAAACAGAGATAATAGTGAAAGTTGGGATATTCTGAGTGTCAGTGCCAGTGTTAGCCTTACCAGATCATGGTAAGGCTAACACTCAGAATGGGGGGTTTGCGATCTCCAGGGGGGATATGCGATTTCCTAGGAAATCGCAAACCCCCCATGCCCATATATGGCATGGGGGTTTGCGATTTCCTAGGAAATCACAAGTGGGGGTTTGCGATTTACAGGGTTTGCGATTTCCTGCTACACCGGCACGCGCAGGACCTATGTAGGTTTTCAATACGCTCCCGCCATACGCCGTAATGTGACAGGGCCTTAAAGTCCATTCAGAAAGGTCATACTGAATAATATCTCAAATTGATGAAAGGCAATGTGATTATTGTCAGATAATGTGAATGCATCTATTTACCACTCTAAGCTAATGGAAAACATTAACTACATTATTTTGGTAGTGTAATAATATGCCCTCATTCTAATATGGAAATAGGCAATTAAATGCTAACACTTAAAATCCTCCTTTGTTCAAATATACTTATCTTTTTATTGCGATTGCAAATATCGATCTGTCATGCGAACTGACTAAATCAATAGACTGCATGAACTGGTATTGCCCAGAAATTAACCATGTCATTAACTTCCTAGCAACGCAACACATTATCATTACTTAAACAAATAATATCTCTGCTTCAATTATAAAAAACCTGAATGGATGAGAAAATTGCAGAAGGCATTTCCAACCCTCAAATTAAAATTCATGAAATAGGATTACGATAGATGTATCACTTCACACGCAATAGGCTACTCAAGAGGCCAATCCCTCACCTAATTAATTTACTTATTTTAAATAGACCATTGTTTAATGGCAATCCTTGTGGTGTCTAATTCACATATCGGCATGGATCGCACTAAACGGAATCTGAAGACCGATGTTTTTAAAAAATTGGATATTTCCCAAAGAACAAGTCCGCAGTACCTGAAAGAAAGACCAGTTTCCATACACTATTATCGTGAGGGTTTTTGTTGTCGTTTTTTTCTTAAATCGACTGAAACGTTGCGCCAATCGAACCCACACTACTGGACTCTCTAGTGAAGTGTGAATGGGTATATTATTAGAATGGCCAACAGGAATGGCCGACTCTGTAATAACGATGGCTGGCTTCCCAATCAAATTGTTGTCAATGCGAAACCCAATTGTGAAAGTACAAGTGTGTTAGCGGACGGCATTGTTCCTCATCTGACACCATGTGAAAGGACAATGTCTGAACACGTTGACTTCCGGATACTGAATGACTTTATTCCCCATCCAGGGGTCTATACCTCCGGCACACTTAGTCATGCGAAGTATCTCATTTGCCTATATTACAGACGTGTCTAGATGTCTAGCCGTCTAGACGTCTAGACGTCTCTTGCGCATATATCACACCAATGAGTTATAAAGCAATGACTTAGAGAAGTCATGCTTGTCGCTACACAGCATTAAGAAAGTGTAGAGTAAAGACTGATTTTCTCAATACCAAGAAAATCTGGGTGAACTGGCTATTGGGTCATGATGCTATCGGCCTGGTTATCCAATTGGGTAACACTATAAAGTCGCCATGAATGATGTCACCCAAGTCGGTATGTGTGGTGAAATTAAGATGCATAAGTCCAAAGAAACCAACTATTACAATTGTGGTAGGATCATATTCGTTATTCATATCTGAACACAATATTATTCAGTATATATCATATCAAATTGAATACATAGGTAGAACTATGGTTTTCATATAGAAACATAAAAGAGTTCAGACGAAAAACCACGTAAACACCAATTGAAAAATTGACATAAACATTGGATTCAAGCCCTCAAACAGTTAACGTTTTTACATTCTTACTTTTTCTTCATTGCTGTATAATCATGTCATCAAAAGAAAAGTGGAATTAATGAGAATTACAATTATTTTCAGGTAAAAATCTCTTATTTTAATTACATTTTTTGATTGGCATTCACATGGTTTTGCGCCCGAAAAACATGACCTTATTATGTGTAGACATCCATATATGAGACTGTCTCAAAAGGTGCTAAGCAATATGGGACAAAACTTTGTCCATAGTAACAATCAACACGCTATCTACTTATGCATTTGCTCAGGATAAACTGATTTGTTTTTTACATGGTGTTTCATAATCCCAATAGAATACATATTGATTTGAAGCAAATGTCCTTGTGTTTTCAGTGTAACGGTTTCTGTGCTGTTTTGTGTCAATCGTTACTATGGACAAAAAAACGAAGAGCTAGCACCTTTAGAGACAGGCTCATATACATATATTTATGTTCAAATCTGACCCTCCAATTGGGTCTGTAGGTGCTAAGGACTAGACATAGTTGGTAGAGAAGAGGTCAGAGCCCCTCATAGGTGGCGCCGGTATGGCCAATTCTGTAACTACCTGTTGGATTGGTAGATAGTAGATATAGTGAGAATAGATACAGCAGAGGGAACTAAAGAGTTACAATGTCCTTATTTATATTCCCTTAATAGATTATAGAGCAAATATAAATATACAGGTACACATAGATCTATAACTCACTTTTCTACGTGGCATTGGTGCGTTGAGTAAATGCAGACTGTGGTGGAAAGGCTGATGGATAGGACCATCGCATTATGGTTTATTGTTCTCATGTATTCTCTCTATGTGTCTGCATCTATTGATATTACTCGCTAATGTAGGAACCATGTGGTGAGAATTGAATAGAATATAAAGAAAACTAAATAGTCGGATCTGGATATGAGCACAAGGAAGGCAGCTCCCTCTACAGAGAGGACAAGCTACTTCTACCAAGCGCGGTGGCCGAATTGGTAGAGATCAGAAGTTTGATTCCCAGTCGAGTCAAACCAACGACTGATCAAATTGATACTTGTCGCCTCCTAACGTGGCGCTCAGCATAAATAGGATAGGGCAAAGACTGGTTAGCTCAGTGTCAGGATAATGTGGCTGAGTGGGATATGGGTCATGCTACCATTAGCCGGATTTCCCAGTGGGGCAGCACTATAAAGTCACCATGAGTGCTCACTGTCACAGGTCGATATCCATCCTGATATGACCATAGATGTTGCAAGGACGTAAACATCCAATAACCAACCACCTACTTCTAGGCCGAGTGTGCCGTGTGCCTGTGCCTGAGTACCGCGGTACCTGAGTGCACGTGACCTGAGACGTAGTCCACGTGACCGAGGTCCTACATAGGGTCCTCGTTAGTAAAAACTGGACAGTTCCCACAAAAGGAACTCCCGACACCTGAGCACTGCTGGCGACTTGTGTATAGTCGCGAGTGCTGATGGGTTGGTTGTTGGAGTTTAATGTTCTGGCAACATATAATGTCATATAAGGACCGGGGACCGACATATGACAGTGCTCAATCGTGCGTACTTTATAGTGCTGCCCCACTGGGAGACCAGACCACCAGCTCCATGAGCTGATATCCCACTCAGTCTCATTATCCTCACGCTGAGCCAACTAGTCCTTGCCCTATCATATTAATGTTGAGCGCCTAACTAGGAAGCGAATAGTATAAATTTGTTATGTCATTGTGTATTATTTCGGGACTGGGCTGTCTGAACCCCAAACATTACTATGCTCCACAGGTGTGTTCTGACAAGTGTCTGTCAGTACCCACCTGTAATTACTCTCAACAACTCACAAGGAAGAAAGGAAGACAAGTCATGCAAGATTGACAGTGAAAAGTTGATTGGCATCAACTCCTGTTCGCCTACTGGCGACCTATCACCCTCACTCCTTACCAACTGCCCACATGGATCCTCATGACTCTTTCTGGTGTATATCACAATTGGCACCTAGATCCCATTGAACCTCAGTCCAATGGTTGTTGCACACAGCTTAGTGTCTTTTGGAATATGTGTTGCCAGTTTGAGTGTAGAAAGTGGAATCCTCTCCAAGAGTGCTTCATGTGGAGTAGGTGTGTCAGGTATAAGGAATGCAGGAGACTGGACTCACACAGCCAGCCGATCAGACACCCTATACAGCCTGGGTGGGCGATGCCCTAATAGGAGGCAGCTGTCACTGAACCTCAACTGCAGGTGGTGTCCCTAAGATATGCAGAAGGGCTGCGTGTGCTTGTCCAGACTGTGTAGACATCCATATATACATTCTAGCTATGTACCAAGTAGTTGTCAACAGTTACAACAAACATATATCAATGTTTCTCTGCTTCAATGGTACTCTTTCTGGTGCATGAAGGGAACATTTCAATAATTATTAACTGTCTCTTAAGTATGAACATCACATCGCAATCTTGGTCGTTATGTGTTATCACATTTCCACATAGACGCTTATGTCACAAAGCGAGTGGGGCACCCATTGCTTCTCTGTTACATAATCATGGTCGCCACTCCGTCGCCTGAGAATAATAATGTTCTTTGCCAATATATAAATCCGAACCGAAAATCCGTATATTTTTACAATTGGTCTAATGCTGATGGAATAATCAACTCTAACCTTTAAAGGGAGCTACAGTGTGACGCAGAAAATGCAATTTCCCGGGTTAATATTGATCATAGATCTGATACTTTACCACACGGACAAAGCAGTGTTATAGGGTGGTATTAATCTAAGTAAGAGATGATCATGTAGTTAGTGCCTCACTAGAGAATACTTGATCCTTATCGGCTGGCTGATATCTGGCCTTGAACACTCATCGTTACTGTCTCTTTTGAGTATAGTGTAGGTGGGAGGTATGATACTGAGGAGAACTGGGAAAGGGTCAAATTGAGAAGTGGCCAAGCTATTCTAGCTGGAGGCGGAAGTGCACACATCACCGTATTGGGGAAACGGAAAGAAACCGAATAAAGTCTGTTGATATCCAGCAAAGTCTGATTGCATATCCTTTGATATCCATTGATATCCGGGCTGATCCGTTACAAGTTTTGAACAAGCACAAAACTTGGAATGGATGCCGCTGGATTGATGTAAACGGTTCTTGTCCGGTTTGAGTTTGTTTCGTCCATTGGCTATCCATTCATGTCCATTTCATGTCCGTTTCATGTCCATTTCATGTCTGTTTTATGTCCATTTCATATCTGTTTCATGTCCGTTTCATGTCCGTTCGTCCGGCGGCCTTTGACCCGATATTGCAACATTTTGACACATTTTAATACATTTTGATACTTATCACGCCCGAACACCACCGGATTAGACAATTCCGTCCATTGCTCAATCCGGCATAGTGTGACAGGCACTAAAACGGTAGATGCCGTCTGTGGCAGGACTCAACTTTGCCGCATTGCAAAGGACTCATCTTATATATAACATTGCATAGTACACAACTGTGTGCAGCGTATGGGCCCCATGTGTTTGTGATGTCCGTACAATGTGGTTATAGTGGAATAAGGGGGGTTGCAATGTCTACATACTGATATCGAGGGGAGTGGCCGATTTGTGGAGGTGATCGGTTACAGAGCTTTCATTGTAGTTATTTATATAAGGATGGTGGTATTCTCTATCTGGGCTTGAAGTCCTGTCAGGTCAGAGCGACGAGATGGTATCTGGGTTATTTGCAGAACCATTCAATGGAATTCTGAGACTAGTACAGGCATTAGGGATTGGGGTAAATGGTGGTGGTGTCACCAGGTATAATTTGAGGTGATGATGAGCGAGATACAGACAAGGTAGATTGGATTGGTAAGTGAGAAACAGAGAAGCTTTGTTATTATACTTGCATAATTATTTTACATCATATATGTATATATATATATATATTTGATGCATATATGATGTGTATATGTATGTATATAATATATATATACATATGGATATATATGTATATATATGTAGGTATATGAATATATATGTCTACATATGATATACATGCATTATATAACGTATACATATGTATCTGAGACTGTTTCAAAAGGTGCTAAGCAATATGGGACAAATCTTTGTCCATTGTAACGATCAACATACTATCTACTTATGCATTTGCTCAGGATAAACAGATTTGTTTTGTATATGGTGTTTCATAAACCCAAGAGAAGACATATTGGTTTGAAGAAAATGTCCTTGTGTTTTCAGTGTATCCGTTTCTGTGCTGTTTTGTGTCAATTGTTACAATGGACAAACATAAAAAGAGTTATCCCCTTTTGAGACAGGCTCATCTATATGTATCCATATGTATATATATATATACCGATGTATATATATGCAGATATATGCATATATGTATATATATATATATATGTATATATATCAATACATGTATGTAGCAATACTGGGCGCGGTGCCCGAATCGGTAGAGCGTGGGCTTTGTGTGCGGGAGATCGGCAGTTTGGTTCCCAGTCAAATCAAACCGATGACTTATAAAATTGATGCTTGTCGCTTCCTAGCCTGGCATTCAGCATTAATAGGATAGGGAAATGACTGGTTAGTTCAGTGTCAGAATAATGGGACTCAGTGGGATATCGGGTAATGGTGGCCAGCGGCCTGATTTCCCAGTGGGACCGCACTATAAATTCGCCATGGATGCACACCCGTCCTGATATGACCTTAGATGTTGCGAGGGCGAAAAACAACAACCAATTATATATATATGCATATATGTACAAATATAAGATCTGTGTGGATAATTGCAACGAAATAGCATACACTGTGTCAACATTACAATGAAAAGATACCTGGTTATGAAGAGCGAGAAAAAGTAGTAGGCACAAATCGATATATTTCCATTGTGATTACACAATATTGCAATAGAAGTATCGTGTTACTACCGACAAAGGGCGCAACAAAGAACCCACACCGATCCGAGGTGATGTGTTTATTCCCAACATCTGAGGATGATGTGACAATAATCACATCTGTTTTATCCTATTTAAATGGAATGGACAAGGCCAGTAACAGTTTCATTTAAAAAAAAAGCCAGTCCCAAGGTGCCACGCTCGTAGCGGTCAGACTGGTGATGTTGTCTTTCCCGCAGTGAGGTGATGGCTATCATCACCACAGCCTCCCACCCACCCGCTCACCCTCATGCCCGCCCATACATTCACCCGCCCATCACGTACTCAGTCTGGGCGGGCATGACCCTCAGACGGGGGAGGACGCGCCCTCCCCCCTTCATCCCTCCCTCTACCCTGCAGCAACCGCACATCCTCCACACCACGCCGTCTCCACCCCAGCACGCCCCCGCCCCCGCCCCCGCCCCCGCCCCGCCACCAACCGCTCCCCTCCACAGCCACCGCCTTTCCCCTGGGCACATACATCTCGTTAGAGCCCCCGCCAGACAAGAGTGCCCCAATTACACCGCAGAACGGGCAGCGTACGGCGCAGCTGTTCTGCCAGTATTAGCTCAACGAGACAAACCGTGTAAAGCCAACGCCAAGAATTGGGGAGTCATGCCGAGCATCCCCCACTCCACTCCTAGTCCTACCCCCCCCCCCCCCTCTCGCGCCCCCCCCCCCCCCCCTGCCCATCTCCCCAACTTCGTCACCCGTCCAACCATACTACTCCACTCCCCTCCCACAACCCCATGGGACCCTTTCATATGCAGCCCAACGCCGAAGCCTCACCTTTTCCACAAGCCGGCACAGCGTTGAGATCCAGTATGAGAAAATATGTGTTTCGGGTTGTTATTTTTTTGTTTGCGTTGAGTCGAAGGTAATCCGCTTATCATGCCGGTTGATTGCCATTTGAAAAATTGCACATGGTGATGTTGAATTTAGAACGAAGGAATTTGCCTTCTGTTTTTTACTTGGCGGAATTTGATGTGGGTTTTCACCAAAAGTGAGTGGTGATGGATTTGTTGGTTTCATCCAATGGCTTCTCTCCTAAGTATCGCACTGGGAGGAGTGGCCGAATCGGTAGAGCGTGGGCCTAGCGTGTGGAAGATTGGGAGTTCGCTTCCCAGTCGAGTCAAACCAATGACTTATGAATTGATAATTGTCTATTCCTAGCCTGGCGCTCGACATTAATAGGATAGGGCAAGGAGTGGATAGCTCAGTGTCAGGATAATGTGACTTAAGCCGTGTTCACACATGCAAAATCTAAAGCGACTCAGCCAAGGCGAATCATATAAATCGATTTAGATGCGCATTCACACAGGCAGGACTTGGGCCGGAAATCGATATCAGCGCATGAGCAAGGCAATACTAACCAGCGCCAGTTTTGGTTAGTCGACGTCGCCATGAGAGAGTGTGGGTTCGACCTAGATAAGTATGGACTGAATCATATTGGTTTGGAATGGTCAAAACTTCTGCTGGGCAGTGAAACCCTAAAAATAAATGATGAACAAAATATCTGTGCACCTCTAGCAGGTTCATAGACCAAATTATATAATATGCACTTTTGATCGACTGGAAAGTCAACAAACTAGTCTCGACTGCGCATGCATGTGACATCCGTAATCCGCCTCAGTGCGTTCACATGGGCAAAATAAATTGATTCACAGAAATCGACTCACGTAATCGACCTCCCCAAGTGGTTTACAGTATCCAGATCACAGAGATCGATTCAGCCCTAAACCGCCTCAGCCGCGCGTTCACACGCCAAATGTGAGCCGAACTAGGCAAGTCGATTTCTACGAATCGATTTACATTGCCCGTGTGAACACGGCTTTAGTGCGATATCAGGTCATGGTGCTGGCGTCTTCGTCTCCCAGTGCAGCAACACAATAAAGTCACCATGAGTGCGCACTGTCACAAGTCGGTACCTGTTCTGATATGACCTTAGATGTTGCCAGGAGGTACACCTCTAACAACCAACCAACTCACCATGTAGGCAGTATGGGTAGCGCGGGTTGCTAGCCCCTGTGTGCATGCTTGTAACAGAGTGGTGACTTTCCACAGGCTGCCATGAGGGAGGACCCCTAGCTTCACGGTCCGGGTGTGCATAAATAATTAGGCTATTCAGAAGGAGACGTCTCACCAACAATCCACTGACCCTCCAGGCAATTGGCCGTGGTCAACAAAGAAAAAAAGGCCATGTCAGTCCTATAGTTGTGTGCATAGTAAATGGAATTGGGTTGAAAGGCAAAAGAAGTCGGTACTATGTATTCGAAGATCGCAGTGTCGTGGGTCGGGGACAATGAGCTCAGAGAGTATGTGCTGTTTCAAGACCACCGTACTCTGGTGGTATATTGGGTTCGATAGGTAGGAGTGAGCTGGGGTATAGTGTATAGGGAGAGGCGCTTTGGCTTGGAAAGGAAACATTGCGTTGGGAATATAGGACTGGGAGGGATATATTTAGTTAGAAGAGTGCATTGGAATATGCTGCACTTGGCGAGGTATATTGAATTGGAAGGGGAATCCTGGATTGAGAAGGAAATATTGGGTTCAAGATACTGTACTCCGTGGGATATATTGATTTGGGGTAGTGGGTTGAGGTAATTTAGACATTGAAAGGTATATTGGGTTTGGAGGGGAATATAGATTGAAAAGGGCATCGTTGGTTGGAAGGGCAGATTGGGTTGAGTTATATTGGATTAGGAAGGATGTATTGGATAAGTACAGGATGGGAGGTTGGGAAAGGCGTTGTGGGTTAGGGTGCTATAGTGAGATGAGATGGAGCACCATGAGTTCCGGTGGACCTAGTGGGTTAGAAAGGACATATTAGGTTGGGAGGGACATATTAGGTTAAGATGCATAGGTAGGTATGTCAGATTCCACTAGGGGCGTGTCGGACACCATGTCTATAGTCAAATGTTCCTGCATTTTCACTATTCCAGCCTAGATTAACATACCTTTGCATTGTAATATTTTCATGAATTTTATATCACTGGAAAGAACATGACCTACTCTCACCGAAAATACCAAAATCAATATACTTAGAGCATACAAAGCTCTAACAATGTGGCAAGGGTCACAGTTTATCAAACTGGTGAATCCAGACTAAATGTAACAATTCAGCTGACATTAGAAATGCCATAACTTTCTCCCCTATGAAGTATTTTCAAAATTACAACAGATTTCAGTTTGTCTCAGCAAGATCTGTTGAAAGAACTTACATTTATAGTGTTTGTTGTGTTTAGAAATTTTAGCTGATCTACCTAGCATAGGGCGTAAGAAGGCATTGTGGTTTCGCTGGGGATAACTGATCAATTGATGAATGATCAATTGATTGATTACTGATGGTGTAGCACAGTGTTAGCAGCAAGGGCCTTCTTCATGGTGAACAACTAGTAGTATTTACTGTGTCAATCTTGCAAATGCCATTCACATGCCTGCATTGAAATTCACCTGAAACTACAAAATGCTCAGATCCATGTCGAATGCCCGGGGCAAAACATCTATGAGGAACGCACTTTTGAAGTGGTTAGATGTGTGTGAACTGACAGCAAAATCTGACTCACAAAGAAATAATCAAAACAACAGGAGAGATAACCTGCTGGGGGTATAATATGTTGGGGGGATATTTGGTTTGGAGGCATTATAATAAATGCTGAATAGGCATTACGGGTGATGTGTTTATAATCCGATCATATATGAGACTGTCTCAAAAGGTAGTAAGCAATATGGGACAACACTTTCTCCATTGTAACGATCAACATAATATCTGCTTATGCATTTGCTCCGGGTAAACTGATTTGGTTTTTACATGGTGTTTCATAATCCCAATAGAATACATATTGATTTGAAGCAAATGTCCTTGTGATTTCAGTGGAACCGTTTCTGTGCTGTTTTGTGTAAATCATTACAATGGACACAAAAAAGAAGAGTTTTCACATTTTGAGACAGGCTCATATACATAATTATATTATCATAACATTGTTTCCGCTAGTTCATAGCCATCCTTTTCGAGTACTCTCATTGGTGGAATTCAGAGATTTAGGGAACAATACTGCCAATGAACATTGCAGTAATGGTTTATATTCAAACAGATTATAATCAAGAGGATATCTGAGAATGGCTTTGGCCATGCAATATCAAAACCGATTACATGCCCTTTGTAAATTTCCTCTAAGCATTGAGCCAGTAGCTGTAGGTTCTAAAGGCAAACAACTGACAGATCAGCTGTGATGTACATACAGAAAAATAAACAGATAAACCTTGCAGTAAGATAAAAATAACCGGGTTAATTTCCCATTCAATATATTATATCTGAATCCGCGGATATCGTATACTTTTAGATAGAATCATTCCTCAAAGCATATCGGTTCTAATCTACTTCATATTTGGTTTGCATAGAAGGAAAATAGTTAGCTGATTGTCTACATAAAACCTACCTTGCTAAATATTACTGTTATTTGAAACAAATTTACCCACTTCAAAATTGCGTTAGAGATTTTTCTTTTGACCCAAAATTTAGCCACTTGAAAATTGCATAAGATATATGTATTGCCATCATTTGACAAATTAAGGGAGGCAGGTGAATGTGCTTAACCAGACTGACAGAATACCTACCACTAGCTTTTCGCTGTGAATATGGCCTTTGCTGCCGACACAGTGCTAACCCATCAGCAATCCATCAATCAATCAATAAAGCCTACAACTTTGGCCCTCACACAAGCAGGTCGCTATTGACACCAGCCTTGTGGTGAGGGATAATGCAATAAGTGTGTGACAAAGTGGTACATCTCCATTGTCCTGTCAAATGTAAGGCCCCCAGAGTCGCCTGACTTATCGCCGTTTAGAGGCTGATTGCATCCAATTAAAACAACCCATCCATCTGACACGCATGCACCATTAGCTCAACTGCAAAGACGAACTAACCAGCGCGGCCAGAATCCGAGCCTTCAACAGAAAACACATACTGAACTATTTCTGCTCACAAATTAATGCATGCAGTTATATGCTGTGTTCCGTTATGCGGCTTAAGCCCCGTTCACACTGGGCAGTTAATTCGATTCATATAAATTGACTTGCCTAGTTTGACTCACATTCGCCGTGTGGACGCTACGCTAATGCGATTTAGGGCTGAATCGATGCATCTAGTTCGCTTCAAATAAACCACCTCGTGAGGTAGTATAGATGAAGCGATTTAGCTTAAATCAACGCAAGTGGCATGTGTGAACCCAACCGACTTACTTGAGGCAGATTAAGGATGTGACAGTCGAGACCTGAGTGTGTTGACTTTCCGGTAAATTTGCTCTATGAACCTGCTATAGGTGAACATCTATTTTGTTCATCATTTATTTTTAGGGTTTCACTGCCCAGCAGAAGTTTTGACCGTTCCAAAACAATACGATTCAGTCGAAACAGATCTAGGTCAAACCCACACTCTCTCATGCGACGTCGACGAACCCAAACTGGCGCTGGTTAGTCTGTACTTGCTCATGCGCAGATATCCACTTCCGCCTTAAACCGCTCCGTGTGTGGACACAACACTAGTTCGCCTCATCTAGTTCGCCATATCTAGTTCGGCCTAAAGTTGTGCTGTGTGAACGGGGCTTAAGTTATCTATCTACCGTGGCTCACCGTTCCCCGGGATTTGAATGGAGGCAACAGAGGCTGTAACTGTAAGCGCAGTAAGGTCACAGAGTATGCGCCGAGCTGCTCCTATCTACTCGATGCTAAACTTAATCTATTGAGGCCCTTGGGTCCGATGCGTGACGCCTAAGCCTGCCAGAGCGGTTCAAAGGCCCTCTGTTATTTCAATTACTACCAGGGCATAACTGAATGGCAATGGTGAGGCTTTGATCTTTAGTAAAACCGGACCACTGGGCCTAAAATATCGGGCAGGAGCGACAATGCCATAGAGATGATCTATTTTGGAAGTGTGTATCGTGACAATCTGTTTGGTCTCTGCTCCAGTGATGAAGCACAATGGGTTTGTTCATTTTGATATTTGTACGTGAATCTTCACTCAGCAATAAGGCCAAGGTCTAGGGTTTACTGCATACATTGATGTAGCTATGGCTACCTCGCTACTGCAGATATTGATGTAAAATGTGTATAAATCATATTATTACCGCAGATATTGATGTCAAATATGTATGCATCCTATTAGTAGTAAATATTACTGCAGATATTCATGTAATATATGCAGTTGGAGAGAAGAGTCGTAGTGTGACAGCCCCACAACAGCCTCTGTAGTCAAGCTGGTTCTATTGAAATCAATAATGCACCCCTCTGTTAATATATAATATATTCTAGGTTTCCACTGTTAAATAGTACTGAAACCTCGTCCCTTTCATAAATATGTAATAATAGAGGATTATAATTTCAAGCGCAGTTCAGTGTAATAACATAATATCCCGGATGAACAGAAATGAGCCTATTTGAGTAGTAGGGAATATGGATCTATACTTTCTAATATCTGTGTGTTCAAGTGAATCTGACCGCTGGGCATTAAATGAAGCTTACGGATTAGGAGCGACTGTTCTTTAATATACCATCTCCCAGACTTGCAACCAACTCTCGGCAACATATTACCTTAGAAGCACATAATCCTTGGTGTGTAATCTTCCGACTCCTGCATGGTGAAGATACAAAGGAAGAAGACAGCTGATGGTCAGTAAATGCAATCAGATAAGCCACTTGTAAACCACCATAACATTAACAAAGCGATAGGACAGCCAAAGCGATAATGACAGCCATAGAGATAACAGTTATTGGGATGAAGACACTACGTTTGTATACATAGCACAACATTGCCAGTGCACAAAGGTTTGTCAATGTCAAAGCAATGCCACGGAATGTAGACAAGGGACGCTGTAGTTCCTGAATAGCCACTCTAATTCTACACCAGCGCGTTCCAATTCGAAATTAATCACGTGACCCCGAGACAGCGGAGCGCTGGGCCCATAATCTATCGCACATTAGAAACAAATATGCTTGGCTTGTAATCTACAATCTTTCTACTCCTAGATGGTGACCACACCAGGGACGAACGCAGCTGATGGTAAGTACATGCAATCAGATAAGCCATGTGTAAACCACCATAACGAAGCAGCATGACAATAATGACAGCCGCAGAGAAAACAGTTATTGGGATGAGGACACTATGTTTGTATACATATCACAGCATTGCCAGTGCACACAGGTCTGTCATGTCAAAGCAATGCCACTGAATGTAGAGAAGGGACACTGTACTTCCTGAATAGCGGCGGTGATTCTACACCAGCGCGTTCCAATTCGAAATTAATCACGTGACCTCGATGGGGCCGAGCTCTGCGCCAATGACGATGCTCAGAAGGTATGTCTAAGCACGGCCACGTTGATTACTTATTGATTAGATTGCGCCCCTACAAGCTATGCATACAGTTCAAACTGGGAATGGTGATTCTCTCGATATTCCATGAGCCTGCATAGCATTGGATGGGAACGAGTGTCACCGTTGAATAATGGGTGGTATCACATATTATATCGCAGTTTCTAATTTCAGGCGGGTGAAGTGATACTGACCAGGCTGCAAAACATCACAGGGGTCGGCAATGTGGGTTCCACCCACCCGTGCGATCCAGTAACCATGGTGACCTCAGTAGGATGACTGGCCACATCATTATCACTATCATGGCTACTTGCTTGCCCTGAGTATAGTTCTACATATTGAGTAATCCTGCCTGTTTTGATGTCTAAGTGATATTACCTCTCGGCTATTTGGTGCTTAAGGCGATTGGCCATACAATGGCGTTCGATTTCATATTTATTGTGGTGATGGTTATATAGTTCCCGCACAGAGATGGCGCCACCGTGTCAGGTAGAGGAAGTAAAGTTAGGATCTGGTGCAACACGTACATGATATAACTGGTTAATATTTACATAATGCATTACATAACAAACATGTTAATATGTATATATATATATTTATATATCGATATATACTAAAGCATAGTCCGGACGCGACCATTTCAAATAAAGTGAACATGTAGCCATTTAGAATAAGTCACTTGAAACGAAAGTAACATAGCTTTGTAAGATGATTGTATTGAATTTATCTTAGCAAATGGCAGAAACTGAAAACCATGGGACTATGCACCTCGATGAACTTGGTTGATTGGATCAATGTAAGGATAATACGATTGAGTGCCATATCAGCTCACGGTGCTATTAAAGCGGTATCCAAATCTGGCAGCAATCAATACATAATTGTCAGGACTCTGCACGTGTCACTGGTCCTGATATAATGTTGCTAGGACATATATAATTGCCACAACTCTGCTCGTGTCACTGGCCCTGATATAATGCTGCTACGACATACTCCGACAATCAAGGACCTGTAATTTTCAGTTAATTTCACCACTAGTCGTCACTTTGGCGCTGTGTCGTGTCCACATTGCGCACAGTCACTGCGCACCACCCAAGTCTTCTTTTCAACTCCTTCTATGGTTTGCCGCCCACCCATCTTAATGTCTAACCTAGCTGATCCCTCTCACGTCCAAGGCGCCGATCCTAATGGCTGCGAGGCCCCATAAGACATCTGCACTGCAAGAGGCATTCAGGAATGACCTGCAAGGCACACAGCATTAATGGTACCAAATCGGCCATTCCGTGGTACTAGTAGCTAACAATTATCTCAGTGATTACCATTCCAATAACGTAATGCACTAATACCCAGATTGTGGTTGGTTGGTTTTGTTGTTGTAGTTTTATTTCCTGGCAACATCGCACGTCATATCATGACGGGTACCGACTTGTGACAGTTTGCTATCATTATAGTGCTGCCCCACTAGGAAATATGGCCGCTGGCACCATGACCCGATATCCCACTCAGTCACATTATCCTGACATTGAGCTAACCAGTCTCGCCCTATGCTCTTAATACTGAGCGCCAGACTATGAAGCAAAAAGTATCAAATGTAAAGTCATTGGTTTGACTCGACTAAGAACCGACCTCCAAACTTTCCCCAGGCGAGGCCCGCGCTCGACCGATTAGACCACAGCACTCGGCCCCCAGATTGTGTTTATAAACCTTGGAGGCATTTCTGATACGAGTGATAATATCCAGTGCAATGTTATATGACTGTCCACCGTTGATAATACCCCCCCCCCCCCCACAACCCTCAACGTTCCAATATCTCCTCTGATTATTATTGCCATTAATTTGCTATGCAAAATTAAAATTTCAATTTCCACTGATCTAAGTTGCTTAATAAATGCTTAGTTGGGTAGAACACACACTGCCTGTGTCGTATTAATTAGTCATTGAAATATCTAGCAACTTTCCCAGTGTGAGAAAATTGATCTCAGACTGGCATTTCAATAGCTGTCCTTTCGATGTTAGCCATAATAACCTATTTGGTAGTTGATGATCATGCCCGCAGTGATCAAAATGCCTCAAGTGTGAACATCATAGCGATTTAATAAATGCAATTATGGGATGTGCGTGATGCGGCCCTTGGCAAATAACATTTGGTCACGGGGCTCATTCCAGAGGAGTTCGGTCCTAAAACCCTATATCAGGCAATAACTGCTTAGTATCTCGTCCTACCTTAGTGGGTTCCACCACATATTACTCCTCCACTGTGACGACAGCAGTTTCAACTTTATTACCCCAATACATTGCCTGAGGTATTAACAATACCGAAGCACCTCCTGAGCAACTCAGCCAATAAATACCTCATCTTCAGGTAACCTGAGGGAAGAGGCAGAGATGGGGGGGGGGGGGGCAGGGTGATGAACTCCGTAGCAAACCGAGGCCATGGTATTAATCGTCTACACCGGAAGTGGCGTTAATCGCTGCTGACAGTGGTGTTAATGGCGGATGGCCATCCAGCGTCCCCTTGCCGACAAGCTTCACCCGACGCGATCCCGCCGCCCCCCCCCCCCCCCCCCCCCCCCCCCCCCCCCCACCCCCCACCCTCCCCGCCGACGCTGCCACCACCATCTCCCGCCAACCCGACCGCCCTCACCCCCACCCCCACCCCCGCCATCAAAACCGACCAGGGCCGGGGGAAGGCACGCTGAAGGCAGTTAATTAACCGGCAGCCCCTAGAGGAGTCATTCAGGGCAACAGGGTTACGACCTCTACCCTGACACGCCTTCCAGTGGCTGCCCATCAAGCTGACCACTCCTCCCTGTAGAACCAACCTACGACGATGGGCTGTGTTTGTGTCTTGTCTTGTCTGAACTGTCGCTGCACATGCACAGATGCTATATAAATATGCAGGATTCGAAATAAGAATGTGTCCGCTTGTTCCGGATAAGTGAGAATAGGCACGGACACGTAGAATATGGATTGAGCTTGTCCTTTGGATAAGTGAAAATTGTGGGCTGAAAAAAAGGTATTTTGTGAGGTTTCGTTCATTTGTAGCCAAATCCTATCTATGTATATGTAAATATTATGTATATATATATATGAATATAAGCTAAGTACTGTGGATAAGTGAAAATTCAGACAGACAAGTGTAAATCACACAAAACTTGTCAAGTGGACAAGTGACAAATTTGCCTTATTTCCATTATCACTTATATGGTATATAAAATATAGTATGTGAATATAAATACCAAAAGTACTCAAGGTTTTAAATCATAGCCTTATCTCCTTCTACCCACTATCCACGTACCCCTGGTGCCACCTGCGTGTTAACTTATCAATACAATCAGCTGGTACTCTCACATGGATTATTTGGCCGAGACTGATTGGTTAGGGAGTCGATGAGTTTACAGCAAGTGGTTCCAGGTGGCGCCAGCGGTCATGAAAAGGGGAAAGGGAAATAATTAAGCTCAATATATGAATATAGGAAAATATGTAAATGCCTTTGTTATTGTTATTCACATAGTAGAATATCTAGCACATAGCTAGTAATTCAAAATTATACCACAAAAGCATTTCTATGAGAAGTCTATGTAACGTATTTAGACGAGAGGAGTCTAATTTCATAACCTTCCCCAATTTGATACTTTTCTTAGATGTGTAACTTTGCATTCATGTGGCTTTCCAGGAGGCGTTTCTCCACATTTGTACAGCTTCTCCAGGATGTCAGGGTGTGTTGTTGCCTTACATTACTGGCAGTACCCTACTGCCTAGTTAATGTTGAAGGCAGTTAATCAGAACCTGGGTAGATTCTACAGCTGACTCATACCATCAGATATATATGTTGGTTTTTTATATTTTTTTTTGTATTGAGGCGCTATTTATACTGTCCATAGCATATAAGCCCGGGTACCCAGACTTGCTTTCAATGCTGGCCAGTTGTAGTGTTGGTGTTGTTGTTATCTTACTACAGTAGTTGCTGATAAGTTATTTGTTTGCCTGCATTTCAGTAGCAGATAGATAATTGGTTGGTATGTTTAGTAGTATATGTTAGCTTTTTTGGATTTTCTTGGCATATATGTATTTTATTTTGTTCTAGTCTTATTACTAGACTAGCCTACTCCTATTTATATATCATAGGCTTGTACATAGCTGTGTAGTGTGTTATCTTGCTATTCTTGGCATGGTTACCTTCCATTGGGCATCCCGCTGGTGGGCCGTGACATATCACATGCCCCTTTGCAGTGCAGCTTAGTGGGGGTTTCCTAGCATATTTTATGGGGGTGATGACACTTGCAAATAGAGCAGGATCTGAAGCATCATTTGTTGCCATTCTGGGGCTGATGCCCTAACCATTACCCTATCTAGGCCCTCTGATGCAATCATCTTACCTAAGCCTACCTGTATATGTGGCTCCTTGCCTGATCCAGTATAACCTCATAAACCAAACTTGAAGGGACCAATTTGTTTGGATTAACCGATCATTGGTTTAACCGAGCTTTGCCTTTGACTTTGACTTTGAATAAGCATGTATTTCACATGTAATATGCAATGTATGTGGACACTTTGATTATTGTTTGTTATGTACATACATTACAACCCTGTTAAACCAAGCTTGGTTAAAGCAAACGATCGGTTAATCCAAACATTTATTTCGGTGGCCCAGCAAAATACTACCATTTATCATATCAAAAAGTGTGTGGGGTCTCAGATGACCTTATAACCACATGAAAGTTTGGTTTAACCATACAGCAGTGGCCTGGTGTCGCACTATTTTGTTTAGATTAACCAATAATTTGGATTAACCGACTTTGATTTGACCAACTTTTTTATATGATATATGGTAGTATTTTGCCGGGCCGCCGAAAAAAGTTTGGATTAACCGATCGTTTGGTTTAACCGAGCTTGGTTTAACGGGGTTGTACTGTATCCGGGTTGTACTGTAGCTACCTTATCCGGTGATCAGATCTATTAATCATTACCATGTTTCAGCTCGTCCCACAGACTTCCGAAGTAGTACTCACCTATAGAGAAAGGAAGAAAACGAAGCAATTTTAGTTACAGGGTATCTGGCTGTATGTCGCTTGTAGAATCAAATACCATATGTGAGTAACACTCATTGAAATATTTCATAATCTGTCGTTATCTTCTCACATACTCAACTAGAAATTTGAGACAATAAGAGGTAAACACCAAGGGGGCCACTCTATGAAGACCACCGACATTTCCACTCATGGTGAATTGTTGTTTACCAATTGAAGAGTTCAGATACAAAAAAACCCTGTCAACGCCAATCCAAAACTTAGGATACATATAGGAATCAAGCCTTCAAAACTTGTTTACAAAACTTGGCCATTCCTCCATACTCATGTCATCACAAGAATAGTGGAGTTAGTGAGAATTAAAATAAAAGGTATCTGTTATTTGAATTACATTTTTGGATTCGCGTTTACGTGGTTTTGCACATGAACTCTTCAATTGGTCAAGAACAGAAGATAGTACTAGATAAGATTAGATTACAGTGTTTGAGCTGTATGATCAGACCAAATCGGAGACTCCACCACCGGGCCTACTCATTACATGTGGTGAGGACGTTCTGTTCAGTTTTGTCATGTGCAGCAATTAATGTTTAATCTGCTGTTGTTTGCTTGGTGTCTCCTGGAATATGTGGTACGAGGGCAGTTATTGAATATTGCCGAGAGTAAATATTTATCACCAGTCCAGGGATATCTAGTGGGAACATAAGCCGTGTTCACACGGGGCAGTTATTTCGAATCATAAAAATCGACTTGTATAGTTCGGCTCACATTTGGTGTGTAAACGCGCGGCTGAGGCGGTTTAAGCCTGAATCGACTCATATAAGTCGGATTTTATAAACCACCTAAGTAGGTGGTTTATATGAACAAACTTTTATGATGCGACTTATATCGCCTGTGTGAACGCAACCGACTTACTTGAGGCAGATTAAGCACGTCACACTATATAATATAATTTGATCTATGAACCTGCTAGAGGTGCACATATATTCTTTTCATCATTTATTTTTAGGTTTTCACTGCCCAGCAGAAGTGTTGACCCTTCCAAAACAATATGATTCAGTCTATACATATCTAGGTCGAACCCACACTCTCTCGTACCGACGTCGATATCGATTTCCGACACTAAATCGGTTCATATTATCCGCCTTGTATAAATTGACGTAAACTTTTCCCGTGTGAACACGGCTATATAGTTACTAGGGCAGTCATGAATTTTGTGATAATTAAAAACTCTAGAGGGTACATATTTATAACAGGTTCAACACTAGGTACTACGAACACAGTATTACGGGAGTAACCACATTATTTGATAATGACAACCTTTTGAAGGCAAATATTTGTCACAAATTCAACATCAACTACAACAACGATACTATTACGGAATTCATGACTTGTGTGATAATGAAAAGCTCTAGAGACTAAATAGTTGTCACTAGTTCAACACAGGCTATTGCATGCAGTGTTCTACTACAGTACTTACATGCATAATACAGAAAGAACTGTAGAGTGGTAATATATACCACAGGTACAAAATTAGGCAGTGAAATTATAATATTACGGAGATTCATGAATTGTGTGATAATGACAAAACTCTAGAGGGTAAATCTTTCCAGCACTATCAACTGCAAATGTAGTAGCAGGGTAATTTTACTTTGGGTGTTAATGGTGGAATCCGGGATGGAACATATCCATTACCAGCATACCACTAGCTACTTGCAACCACAACCCGACGCGATGGCCTAATGAGTTGAGCATCCGCCACCTATTCTGGTCGGTCATGGGATTTGAACCCCCGGTTGCGAACTCATACCGAGTCAAACCGATGATATAAACATTTGTACTCGTCAAATACCTATCCTGGTGCCTGGCAGTACCAGGATTGGGCAAGGAGTGGAATGAGGAAGACCAATTGTCCGCGATTGAAATTTACCCTACTTAATCAACTATTGTAATACAAAAAAACTCCAACTGGGCGATAATGTAAGAATTTCATAGGCTAAACATATAGCCAAACAAGAGCTACTTCAACTATTTTACTGGGGCAACGTAATGCATACACATGTTAGCACCAACGGGCTTTCAAGCCACATATAATACCCCTGTCACACTACGACGTAACGAGCTAACGTAAGCCTGACGTGATCACATTTTGTCATTACGTTGTCGTACGTTGGGTTACGTTATTATGACGTCATACTGACGTTAGACTGACGTCGAGCTACGTCATGTTACGTCATGTTACGTCAGCGTGCGTCATGGTTTTGAACCCGTTCAAAACTTTTGACGTGACGCGAACGTAAGGGTTTACATTCGCCGTACGTTCTGTACACGTTCGGTGAACATCAATGACGTTAAACCGACGTTATTAAAACGTTAGTCACTACGTTCAACTACGTTCCACTACGTTGACCCACATTAAACTGAGTGCAAATGGCCACGTGGCGTAATGGGAACGTCAGGAGAACGACCGGAGAACGTCAGGAGAACGTCAGGAGAACGTGCATTCAACGTCTCATGACGTATCTAACGTCATGTAGTGTTCTTCTGGCGATGGAATAACGTTCATAGCGTTCCGTGAACGTAAGGAAGTTGACCTCTCTCGTTGAATGACAGTATCACTACGCATTACCGACGTTACGATCTCGTCCATTACGCTGCATCCACGTTCAACTTGGGCCCAAATTTGCATACTACGCCGAGAAGTTCAATGTTCTTCACGTTCTCCCTACGCTGACGTCATTACGTCGTAGTGTGACAGGGCCATTAGGAACATACACTTCCATAAGGGAACGCCCTTTGGGTGGAGCAAGGTGATCGTCTTGTCTGTCAGACAGACACTCTATCAGGGAGCGTGACCTGCTTCTGTGGTATGGCATGATGGACTTTAATGTAAGGACTGTGACAGGCAAGCGGAGAGAGGATCAAACAGGGCAATATATGTACACTGTCAACACATGACACACTGCTGGTAGTCGGATCTATCGGAGAGTAAATGACTATGTCACAATATGGATCTTGTCTCAGGTTTGGTGCTATTATCCAATCAATACTACCTTGACCTGGTAGTGAAATGTTGTTGTGGACGGCATTGGTGTATCCCTAACAAGAAACATTGTAATATGAAAACCATATAGATTTCAGAATCTGGTAATCGGGTTTAATTGTTTAAACAAATTAGATTTGTTGATTAAGCAGGGGAAATAACTCTTAGAGAATAGGTTGGTTTAAGATATAGGTCCATCGATACTCGGTTTTGTAGACTGAGCCAATCCTTTGTTACATGAGTGTTGAAGTTGATGTTTTTCTTTCAATTTATTCAATGTCTTTAGGCAGGCAGCCAAATCAGCAGAACAATGAATAGACAGCTTTAATAATGCAGCTTTAATAATGCATCAAATTTCCAAAACCAAAGAAATGATCTAGATTTGATTATACATTATCTTACTTAGATACTGGTGGACTTAAATTTGATGGCTGTAATCTATTTTATTTGACCTTGAAGTACCTATTATATTAAAGGGTTAACTATGGAGATACTCTAAGTAAAAACATATACAACTAATTTGGCCTGCATAGCGAAATACTGGCCATATTTTGTTGACCGCATTCTAAACACAACAGCGAAGCCCAACAATACAAAGTTATGATACATGTTAAATAAGTGCAGTAGTACCTAAGTCACATATCTAGTATCATATCTAGGGAAGTGTGGCCGCTGAGTCAAACCATTGACTTATAAAATTGATACTTGTCGTTTGCTAGTTAGCTCAGTGTCAAGAGAATGCGACTGAGTGGGATATCGGGTCGTGGTGCCAGTGGCCTTATTTCCCAGTGGGGCATCACTATAAAGTCACCATGAGTGTGCACTGTCAGAAGTCAGTACCCGTCCTTATATGACCTTAGATGTTGCCAGGACATAAACTCCAACAACCAACCATAACGAGGGAAGTGTTTTCCCAACTCCATTTAAGTGTTTACCAAATATATAATCTGGTCACATATATTCACACCACAGTGCATATAAATACATATATATATATATACATATATGTCCATATATACATATACCTATATATATGTGGTCCAACAAGGACCTGTGTATGTTATTGTAATATTTATAGCCTCCCAGATGTTCAACATGGGAGGCGTTAACAGGCATAAACACACCGCATATAAAACCACTAAACATCAGCCATAATTAATACAACATGAAACGCCCAGCTAAAGCTCATAATTGACTCCACCCTTGTGCATATTCCGCGGCAGGGCCTTGCATATTAACGAGGAATTCTGTCGGTGCGGTGTGTGCTTGGTGAACACAGACTTAGACGGGCGCACCCAACCCCAGATGCATTATTCGTATGTTACATCACATGCATACACACCCACAGTGCAGCATTGCCATACCCCTAAAAACAGAATCTATCTTTCCTGCCATCAGAGATCCTATCTTAAGTTGCCGTTACCGAACCAACTAAGGTTGAAAGAGAAACGCTGATAACACTACTAGCTAGATCAATAGAAAACAATGTACAGTACTAAAATAATACACACACACACACACAAATAATGATACTATAGCACACCCAGAGACATTGTCCAGTAGGCGGCCAAAACAGAACACAAACTTAGACGGGCGCACCAAACCCCAGATGCATTATTTTTCTTTTACATCATGTGCATACACACCCACAGTGCAGCATTGCAATAGCCCTAAAAAGAGAATATGCCATTTTGCTACTAAAATCGTATATGTACAATATATACACTGGCCAGGCCTGCACTGAAATGCCTGCTTTCAGGAAATATATGGAAAAGCCTCTTTTGTATTCATTACACTCAATTTTAGAACTGACCTAATTTAACACACTAATGTTGACCAGTTGGTTCCGCACACACCCGTGTTTTGTATTGGTAGGACCAATTAGGCCTTACTCAATGCCACCAAGGACTGTTTAGTTACTCATGCAAAAACCCTCCAGCATCCCACTCTGAGTGAATTGGGTGCCGATGTCCACTGACACTCAGACACACTCGGTTTGAATGTGTGGACTTCATGATCCTACACCAACAATATTTTAATATAACTAACAGACATGTCCTCGTCAACAAATTTAAGAATGCCTAAGTATAACTGGACTGCATCACCTTATGTTATTTGAGGAATGTTTGGTGAGTAAAATCTTTCTGTCATTTGACACAACTGTAACCACTTCGACATTGCATCTGAGATACTTTTCTCTGGTCGTTTAACACGCATCTAACAATTTCAGATGTCCCTGTATAGTTTAGTCCATTAACTTTCCTCACTAATACATATGGCCAGTGTACTTGAGATGGCGCTAAACCATCGAGGATCAACCACTCAATCAATCAGTTTATTGCACATACAGTGATGATCACAGTGCTTCCATAACTTTTCAGAAATGCTGGTGGACTACCAGTACTTCAAAACCGATGCGTTACCAATAAATGTCTAAACAGAAATACTTTGCACATACATATTTATATATGTTATATAATTCATTATCTCAATATGAACACGGTTGTGATATACATATGTATATATATAGCAGCGAAGCAACATATATATATATATATCAGTGTACATATATGCACTTCCTCTTATATACATAAGACAGGCGGGTGGAGGGAAGGTTTTCGCTGTGATATGTGAGTCTATGAAGAGGCGGCATATTCCTGAACTTGCTTGGTGAGCAGGGCTTAATTACCCATTCCTCGATGAGCCACGCTTTAATACGCTGCATAGATATGTCCATCCATTAATGGACCATGGCACTATTAAAGGCGGTCGATTTACATAACTGCACGATGGAGCTCCATCATGGAATTCAATGGCCTCTCTCTCCCTACTCTCTGTCTCCTTCTACCCCAGATACTAATTACGTCAGGGTATAATCTACAACAGCCTCATTAATCATTTCGGGGGTTGATGCCTTTTATGTCCTGCCACTCATACAAAGGTTGTTCAGCCCCCGCAATATACTTTCTGTTTTGGCCGCCTACTGGGCATGGTCTCTGGGTGTGGTTTAGTATCTTTATTTGTGTGTGGATTATTTTAGTAATGTACATTATTTTCTAGTGATCTAGGTAGCAGTGTTATCAGCACTGAAGCGTTTCTCTTTCAACCATAGTTGGTTTTGTAACGGCAACTTAAAATAGGATCTCTGATGGTGGGAAAGGGATCCCCAAATTTGTTGCGAATGTAAGGGACAATGTGTATGCCTTGTGAAAGAAACCTGTTGGTGCTAGTGGTAGCGGGTAGGCAGGGGTGGGTTCAGGTTTATCTTCATACAGAGGTGCATTATGGCATGATAATATTATTATACAACTTCAGTACTAGACAGCTTTAGGCTAAGATTTCATGTTCACAAAAGTGTCGCGGATGTGTTCATGCACATGCAAATAAAAAGGAAATTAATGTAGGGTAGTTGTTGGAGCTTTACGTCCTGGCAACATCTAATGTCATATCAGGATACCTTAGATGAATGTTTTGTAGATCTATTAACATAATCTCATATGTCCGGAACCGGGTCCAATTTTTCATCTTGATGCTTGAGCGGCAAATAGAGTAGGTTCATGTAACAATATGTATGGCAACTGAATACAAACTCCTATGCGTCATACCGCTGACATGCATATTGAATCTAAATGTTAGAGTATTACTTGCCTCGTAGGATGCGGTCGGTTGCTACCTGTAGGTGATGTGATTAATTAGCCGCCATTGTTTTGGTGATGTGGCATTTCTTCTGGTCATGCACAGACATACATTATTTCCACCATCGACAGGCCCTCTGATGAATGTGGCAAGAACTACTGTTGTGGATAACAGCTCAGTCTACTACATCCTCAGTGGAAAGGATGTTATAGAGTATTTCCACTACTAAGCCACCCTCTGATGGCAGTGGCAAGAAAACATATTGTGGTTAACAGCTCCATAGAAAAGGTATATATTTATGTGATCATCCCATTATTGCATTATTAAAGCCGTCTAGTCCGATAAACCATCAAATTTCCAAAACCAAACAAATGATATAGATTTGATTCGACATTATACTGAGGCAATTGAACGTAACCTGTTACTGCAGAAGCCTATGCTATCAGAGGATTGGCATGCTTGCCTACAATTAGTTTGCACGTTTTAACTTCAAATTACCAAAATAATTAACCATTTAAAATAAAAGTTGCTTCCAATTAAAATAATGTAAATTATCGTGATCAACCTAATATATTTATCTCATCGGAAGATGCAACTTTAAGTATGATAGGCCTAGCGCATTATATAACCCACTCCAATTATTGCATTATATAACATCATATTATCGCACGAATATGCACACAACTAATAGTGGTAGTCTAGCTGGCTTGGAGTGCTTTGACTAGATTAGCTCGGTATATTTTCTTAGGTAATGCATCTGTTTTAGGCAGCCAGTTAGTGTCAGCTTCCTGCTTGGGGGTGTGCTTACGCGTGGGTAGATTTACTCTTTCGGATGTCCGCAGGTTGATGAAATCTTCTGCGATGGCTTCTAGGACAACTCCAATGACGTCACCATTTGCAGTCCGTGAGATATGCTAATTACACAGACAGTATCAATAATTAGTTATTCTAGCTGATATAGTAGCTACTTGTTAGGTACTGCTATTACTCATGTGATCTAAGTTTGTTGGGTAGGGTTTAAGTAATTGCTTTGTGCCTGGAATTATGTGTTCTGTACCTATCAGTAACAATCTAATCTACGCAGTACATTTGTTAAAGACTCCTCGCATTGTAATTTCAGCCTCAACTTTCTAGCTTCGTACTATGTTATCGCTACAGTATCCCGGTTCATACTATGTTATCGCTACAGCTTCGTACTATGTTATTGACAACCGAACCGAGTCAAACCAATGACTTTGATGAAAATTAATAATTCACTAAGGCGGAGACTCAACTGGTTTATATCGGCATTTTATTTAGTCATTAAGTGTCTAGTTACAGGCTAGAGAAGAATGATGTGAACAATCTGGGTACAATGAGGTACAGGTAAAATCATCTAGGTCGCTAACAGTTCAATATAGTGTTACAATCAGTTAAATCTTGCCCGGTGGCAGGTCAAAGTTCATTAAGGTCAGAAATGTTTTCTCGGGGTAACAATAGGGGCTCTTCCCCACCCGAAGAGCCGAGTGAGGCCGAGGACCGGAACGTATAGTACACGAACCCTACAACCCTACCCGCATTCCCTCATCCTAAAGGTGTGGGTGGGTGGGGTAAATTTGTGCGTGGTTGACTGTCTGGTGTTTGGTGTTTGGCCGCTGAGTGGTGAGCAGCTCGTCTGTTGGCCCGGTGTCGGTTTTGGGTGGGTCCAATGCGGAGAGGTGGCCGGTGGTAAGGGTGGTGTCCCCTAGGAGGCAGCACCGGGCTGTGGGTCACTGCTCGAAACTGGGGTTCGAGTCCCGTAGGTTGGTGTGGGTGTTATGAGTATCTATGTTGTTGCCGTCTCGTCCCCGTCTGTGAATTACCCATGTTATTCCAACATGTGCAATTGTCACTAGCTCACCTGGCGCTCGGCTTTAATAGGATAGGGCAAGGACTGGTTAGCACAGTGTCAGGGTAGTGTGACTGTGTGGGATATCGGGCCATGATGCCAATGGCCTTGTATCTCAGTGGAGCAGCACTATAAAGTTGATATGAGTGTGACTGTCACATGTCAGTACCCGTCCTGATATGACCTTAGATAATGCTAGGACGTAAAACAACAACCAACAAACAAACCTCATTCTGCTAGCCCCTGTTTTCCAACTAGTTGGACCCCTTTGATTGATGCATTTGATAATTCATATATAATTAGCGGATATACGGTAGGCCATGTGTAACTATTTATTATCTGGTATATTAAATAAGCTGCATAGGAGTGTTCAATGTGATGCACTGTAAGAAGATTGCTCAAGGCTGCTGCACATTTTCTCGTTATCATGTGTCATTGCTTTATAAGCGGGCTTTTTCTTAACTCTTATTACAAATGGGTTTTCATGATTTATTTAGTATTTATCAGGCGATTACTCGTTCATTTTCAGGCATTGCTCGTTCACTCGCCTGATATAAAAATACCTGCTTCCATTTATATAAACTATGAAGCAGGCTTCGGATCTATCACAGCAACACTGTCTATTCATGTTTTCTTTACTGGGGTATCCGTTTATGGTGTGTACGGTTCAGACTTCTAGGTGGGCAGCACCACAAACTCGCCATGAATGTTTGTTGTCACAAGTCGGTATCTGCCCCTGATATGACCGTAGATCTTGCCAAGATGTAAAAATTCAAGCAACAATCAAACTTAGCATAGTCCGATTATCACGTGACTATCACAATGTGGGGTGGCATTGGTGCTGCATAACACATTAGTAACAACCTACTTCAATTCCCGAACTACTTCAAATAGTCAAAAACACATCCTAGGTCTTAGGCTTATAAAGACATCCATCTAACACACTCCATCTAACAGAATAAACAAACCCTTCTACTACAATTGCATCTACAAACTATATCCCTAAAAAACACTCCATCTAATAGTATAAACCGACCATTCTACTACTATTGCATCTCGAAACCTTAACCCCCCCCCCCCATCCGCAACAACATATATGACAATAAACCAAGTCAAAGCCATGAAGTGAAACTATAACCAAACCACTCCACACCTTAATGTTGTAATCAATACTCAGATATACATATTTTGCCCCACACATTCCAATTCCCACTACCCGCCCCATCATGCCCAACTTCAAACTACACTTACATAGATTCCCTTAACAGATTCTGCCATTTGTACGCCTCAATCATTCCTACCTTTAGCCTTTTGTTAATGTATACTACAGCATATAATTGCTATCTCATATGTGAACTTTCAAAATATACCATAGGTAAGTCTTGAAATGAATAGCGTTATCATATCGGTTGATATGGACTAGCTGCTGATGACAATATCACATTGCACACCCACATATATATATATATATATATATATATTGTAAATCACTGTATAGTCACGTGGCCATAAGCCCAGTGCCACTGCGCTGACAAAAGATGTTATTCAATGAATAAATTATGGCACGTACGAGTATATTATAATGAAATGGTATTATCTTGTTATTGCTATTGTCATAATTACTAGTTTTTAGGAAGAATAGATTAGTTTAATATCATGCTAATCGCACGAGGTGAGATATTCGGCCACATCACCAATGAAATGGGTATCCCACTGGGTCAGCACTATGCAGCCATACTGGAATATCCCCGAAGAAAGAATACCACTGGTCGTTCTGAAGTAAACATACATTGAGCACTGTATTAATGTGGATCCCATCCTGATATGACTTTAAATGGTGCTAAGGTATATATCACCCTTTCCATCAAGCTGCGTCATCTCACCTGCATATATTATAGTTGTAATCCACTTGTGCATCCGCTGTGCTATTAGGTATGGTAGGGTGTGTCTTACGACACCCGTGATCTAGACGGGAATATCCCCCAAGCAAAGTATAGCATTGGTGCATATCAAGTACGCCTACCTCGCGGTATAGCACGCGTAGGTCTTGTCGAGCTATAGCGCATGAGTTCAAGCTAACACAAATGGATAACCGAACAGCTGAACCGGATGCGGATCGAACCTTGATCTTTATTCTTCAAGGAAAACATGTCGACCACTAATGGCTTGGTCATAAATGCCTTGCGGCGTGCTTGCGGCGGCCGTAATTCACCACATCATCAAAACCGTGCAGCGACCATACGATGCGATAAGGTGGCTGTATGGTGACCGTATGTTTCTTTGCTCGCTGTAAGGGATTGCTTTTTTAAAAAGCTGAAGTTATCTTAACTTTGGAAAATTGCAACGCCACAGGCCACAATCCCACTGCAATCACACCATTTTCTATTCTTAACAGAATAGTATGTTTGTGCAATAATGGATAGAAATTGTGAATACAAAAATGCATTAAGCGGTCTTATCTGTGATTGTGCCGTGACACACAAAATAACATAAGGCACTGTACAGTGGGTGTCCTATGCATTGCGGTGACCGCACATTTTGTGAATAGATAAACTGGAGACCTCAACGCCGTAACAGTTCCATGGACGCCAATACACACCGCAGACCACACCACTGTATGGCGACCACATCATTTGTAACACAGGCATAAACCAGGTGGGTTGTTCCATAGTCAAAGTCATTTGGCCTGATTGTGTAGTGCATTCGTCGCAATGTTGGGATTTCATTTCATTCGAAGGGAATGACTCATCCCCTGCTTATTAACACCTGTATCCCTGTATATGTACAATTCACAATATGGGACACATTTATATTTGATTAATATATATTATGTAATATATATTGACACACAACTTCAAAAATAGTACTATGCATCAGACATACACAACATATATACAAATATGTAGGTAAACTAACACTTCTTCTCACCATACACATCATATTTATAAAGATACATGAGCAAATTAAGACAACGTATGGCTATATACACATGATGAATATTTAATAACATATGTACATACAAATCATATATATACATAGGTCCATTAACACATTAAGAACAACTGTACCCATATATATACATAAATAATACCTGTATTCATATATACATATGTACATAATATATATATATATATATATACATATACACATATACATAATAAATACAATAATACATGTTATTGATATGTATCTATTTAATACATATTGAGATGCGTCATCAGTCATATAAATATGTACCAGACGTACCCATCATATAACAGGAAAATAACACCTGTCTGACCAGGTACCCATAATAATATTTAATAACACAATTACAATCTATTCATTAGATATATGTAGTCAAAACCATAGAATGTACACACAATCAAATTATTAGCAATGCTGAGTCATAAATATGTGCATAATAAAATAGAATAATACATCACCAAATGTATAATATACACATACTATACCACCACATGACTAGACTGTTATAATGACAGGCCCAGAAGTAGCAATCATTTCCCTTTATTAACTTACACTTGTGTACAGGCACCGCGGTCTGTTGACTAGTGGCCTTCCGCTCCCCACCCCACCCCCACCCCCACCGACCACCCATCCCCCGCTGCCTGGCAAACCGCTCGTTCACCCGGGTCGGCACACTGCATCGTAGGCTTCGATCATCTTTGATCTAGGCGCGGTGGAATCTAGTGGAATCTGGTGGAATCTAGTTAGACGGCCGGCCTGCTTGGTGTGTGGCGCGACACGGCGCGACGGGGCGCGTCGCGCACACAGGGCTCGCGTGACGGCGCGGGTCCTCGGGTTCACTGTGCACCCTCACGGTGTGAGCTGGGTGCACGCACGCCTTTGTGCGCAAGATTAGGTTGTGCGATGAGCAACGCTGATGAAACCTGCGGTGCTGCTGTTGGTGTTCACTAATAGTTTCCCCATCGCGTTTACCTAACCCTCCAGCGACTGTTTGTTGTATGTGTATCAAGGGAAAAATCGTGCAAGACAAATTCTACTTTAATTGCACCATGACTGTTTGTTATGTGTGCATCAAAGCCAAATCCACACAATACAACTTCTACTTTAATTATACCGTGGCTGTTTGTTATGTGTGCAGTGCATTAAGGCTAAACTATGCAAGACAAATTCTACTTTAATTATGCCATGGCTGTTTGCTATGTGTGCAGTGCATTAAGGCTAAACTATGCAAGACAAATTCTACTTTAATTATACCGTGGCTGTTTGCTATGTGTGCAGTGCATTAAGGCTAAACTATGCAAGACAAATTCTACTTTAATTATACCGTGGCTGTTTGTTATGTGTGCAGTGCATTAAGGCTAAACTATGCAAGACAAATTCTACTTTAATTATACCTTGGCTGTTTGCTATGTGTGCAGTGCATTAAGGCTAAACTATGCAAGACACATTCTACTTTAATTATACTGTGGATGTTTGCATTGTGTGCAGTGCATTAAGGCTAAACTATGCAAGACAGATTCTACTTTAATTATACCGTGGCTGTTTGTTATGTGTGCAGTGCATTAAGGCTAAACTATGCAAGACACATTCTACTTTAATTATACTGTGGCTGTTTGCATTGTGTGCAGTGCATTAAGGCTAAACTATGCAAGACAAATTCTACTTTAATTATTCTGTGGCTGTTTGTTATGTGTGCAGTGCATTAAGGCTAAACTATGCAAGACATATTCTACTTTAATTATACCGTGGCTGTTTGCTATGTGTGCAGTGCATTAAGGCTAAACTATGCAAGAGAAATTCCACTTTAATTATAATGTGGCTGTTTGCTATGTGTGCAGTACATTAAGGCTAAGCTATGCAAGACAAATTCTACTTTAATTATACCGTGGCTGTTTGCTATGTGTGCAGTGCATTAAGGCTAAACTATGCAAGACAAATTCTACTTTAATTATACCGTGGCTGTTTGCTATGTGTGCAGTGCATTAAGGCTAAACTATGCAAGACAGATTCTACTTTAATTATACCGTGGCTGTTTGCTATGTGTGCAGTGCATTAAGGCTAAACTATGCAAGACACATTCTACTTTAATTATACTGTGGCTGTTTGCATTGTGTGCAGTACATTAAGGCTAAACTATGCAAGACAAATTCTACTTTAATTATTCTGTGGCTGTTTGTTACGTGTGCAGTGCATTAAGGCTAAGCTATGCAAGACATATTCTACTTTAATTATACCGTGGCTGTTTGCTATGTGTGCAGTGCATTAAGGCTAAACTATGCAAGAGAAATTCCACTTTAATTATACTGTGGCTGTTTGCTATGTGTGCAGTGCATTAAGGCTAAACTATGCAAGACATATTCTACTTTAATTATACCGTGGCTGTTTGCTATGTGTGCAGTGCATTAAGGCTAAACTATGCAAGATAAATTCCACTTTAAATATACTGTGGCTGTTTGCTATGTGTGCAGTGCATTAAGGGTAAACTATGCAAGACAAATTCTACTTTAATTGCACACTGAATGTGTGTTATATATGCATCAATACCAACGCCGTGCACAACTAATTCTAATTTAATTGCACACTTTTTTCTTTTTTTTTATATGTGCATCAAGACCAACACCGTGCAAGACAAATTCTACTTTAATTGCAATTTCAATTAATTATTTCCAAATTAGGGCTTCTTTTTTCTCTTCCCTACACCATTCAGTTCCTCGTTTCCTTGCACCTCCACCACCATCACACCAATCCTGCATCGACCTCAACCTGTAGAACAGCGATGGATTACTACTAAAGCCGGCTCCGCAGTGCACCGTGTATTCACTGCCCGGTGCAGTATGCATGGCAGACATGCGCAGAACGCCTTCATTGCAGCGGGTGGTGTGCGCAACCGTGGTAACAGCTCCCGAGACGCCGCATATACAGCACTGTGCCCTGCTCAGCAGGCATCTGCCTGGTGTACCAACAGCAGGACCCTCTAAGTCGACCAGGCTACTCCCAACCGGAAATACGATATCTAAATTTCACCACCGCTGTACTAACCCATCCAACCCATGACATTTGACTCAGTATACTTCAAATCATTCACTTTTTTTTCAAATATATATATTTTTGTTCTCAGAAGACTTGACTTGAGGAGAGGGCGCTGGGGAAAGCCAATATAAAAAAAACTACGTCTGGATATCCCAGTAGTAAATGCTACGCAGGTGGCATATACAAAACAAGGAGCCACTGTGCCCGGGGACCAGCTACTTTTTTAAAAGTGTGATTGCACAGGACAGCAGCCACACAATGCCAATAATCTGGCTGTTATAAGTCCTACCTTCGACTATTTCATTCCCCATGACAACGAGCAAAGATTAGCATTGCCACGCTCAGAGGATTCAGACTATTGTCATCCTGTTATATATATATATATATACTAATAAAGACTGTCTCCTCTGGTAGCAGTAAGGGCATTGTTGCTCTGTATATCGGTGACTTGGAGTTAGCAGATATGTACATACTACGAAATAAATAGTCCCATATTTAGAAACAATAGTCCCATATAAAGAAGCAAGAACAGAAATGGAGAAGAATGTTGTCCGAACCTTCTGTCAGTTCAACTATTCAATCCTAATTAAAGTTATTACAATGTTGGTGTTTCACCATAATAAGAAAGGTGATATCAACGGGGGTATTCAATAAATAAAGTTATGTTTTCGCTATTAAGGTCACATGACTTCTCTTTTGCGGACCGATATACAACTAGATTTGGTTGGTGTGCAGTTTGATATCAATCCACAATTGTTGTTTCCTCTAACGATAATGCTGGAAATATATAATTAATTATATTAATCACCAACGTATACTTCCTAATTTTCTCATTTATATTATTTTGCATACATAAATGCAGCTGCCACTAACTAAGAAAAACAGACTTCCAGTACTGATGATATTTGGACAAGTGTAGTTAATCGCCACCTCATCCCACCCAACCTACACATCAAACAAGTGCACACATGCACTGACAATCAGCGCTCATCATCATCATCATCATGCTGTCGGTCGCAATGCGACAAAGACTGCTTTCATTATTTGACTGCCGCTTTCCATTTAGCTCTCTGCTGTGAGAGTTGCATCCATGAGTCGGCCTTAATGTCTCTCTGCAGTTGTACATTTGATGAAAGCTGCCTGCAAAAGTGTTGAAGTGCTGCTGGCTTTTGCAAGTTACCAGTGGCACTCTCTCCGGGAACAAATAGAGGTTTCACACCGGCAAGAACATGTCAAGACAGGCGCAAAACTATTTGTCCCTGCAGTGGTTGGTCGGGAGATGTTGGGAGTTCCATACATCAACCACCCTTAATGCTGCCACAGTGACATCGTTTTCTGTTTAGGGTTTGCTCCCTTAGCCTTCGGTTCTGTCAAGAACCTGTACCACAAGGCAGTGGTTTACAACTCTGCAGGGCAGGGGCGTCAAACTCCCTGAGGTATTGCTATACCTGCAATACCTGCACACCAATCAGCGCTAGTGTACTAATAATTATACATATACCCAACATACCAATGTTAACCAACAAATCCCACCATACATCCTTTAACAATTTACAAAGATCTCAGATTGTCATATAGTAATCTAGAACCTGAACATTTGCTACAATCTAGATACATCACAACCACTTAATTAGCTACATTTGGATTTTACCTAAACTCTGATTATATTGATACAACACTGCCTTGAAGACTACCTAAAACACCCCATACATTAAACGCATACACTGCCCGACTACATCGTCCTGAGCAGATATATCACACCCCGAGAGGATAGAGCGCAAGGGCATGATCCGCAGGTCATGGGTCATTACTTGAAAGCAATATCATTATTTTGTTAGCTTAAAATTGTTCTTGTAATTAAATTGTGTAAATGACTGAAGTTAAGCATGTCTAAAGACCAGGGCATCAACGCTGAAGTAGGATTGCATTCAGATGACTACAAAGGTTTACCCCAAGAAAAGCAACAACAAAAAGCAGCATTTGGCCCAAAGAAAACAACAAGAACATAATGAGAAATATGGCTAATGTCTAAAGTCTGCTTGTGTTCAGCAGAACCGCCCACTTTATTGAACTGACGTGTCCATCGGGTCCAGAAGGAGGTAGACAATGACCTTTCAAGGTCACTACCTAGCACACTCCGAGGGCCCCACGGACGGTGCATAGTTCGCTAAACGCATACTGCCGCACCCAGACCAGTTGTAGCCAAGCACCCATCGCCCGTACTCATTACACGCGGTTGTAACCAGCCGCAGGTCCCTCAGCAGTGTCTGGGGTGAACCTGGAACACGCCAGCGCCACCGCACGAGGGGGCGCTTGCACAGTCATCGAGTCCGCTCCGGCGGACACTGACCTGTTACAAGAGTGTGCCTAAGCTTGATCAGAGAGAGTCTTTAGAAGCACCGGTAACGTTAGGCATGAATGCACGCTGGCGACGCTTAAGTGAACTGGTTTAACGAGACTGATGGCATGGCCATGCCCAGTTCAACATGAAGCGCCGTTTATATACACGACATATAGATCACGAAGCAATGCCCCGTGTCCCCCCTCAGGCAATTTTAGACGCATGGATTCAGTAAGTTGTATCAGGATTCATAGAGCTATTCAGTAACCAAATCCAAGGCCTGTTCAAGAGACACATTCCAATTCAAGGCCTTTTCAAGAGTGTGCAAACTCTGTTCATGTAGTAACAAAGCCCCTGCGCTATTCCCTATGCAAGGTCACGATTTGTATGGAGCATTTGCATTGCAGTAATATGCACCGACCTCTCTCAGACAAAGAGCTGCATAGACAGGTAGGCGTTGGGAGGTGGGGAGGGTGGTGACATCAGGGAACCTAGGTGGTGTAATGGTTAGCATACTAACCCGGAATGCAAGAGATGTGGGTTCGATTCCGGCTCTAGGCGCAATATTTCCAATTTGCATAACCCCCTGAAAACACTGGTTCCATGACTAGGATCCTCTACAAGCTATGTGCTGTATGGTCGTTGAACCTACCCTGTATATGTACATGTGAGGTCATTGCATGTATGTATGTAATTGCAAACATTCAAAGATTTACAATTCCAGAGTGATGAGTGTAGTTGTATGCACTGACCGCTCAGACAAGTAGCCACATAGACAGGTAGGCGGGCTATGGTGGTGATTTCAGGGAGCCGAGTTTGTGTAATGCTTAGCACACTGGCCTAGAATCCAAGATATGTGGGTTCGATTGCCGCTCTAGGCTCAATATTTCCCATTTCCTAGAATGCAAGATATATGGGTTCGATTCCCGCTCGAGGATCAATATTTCCCATTTCCATCACCCCCCACAACAGTATATACGCCTTCTACCGACCATCTCAGCAATGCGGACACGATGGCAAGTTTGAGACTGTTTGATGATCGAGGGCAAGAATGTTTATTTTATTATAAGCGCCAGATATCCATTGAGTTTAAAATATAACGACCCGTACAATGACGAAGAATTCTGAATAGAAATGCTACAAATCCTGAAATAACACAAATGGGTAATTCCGATGAATAGGATATGTCTTCGGGCTTAGGACATGTGTGTCAGTTTTCTTTGTTTGTTTGTTGTTATTTTAAGTCCTAGCAACATCTAAGGTCATATCAGTAGGGGTATCAGACTTAGGTTACGAGAAAGCATATAATGTATTAGACATGCGTACATTATCTGAATGTCTAAACTTTGATAATGAATTGCCATTTCTGTCACAGCCATATTATTCTCATTCTAAATTGAATTAATTATAGCATCATTATACGTTGGAATTAATGAAGCAATTGATTCTCCGTTGTAGTAACATCTAGGTGCCAAATCATCCAAATTTCAATTACCTATGAGTATAGCAAAGCTCAGTGAATCTACTACAAAGAAAGGACATAGCGTATCGTAAAGAGAAATATACGGTATACCTACAGTAGGAATTAGATGTTCTGACAGAGATCTCAATCTACTACCTGGATATAATTGCCCACCGTATACACAGATGGCAATTAAAGATTGAAAAACAGACAAATGTATCAAACCCTTAGCCACACCTGGGTCTACAAGACCAGATAAATTAAATCCGTTAAATTCAATATTAATCGAAGGATGCGCATCAAGTGCGCTTTCTAGTTTTCTGATGGTGTAGTACCACTCATGTTAACGTTACCCGAAAGTAATTTGATTTATATGGACAATCGCACATCATATGTGCTTCATAAAATAAGTAACAAGATAATATGAATAAGCAATGCTTAGGACCGACCCACCGATATAACTACAGCAAAGTATTTTATGATTTTTGTTTACTCCACTCGCAGTGTTCGATTTGAAATTCTATCAACCACATGGGACTGCTTTCAGTGGTGCCCATTCAGTGCTGCAGATGTGCAGCCTTCAGCGCACCAATGCGACTGAAAACTCCCCAAAATAACAACTGGGGTGACCCGAATACGGCCGTCATTTCCGCGAAGTAAACTATTAATATTTCATTTGTGCACCCATGTTTATGCCAAATTGTTATTTATTTCTTTTAATTTTGAATAAAATCTAAGTTTTGAACTGCACGTATTGGCAAATTCTATGGCAGCGGGCATTTGTTTTGATATATTATTAACCAATAGCTGACCCCAAATACCTTCAATTGGGCCTATGGACTTAATGCCTTGACAGGGCCACTGCATAGTAGCACGGAGGAACACATACACTGGTCCCAGTGACATCATCACACCATATATGGAAGGTCTGTGGGGAGGGACCAGTGTACTTGTTCTTCGAGTCGACGTGTGCTACTCTGCGGCGGAGCATCATTAAGGCATTAGGCCAATTGCTGTCATCCATCCTGCTTGCTCCGTACCGAATGGCGATTTCCGTTTCCGTTTGGTGGATTTTTCCCGGTTTCTCGGTATGATTTTACAAATGGCAGCGCCCATACAGTGCTATTTCCGTTTCCGTTTGCTGGATTTTGGAGAAGTCATGTTCAGTAAGAGTATTGTTTATGTATTTGTATATATATCTACATGCGTTAGTCTTAAGCCTCCCCGTGGGTGGGTCGGTATTATATGCTTTGGCGCTGTACTATGTTTTTTTTCATCAAAGCATTGCTTTTCCGCATGAGCCATACCTACAGGTAATGACTGCATTTAAGCAATGGGTGGACAATTTCCATTGCTCCCCTGCTGTTGAGTTGACAGTGCATGCCCAACCATGTGATGTGTGACTGGAATGTGCATAATTACAGCGGCATTTTCTACCCCGACCAACTGCCCTAGGTTTACATGCCGCAATGCACCATGTACGCCTTGGTTGTAAGAACTGACACGAGAAGGCACTGCAGCGTTCACAGCATGAATCGCTGAATGCTCAGAAACACCACTGCCTAACGACAAGTTACCTATGCACTTCCTAAGATACTTTATCTCACCTGTAATAGTCTTCATGACCTGACTATCTGAACCAAAGGATTTAGAACCTCTGTGAGAAGAGACATACTTGGACAAATCCAAAGAAAGACTTGGACAAATCCAAAGAAGTACCGTTTAGGCTCTCCATTTGCTCACAAATAGCAAAATTACCAAGACATGATTTAACACGTCTCTGCTGCCTAAGAACAGACCTATCACTGAGAATAGACATTTTGAAGGCTTCTTCAAAAGTGTTGGGTTGGTTTGTTTCTACATACCACGTGGTATTATCCTCAAGTAAGGAGTCAAGAAATCTCGAAAGGAGTATCTCGAAGGGATCAGTACCAAAATCTGCAGCTGGAAGATCCCAACCTTTTGCTGCAGCAGTCTTAAACCGCTGACAGTATGCAGCTACTGTTTCCCCTTCTTCTTGCTTCATAGACATCACTATCCCCTTTAAATGACTATATTCATCCGCTGTCAAAAGAGTAGATGTATCACTTCCTTAATCTCTTTCCATGACCTAGCATTTTTATGCTGAAAAGTGGTGAAAAGAACCTCATGCGGCGTTCCTGTTGCATTTGACAAAGCAAAGCGAATAATGTCTAGGTCTGAAACCTCTGGAAGAGACCTGATATGTTTGATCAAGTCACTCCAATTATGTAGCGCTCCTGTTTCAGCAGAATAATTTGCCAGTGTACACTGACCTTGAAACCAATGATGAAGCTTGTCATGTAGCAATTCCTCCTTTGTTCATATGAATGGCATCTTCAAGCTGTTGTTGATTGCGGTGGTAGAAAAGATTTAGCAGAATTGAATCCAAGTATAGATATCTCTGTAAGGCAGAAGAAATAGTTTTAAAAAAACATGTAGTATATTACTATGCTCCCCCCTCCATGTTAAGGTTAAAGAAAAGCCAAAAGTAGTCCTGTAAAAAAAATATTTTAGTAGCGACGCGAGGCTTCAATCACGGCAGGTTACAGACATATGATCAATAAAGTCTAGCGAACCGACTAAAATTGTGATATTGTCGGAAATAAACGTTGACAAACCAAATTCCAAAGAAATTTCAAATCCACAAAGAGTCAAACTAGCAAAAAAACACTACCTACACAACGCACCAAACAAGCATAGGCCAGCAAGTTTCTACTTGTTAAGTTAACACTGTGTGTCAATAACCATCGTGGTCACACTTTGTAGAGTCTAATGCTCGAATCTGTGGCTGTGTAAGCAGGCTATGGTGAAAACAATACAGACAAAGAGAAAGGAAGAGTATAAAGTGTAAAGAAGAAGAGAGAGTCCACCCCTCTGGTTTATTGCTATGCCCATAAAACAATCTAAACAAAGGTTAAAAACTTGCGAAATCTAAAAAACACCAAAGCTAACGGTAAAGAAAGATGCTAGATGAAAGTGAATGCAGGCTGGGAAGGGGCACGCTCTTTGCCCACCTAAACTGCCAGAGTGCATCTAATAAAGTAGACACAATAAAAATGTACCAACAAAATGAAAATCTTGATGTTTTAACACTGTCAGAAACATGGTTCACTGACAGACATCAATACAACACCCTCAACATAGAAGGATATAGGCTTGTATGTAATGACAGACAGCAAATTAACATAGCAAACCAAACAAAAAAAGGTGGAGGTGTTGCAATCTACTGCAAAACCTAAAGAAATCTAGACACTGAGGCCCTACAAATAGCAAACAACTTAAATGAACACCTGGGACTACTATGGTGCCTAATAAAAAACGAGAAGCAGGCTAGCATAGCCATAGCAAGCCTCTACATACCACCATCCGGGGATATTGAAACATTCCTTGAAACTCTAGACAAAAGCATACATACATTGAAAAAACTAACAAATGCAGAAATCTTTAAGAAAATTAAACAGCATGGGCATTCAATCCAAATCAATGAACTGGATAAAATGCTACCTAAACAACAGGCAGCAAAAAACTAAAGTAAATGGTACACTCTTAGACCAACAAACTGTCACCTGTGGTGTACCCCAAGGATCAGTCCTGGGACCACTACTATTTATGCTATACATAAACGACCTAGAAAAATGGCTGGAGACATAATGTCTCCAGCTATATGTGGATGACACTGTCGTATATGCAGAAGGAAGCACAGTAGAGGAAGTAGCAACCAAACTGAACAACCTCCTGCTAAAGCTGGATGGCTGGTGTGATTCCAATAAAATAACCATGAATGCAAATAAATCTAAAACAGTACTCTTCTCAGCAATCACAGGAAGAAACCTACAATGCACACTAGGAAACCAAACACCGGAAAGTGTACATCACAAAAAATACCTAGGCCTAGAACTAGATAGCCAGCTAAACTACAATATGTGTGTAACAAAAATCATACAAAAAGTAAATCACAAACTATGGCTATTTGCTAAACTAAGAAACTATATGTCACAAGATATGTCAATAAAAATCTTCAAAGGCATGCTACTCCCCTACTTTGACTATGGGGATGTAATCTACATGGGTACTAAAAAAGAGCCACTTAGGAAATTGCAAATACTACAAAATAGGGCCCTGAAACTCTGCCTGAAAATAGACAAACTACACCCCACTTATGACCTACACACAATAACTAAAGTAAAGCTACTAGAAAACAGAAGAATAATCCACCTAAAACATTAGCATATGGATATAGCCAAGACATTAAGCATCTAACCCAACCACTAAGGGACACCAAAGCAAGCAAGGCACCCCTACTAAGGCAGACCATAAGCCAGATCAAAGCCCATGAAAGGAGCACACTGGAAATGGCCGCCAAGGCATGGAATGTGCAAACTGTGAAAGAAAGTCAAATCCCTGACCTAAAAACATACTAAAAATATCTGTGCAAAATAAAAACTGGGAACCCCAACTGAACTGCACCACAAGCGGGCAGGTGATATGTCACGGCACACCAACGGGACTTCCCAGGGCAGGATAACCAGAAATATAAAAGCCAGATAACATATCCAACAACAATATAAATCAAATCAAATTCAAACAAACATAACTCAACAGGCATATGGACATGTAAATAAAATAGGCTAGTATAGAATTAAGTAGAAAAAAGTGGAAAACTCTTTCCAAGAAAACCCCAAAACACTAACATAGAACCTTAAGAAAACAACTAACATAGTAATAAGATTAGAACAAAAATACAATGCCAAGAGGGCCCAACAAAACTAACATAGGCTACTAAACGTACCAACAGACTATCTATCTGCTACTGAAATGCAGACAATCAAATAACTTATCAGCAGCTACTGTTTGATAAGTCAATACCAACACTACAGCTGGCCAGCATTGAAAACAAGTGTGGTTACCTGGGCTTACATGCTATGGACAGTGTAGTGGTCTGCACTGACCTCTCAGGCAAGGAGCCGCATAGACAGGTAGGCGTGGGTAGTGTGTTGATATCAGGGAGCCTAGGTGGTGTAATGGTTAGCACACTGGCCCGGAATGCAGAGAGATGTGGGTTCGAGTCCCACTCGAGGCGCAGTGGTTCCCATTTTCATCACCCCCATGACACTGGTTGCCGTGACCATGATCCTGTACAAGCTACGCGCTGTATAGCTGTTGAACCTTCCCTGTGTATGTATGTAAGTGCATTGCCTGTATGTATGTAATTGTAAGTATTAAAAGACTTACAATTCCAGGGGGACGAGTGTAGTGGTCTGCACTGACCTCTCAGGCAAGGAGCCGCATAGACAGGTAGGCGTGGGTAGTGTGTTGATATCAGGGAGCCTAGGTGGTGTAATGGTTAGCACACTGGCCCGGAATGCAGAGAGATGTGGGTTCGAGTCCCGCTCTAGGCGCAATAATTCCCATTTTCATCACCCCCATGACAGAGTAATTAACCAAGTAGACAACAATGAACAGCAACTCATGAATGGAGCTGGTCTCCTAAGGCACCTACAATTGAATAAAGTAGTCTTGCATAATTGAGTCATTGAATTGGGGTTTAAGTGCTTGCAAAGTTTGAGATCATATCAGCAGGGCCAGAAACTTGTGATAATGCACACTAATGTCATGATAGCCGATTCAGTCGCATCATCATTTACACTGAGCTGAATGTGCTACTTTTCAAATTCTAGCGATACCAACTACGAGGCAACTTATTCAAAAGAACCCGTTTTATAAGTCTTCAGATTCAGCCGAGTGGAGATGGAAAGAACGTGCAGTTACTAACACGGGAAGCGGATGCTCTAAGCATTATGCCATCCCATCCAGTAGCACCTAGAACTCGATAGTGTTCGCTTTAGAGGGTATTCTTTAAAACCCTAGACCATGTGTTCCAGATGGGGAGGTGTGCTAGGGTGGCTAACGCCCCAGTCACACCTACCCGGACTAGCCCCGGATTTTGAGCTGGATAACCCATGGACCAGTTGCCCGGACCGCCTCGGACCGCCCCGCACAAAATCGCTGTTTTCGTTGTTTTTTGCCTCGCAGTCACACCTTCCGGGACGAGGCCCCAGACTCCCCGGTGTAGCCATGGACACTAGTCCCGGACGAGTGATCCGGGGTAAACTGGGCAGTCTGGACCGATCCATGGCTGATCTGTGGTGATCAGCGCTGATCCGGCGCATCCGGGTCTTATCCGGGCAGTCCGGGAGTGGTCCAGGGGTAGTCCTGGAAAGTCCCAGGGTGGTCCAGGTTAAACAGTGGCTGAAACATAGCTCATCCGGGGCAAAACAGCCCCGGACCACCCCCGGACCACCCTGGACCGGCCCCAGTTCACCTCCGGCCCACCCCCCAGACTAACCGGACCACCCCCAGATCATGCTGGATCGAGCCCGGATCGCTAAATGCCCCGGACCACCATTTTAAAACATCCGGGGTGGACCTTGGACCAGCCACGGATCACCCCGACCACGCCGGACCACGCCGGACCACGCCGGACCACCACCGACGAGCCACGGATCACCCCGCATCGCCACGAACTACCCCGGATGACGATCCGGGGCTCATCTGGCCTCTGATCCGGATAGGTTTGACTGGGGCTTTAGGGAGCAGGGAAGACAGCCACCCCACCATTACCATAATCAGAAAGAAGTACACACATTGTTAATAGGAATACACCATGACAATGGCGGGGCTTAATCCTTACAATAATAGCCATCGCATATATTTTGGTAGGCACATGTTTGGCTATAATCATATTCCTGCCTTACTTACGAATTGCGAATATGTTATACCAATAGGGCAATCCTAAGATTTCAGTCTGCCTACAGCCCTGATATTAGCATTACCACATATGCCACGAAAATGTATATATATCCATCGGGCCCCCATCCCACCCTGACACAACCCCAGCTACAGCCCCTAATTAAATACGCACCAATGGACATGCAAGGTTGTTTTAGTAATATTGTCACAAGGGTGACATTTCCATCGGATAGGCTTGATATGGGAATATGCTTGTAATGGATGTTGGACACGACTGAATCGTGCATGCGCATTGCATGGAGTAGACATATGGGCATGTCTGGCGTGTATCCAGGGGCATAGGTCAGAATCCCAGACCATATCATGTTGAACCTCATACAGATCTGGTTAGATGACTTCAGCAGGTTTTTCTTTTCTTGGTAAATGAAGAATTTGATTAAGAAAATATAGTGGTGGTTGATTTTCACTCTTGGGGTAATGTTCTTCGGGGGAGTTTATGTTATATTCATTCAAATATATAATGTAGTATAAAATATATCTTTAAAAAATGCTACAATGAAAAGAAAGGATAGTGACCAGCAATACTCTTGTTACCCCAACAAAATTGTGGGATAATAGGGTTACACTTTATATTCTCAGTGTTTATCATAGCGAGAATAGGGCGTTATTCGCTTAGTAGATTTTTGCTGCAATTTAAATCCTTTACTTGTAAATTCACACTATATCAATGAATTATTCTGGACCTAGAAATCCAATACGCTATTAATCCGAGACAGGCTAGGAATAATCCTCACTGACTTGCTCTACTATCGCAGGTTTTCTGAAATGATGCAGTGAACGGAATAATGGGATCCTGTGTTTTGTAATGGGGAAAAAAGGCATTACAAATCTTTAATCGGTTGCTCAATATTATCTTATATTGTAATGGCATGTATTTTTCTAATCCTACCACATAAGCAAACCTAAGATATCCACCTAAATAGGTTTGTTTGGCATTTTGTAGAGGAATCCTGCAATTCACTATTACTTATATGTGTGCTATCCGTTCACTATCGCTCTACTAGATCGTCTGCCCTTAGAGAGTCCTAAGTCATTGCTCACGGGCACAGAAGACAGGGAGGATGAGTTGGGAAAACATGGCATTTATTCGGGCGCGTCCCCTCTGCAGCAAGTCATGGTACATGTTATTGTTTAACAGAGAAGCCGCGGCCGACCTAAGGTCATGTAAGGTGATGACATATGGGCATGACATGGTAAGTGCAACATAGGATCATGGTGGTACAACAATGATGAACAACAAGGTAATGAGCAGAAATAAATTTGTACATGGTAAAAATGAGTGTATGGTCTACATTTAATCAAGTAAAGGTGATCTGCCATTTGCTCGGTTGTCAATTGGCTATTATTAATGATGTGGTTAATTAACTCTGTTAATTGAGTTCTAGTTTAATTTTTAACGTTTAATTTACTAGTTTGTTTGATTGGCTCGCCAATTAATTGGCAGGTGTGGGTGGGTGGGTGAAAGAGGTAGGTGTAGTAGTTGTCAGTCGGAGGCGCTGTTGCGGACTGACGTTTGGATGGGCAGCCTGGATGGCTGTGGATGGTAGTATGATGGAATTGCTAGCTGGGTATTGGCTTTATATTGGTTGCGAGGAGTTGAGTGGTGTGTCAGGCTGGCCTGCTGGTGGTCACCTGTTGGTTTTTGATTGGTTGGGAGGAGTTGAGTGAAGTGTCAGTCTGTGAACCTGGCCTTCTGGTGCTCACCCCCCTCCCTGTCCCCCCCCCCCCCCCCCCCTGGGAGGAGTTGAGTAAAGTGTCAGTCTGAGCCTGGCATGCTGGTGCTCACCCCCCCTCCCCCCACCCCCCACTGCGGGGGGAGGGGGTGGGTGGGGGGGGGGGTGTCAGCCTCACCACGACCCCATGCCCAGCAATGAATCCGAATGATCGCACCCGCTCATTCCAGACGATGATTGAACCCTAGAGTTTCGAGCAATACATATATATCCAAGAGAATTGTTACCTACAACGTACGCCAGGTGTAATAAAACTTGTTGTGGGTTGGTGGGTCAAATATGTTTATTAATCAAAATATATCATTTATCAGTACCGAAGCTCTGGTCTTCCAGACATATGTGGATACAGTTATTTACACATTATTATAAATATAAATCGGTTAGAAATAGAATGGTGTATGAGAATGGGGACAATGTTACGTTTTGCATTATTTGCTTTCATCAATTGTTTTTTAATCATTGGCTTTTACACATTCTAGACGAAGGATTGTGCAGCGACTCTTTTCCATCATGTCACATATTAAAAAATAGAGCACCTCAAAAGAAAGATACTATAATTTTTCTCAATGAATAATAAGAACCGAAACGATCAACCCAGGGTTAAATGAGGAGCACTGCTGCCCTGCAGCGGCATGCATAATACTTGCAATAAATCCAACAAGGCATATCCCATTATAAATCCTCAGACAGGTTGCTGAGCACCTTTAATTCACCAGCTAATCACTTCCACCCCCAACTTCCCACTCCCTCCACCTTGGTGCCCAGCTTTATGGTTGTCCGGGTTGATTTTATACCCCGCCCAAACACAACTACCCTAAGAACCTCATTAACTCTGGACTCTATTCACTGAGCGCTTTAAGCACCGTTGTGAGTATGCAGCAACTCTTATAAGTAGCATTGCTTCGGAAGCGCCCCTTTCGTTCGGAGGCATTGTTTGTTCCTGACAAGATCTGTGTGCGTTTGTACCCCGTGCAGCCGGTCACCTTAGTTTGGTACCCTGCTTCGGTCACAGACCTTAGGCTTGGCACACAACATGACTTCATCAGGACCAGTGTAGGTGTTCATCCGCGCATGCACTACTGTGCAGTAGAGCAGTAAAGACAATTAAGCCTATAAGCCATCAATTGTTGTTGTATTGTGCAGTATCTCATTTTAAAACGTGTATTTGAATCATGTACTTTTAGAGAATATAAATATTGATAAAGAAATAGATGCAGGGATTGGTATATGTTATACTCTTAAGACATTGATGTCTTATTGGCTTAAAGCTGCATAGTCCAATGAAATATCAAATTCTCAAAACCAAACCAATTATCTAGATTTGATTTTACATATCTAACTTAGATACTGATTGCACTTATTAAGCATTTGTTTCTGCATAGAATGCAATACTGAGTCAATGTTACTGGATAAGTCTATGGTGTCAGAGTTTTGGCAAGCGTGCCAGAACTAATTTTCCATGTTTGCACTAAAAATATCTCAAAAGTTTACCATTTAAAATACAAGTAAATTTGAACTAATGTAAAGTAGATACTAGTGATCGATCTGATATATTTACCTCAGACAAAATACAGAAATTCAAAACCATCAGACTATGCAACTTTAACACTGTGATGGCACCTGCACAGAGTAGCACACGCCGCACGGAGGGACAACTACACTGGGCCCTCCCTACATATATTCCATATGCCAAGCCAAAGGACTAGCCTGTGGCGGGGAATCAAGCTGCCGGTCGTTTCTGCGGGATGAAACCAGTGGTTCAAAAGCTGATGATAACTTTTCAATCTGCTCTAGAGCTGTCGTTAAATAAAACAAACTTTCCTCTGTGGAATACTTCTGAAGGACATGAATACGGGTCGCAGCCAGTTCGTCAGGATTGCTGATAAGGGCAAGTGGAGGGACGTTTGAACGTGTCAAAGGAGCCTTTTTCACCTCACCCGAACCCATGCATGTGGTACACGTGCTTGCTCAGCATGTGCGTGTGTGATTATGTGCATGGGCGTGCATGTGTGTGGTTGAGCTCTGTTCACTGCTGGCTCAAAAGAGGCTGCCACTGGCGCCATTCTACGCGCGAGTTTGGGCATACAATGGAGGACCAGGTGTATGGTTCTTCTAGCAATTGTTAGCTTACATCAATAATGTCAGTGCAAACTGGTCTGAGCTGGTTGTGAAATTATTCCTTTAATTCAAGTCGACTCTATGGGAGTAACCTTTAATTTAAAGTTCCACTAAAACAATATAATATACATGTGATGCATAACGCATTATACAGTATATGCTAGGGGAACATATATGCTCAATCAATCAATAGTTCCGTCCTCTAGTCGAGGGTTGGATGCAATGGTTCTCCACTTGTCCCGATGGTGTGCTGTTCTGATAGACTGTGAATAATTCAAGCCTGTCCACTGTGAAATATTTGTAAACCATGATGTTCTTGGTCTCCCTCTCCCTCTGCTGCCATTCACCTTCCCTTCCAACAATGTATGGTATATTGAACTCTGACGAATGATGTGGCTAAAATAAATAAGTTTCTTTGTCTGTATAGTGGCAAACAAGCTTTTCTTATTTTTAATTTTTCTGAGAACTTCTTTGTTGGTGATCTTCTTTGTCCATGATATTTTCATCATCCTATGATAGGGGACATATAAGGGCCTACTTCTCATTACATTCCTCCATAGGCGCCTTGCTGGAGTGCCCCCTACCCCACCATCAGCTGTCTTGGTAATGTATAGCCTACTGGTGGTGCCAGTCGCGGCGCATACACTAGATGAATGTGCAATGCATAGGAATTAGACAAATATAAAGAAAGGAAAGTTGTATATCTTTCACTCAACATCATATCCAGCTTGTCTGAATCTGACTCACCGACACCTCCAACTCGGATTAGTGATGGCAAAACTAGACACCCAAATCAGTAACCACTTTCGGTTGTCTGTGCCACTATCAGTCAAAATACATTCGTGTTTGTTTGGCGATTCCCATCCTAGCAACGTTTAAAACCATACCAATACGGTGATATATACTATGTGTTATATAATACGCACTGGTATTATGCGAGTATAAAGGAACGGAATGAATTATAATTATAATTATTATTATATGTTATACCTGTTATTCTAGCGCCACCTGCTGTTACTTCTTAACAACGTGGCTTATGCTAGTCGAAGCCCCCCACCAGAGGCTCATGATGGACTACTACACTTGTATATTATATATATATATATAAGATAACATATATAATACAGATATAGATGTTCTCGCTATTCATTTGAGTAGAACAATATTTTATGAATATATGGCTTCAGATGATCTGGGTCCGTCTGCATGATGCCTGTTAGCTTACTCTCAGTGTGTTTGCGCTAACACCACTCCTTGCGTACTGAGTTTTTGCCACTAACCTAGAAATCCCTGCCAAAACCAGTTTTGGCTTGCTAACACCACGTTATGCATACGGCCCCAGGTTTGGTTAAATATGGAAGTGTTGCTAAATAGGCCATGTATAAGTAGGATCACTCAGTGAGTCTGCTATGTACACTTTAGTCACAAGCAGAACTCCAGTCACTATTTGTGTCATATATTATATAATATGCACGGTGGAAGAGTGCATGATTACGGTCTACTGCTGGTACCAGAGACCATTGTCATTGCCAGATAGATATCCGGATACCATATAGAGATCTATGCATTGGCGTCCCGGTGCGTCACCAACGCGACTACGCGATCGGCATCACTTCACCCGAGGTGAGTGGGTGTCCTTCCTACAGACAATGAATATGGCAAATGTACTCAGACAATATAATATGTATGACATTCTACACATATGGGGGGTTCACACCTGAGTAGAGGATCAGGTAGGTGCCGGGAAAGGAGAACATGGCGGCTAGTGGGTGCGCCCCCCTCCCCTCACCACCCCCTCAGCGCCTTCACTCATTCTCTCCCTAACCTTGTCACCCATATTCCCCTCACCTCTAGCCTCCCCCCCCCCCCCACGTGACTCTTGTCTCATCACACCATCATCCCCGGTACCCTCCTGCGCCCGGTAACGGAGAACATGGCGGCTACAGCAGATGCCCCCTCAAACCTCAACCCCTCACCCCCCTCACCGCCTTCACGCCTTCTACCCGTCACCCCACCATCCCATATCCCCCTCACCTCTAGCATCCTTGTTGCCTCGCCCCCTAACCCATGACCCCTGATTCCTCATACCCTCATCTCCGCTCACCCCTCTGTGCCCTCTATCCCTCGCCCTTTCACCCGTAGCCCACTAGTCGCCTCGCCCCCCCACCCCCCCCCCCCCCCCCCAACGCTGATTCCTCATATCCTCATCCCCCTCACCCCTCTCTGCCCCTATATCCCTCCAACCCTTGCCTCCTCACACCCGCACCCCCTCGCACCCACTGCCCCTCACCCCTGAATCCTCACACCGTCATCCCTCTCTGCCCCACGTCCCCTCGCACCCTCACCCCTCACCCCCACACTCCCTCACCCCACAACACGGTACACAGCAGCTAATTACATATACCGTAACCGACTTAGTGTTACACACACGCGTCTCATATAGGCATGGATGCTCATTTAACAAACATAAAAAAAACTACTAAAAAAGCCCCCACCAAAACGCGGTATGTTGAGAACCGTTGCCTCATTTTTGGAGTGAGATAAAGAAAATGCACCACCACCTCCAGGCAAAGGATAACCCCTGCAAACGGGGCTTGTTTTCTCTTCGAACAAGGGAAAATAATGGTAGTGTTTTTGTCATTAGGAATAAACGAATAATCTGCCACCGAAATCAGTACAGTTAGCTGACTTTCTAAAGCTGATCTTAATGTGCGCGAATAGTTATAGCTTTTCTTTGTTTAGCGATGGGGGGTAAATATGTTATTCACCAGAACACATATTTTGTCAGTGCTAAGGCACTGGTCTTCCAGCTGTTGAAGAGATCAGATTTGGTTCATACGTGTAGATGGGGAAGTGGAATGTACTGCATTATGTGCACCATAACCCATTCAAAATAGTAAAAGGTTGGGGAGCAGCCTATGCTGTATAGTGTACAACATAGAGCAGGAATGAATCCATGTGAGTAGATATGTATCTCTTCATGTCAAAGAACAACATTGTCCCTTTTATGTTTCTGAAGAAGTGTAATGAAATAGTCTCTCTCGAGATGGCAACCTTGCTCTCCACCCTCGTCGCCACTGCTTACCCAACATAACCCAAGCGATGGCTTAATTTCTGTAACTAATATGTTTTCACAAATTCACACCAACGCAATTCAGAAACAATTTCAACAGTCTCTGTTGGCAGAATTTTGAATGGTGAGTCCATGTAAACTAACCTGTTTCTGCTAAAGCCTATGGTGTTCACATTCGGATGTGCCTGTTAAGATTAGTGTTGCACAGGATCACTACAAATATATCCAGTATTGACTATTTGTTATAAGAAACGTTACTTCAAAATAAAGTACATTCAAATGATAAAGTACATTCAAAGGGGCAGAACACCAAAGCTTTAATCATCAGGAATCAGGAATGTTGGGGTTGAACATGACTTAGAGCATATACAACCAATAGTGGAGGACAGGGCTGGGTGCAGCTTCAGTCCTTCCTTAAGCTAAGATTCCATATACGCGGTATGCTGTATGCGGTATGCGGTATGCGGTATGCGGTATGCGAATGCAGCAACAAATTGAAAAGGATGTAAAGGCATAGCAGTGCTTCCATACGTCCGAATGCGAATGTGAATGCGAATGCAAATGCAAATGTGAATGCGAATGCAAATGTGAATGCAAATGCGGCAAATGGATCGACCCATGGAGCGATAGGTGTGAATGCGAATGCTGCTGCGTTTGCCATAGAAAAGAATAGTAACTTTGACTTTCTTTCACAAATTTGGAGAAAAAAACACAAAAAATGGCATAGGTATCTTTTCTTTTTTTGTTTGGTTTGTTTAGCAACCCCAAAACACAAAACGAAGACATCAACTATTGGAGGTCGGCATGGGTATATATGGCGCATACCGCATTCGCATTTGCATGCTGCATACCACGTATATGGAATCTTAGCTTTAGGAAGCCGCGGATAGCAACATGCAAGACACTCATTGGAGTTTCAGAATTGCAGTGAAAGGAAGAAGCACGAATCGTAGGCGGGTCGTTTGTTAAAGTGGAGAAAGGAGGATAGAAAATAAACACCCACTCCCAGGAGCTGTGGAAAATGGCTTTGTCATTACCGATGTCAATCGATGAAAGAATCACCCCATACTTGCAGTTCGGGCGAATGACACCGTAGTCTACATATGGGCGAAAATTGCTTTAGTATGTAAGAGGAAGTTGAATTCATGGTTCCAGTATCCAATGGCTACTTATATCAGCACAGATTTTGTAAAATGGGAGAGAATGCAAAAAGAGAAGATGTCGACCATATATTGCGGTCGATTTGACTTTTAAAGTCTACTAAGCTATATGTGTTATTAAACTGTTATTATAGTTTTCATATGCAATGTAACAGGTAAATATTAAGAGATATATGAAGAATATATTTTCTTTCTTAAATTAAGAATTGATCGGCTCAGTTTATTTACACAGCCGTTAGCCACTTTTTCGAATTGGTTGTTGTTCACCCATACTGCATGTATGGAGTGAATATTTCATCCACTGTGTCACCAGATCACTACTCATCGTCCCCTCCCCTCCCCGCCCCCCCCCCCTCTTCCTCCTTCCCCTGGCGGCCAAGAACGAAAGTAACTAGCCATTAGGTTTATTCTAAAACAACAATGCACATGAAAAGCACCAGAGCCGTCTGGAAGAGTTAGTTAAACGCAACCAGCACACTGAGTGGACTATGCGACAATGGAACCTTTACTAGAACTCATGTGTCAAGTACATTGGTGCGCGCACGTGTGGGTGTGGATGTGGCTGTGGGTGTGGGTGTGGTTGTAGGCGTGGGTGTGTGGCAACGGTATTAGCGACCGCCTCTGTTCGATCGATCCGTAGCATCGTGCGTGGATATTAATTGGATTTATAATGGCTGTTTAGTTTTAATTCCAAATTAAAACAACAACAACAGAAGGAGAAATGTCAGTGTGTGCTCAATCTGAATTGCTGCGTGTCTTTTTTTAATGGGAGGCTATGAAAAAACCATCTGGGAGATACACTACAGTCGATATTATCCAGTTAGGAAGCTGCACTCCCCTCACCTTACTAGGCAGGCAGGTGGTCACATGTACACAGGTAGGCGTGGGCAGGTTGATCACATCCATCAGGAAAGTCTAGGTAGTGAACTTGGTAGGACTTTTGAGAAAGACTGACAGAAAGTGGCGCCGAATTGTACTCCAGTATTTGATGTCTTCAAGTTTCAACACGCAACTGGCAATCATGCGATCACCTTGGCCAATTTGGATTTTCATCACTGTTTATAACTTACAGCACCATCAAAGGCACTTGCTCGCATACCATGTCTATGTGTTGTGGGAGGTTAAAAATCCCTTGGGTCAGTAAAACTGTAGGCTCGGGCTTTCTATCAACAAACTGTCTAATGGTGAAAACAAGTATATTCAGACTTATCCATGATAGGCTGTTTAAACCTTCAAGAACAAGAATTAATGAGCACGCCCCCTAATCACAAGCAAATTATATATCGATAATGATTTGTTTATAATAATCCCTTGAAACGATGGATGATTCAGGGGAAACAATCGGAAATTAAGTAGATTATTAGGCATTCACACAATGCAGGTTCAATAAGGGTGTAAGTGTCAATAAGGGTCTCCATATGGCATTGATGCCTGTCAGGTGCCTCGCGCTCCCCTGCTTTTATCCGCTGTCTCTAGCATTGGGGCTGCACGCGGGGGACTCAGGTGTTCTGTGCATTAAGCGGTATAAATGAATGGCCATAGACAGGCAGCCCGGGCACCAGCACCCAGAGCACAGGTGCAAGCTGCCACGACTTCTTTGTCATAAATCTGACAAAACGAAGGTCACACCAGCTGCCAGTGTGGGTGGGGGGGCGGGAGGTGGTGGGTATGGTGGCGGGAGAGGGAGTGAATGAGAGGGGGTGATCGGTGACCATATTACTGTGTGCGTATGGGGGGAGGGGATTATGGTGGCGGAAAAGGGGGAATGGGATAGGGGGGGGGGGGGAGATTCGGAGACAGTCGTAGTCATGACCTTGTGTGCTGTTGTATACCAGGACTAGCTTCACTCACTGCTTAGGAAGCAATACATATTGTACAATGTTGCGGGATAATACATTCTACACATTTATCTCATAACACTACCTGGATCAGTCATATATAGATATATATGTATTTATTGCTTCCATTGCTGACCGTAATAGTCATGACTTGGTGTGCCGTTGTTTACCAGGATTAGCTTCACTCACTGCTTAGGAAACAATAAATACAATGTTGCCAGACACATACGTGTTATACCTTTATATAATAAATGTATATAGACCAGTCATATCTAGATATATGTATTATTGCTTCCATTGGTGACCGTAATAGTCATGACATTGGGCCGCTGATGGTTACCAGGACTAGCTACACTTACTGCTTTTAGGAAACAATAAATCCAATGTTGTGGGATACGTACATGCTACACATTTATATAATACAACTACCTAGACAGTACTATATATATATATGTATTTATTGCTTCCATCTTGACCGTCATAGTCATGACTTTGTGTGCCATTGTTCACCAGGATTAGCTTCAATCACTGTTTAGGAAGCAATACATACAATGTTGCAGGATGTACTTGCTACACATTTATATGATAAAACTACATACACCAGCCTTGATGATTCTTGCATTATGTATATATATACTTCTGTATATTTGTTTGATATGAATGTATGCTGTTGCACACTAAGGAACCCATCGACTATCCACCACCTTGGCCTTCTGGTTCGTTTATTGTTGTTGTTTATACCTCATGGCCACATCTAAGGTCATATCAGGACGGGTACCAACTTGCGACAGTGTGCAGTCATAGTCACTTTGCAGAGCTGGCGCGCTGAGAGACCTGATTTCCCACTCAGCCACATTATCCTGATACTGAGCCACCTAGTTCTTGCCCTATCCTAGTAATGCTGAGCACCAGGAGAGGTACCGACAAGTATCAATTTTGGAAGTCATTTGTTTGACTCGGCCAGGATTCAAACTCTCGACCTTCCGCGCAGGAAGCCTGTGTCTGTGCTCTTACTGATTAAGCCACCGCGTCCAATACACTGATTCCCTTATAAACATGTATGATAGAACATATCATTACCAAGATATCAGAACATGCTCTGTGACCTAATTATAAAAATGTCACTTCTTTTCAGAGGTTGTTCAATATACATTTACAAGCAATCATCTCTCCATGAAATAGGATCTTTTGGGGGGGAACAAACTAGAAATAAAGGGGAAAAAAGAAGAATTTATACCGGTCTTTAAAGAAGTCACAAATCCTAATCTTCCGAATAAGCATTAAAGTTGCATTGTCCGATAGTTTTGGGTTTCTCTCATTTTCTGAGATATATATATTAGGTTGATGGCTATAACCTACCTTAAATTAGCTTGAAGTAATGTTTATTTTAAATGGCTAACTTTGGAGATATTTGAAGAGCAAACATGCAAAATTAATTTTGGCAAGCGCACCAAAACTCTGAAAACATAGGGTTCTGCAGTAACATATTCTATTAAATTGACTCACCATTCCCTTCTCTGTAGGAATAACTTCTTTAAAAAAGTGCATGACTATCTACATTACATATGTAGGATCAAATCTAGATAATTGTTTTGGTTTTAAAAATGTGATGCCTTTATCAGTCTATGCAGCTTTAAGTAATCCTAATCTACTTGACCCAATTCATTCTGAACCCAAAATCCGAGCGATCATCCGCAACGGATAAGCCTACGCACGCGCAGTTAGAACCATTTCCCAATCCATCTCACGGTGATAAACCGATTATACAAGCACACCAGTGGACGGTGTCCGTCACTGTCAATTACCTCCTGGTTCTAATTGATTGGACATTGGGAGATGAGACTGTTGTGATGTGTGTGGAGATGGGGGGGGGGGGTGGCGGAGAGCAGGGGGAGGGTGGTGTGTATGACTGAATGATTAATCATATGCACATCACTTCTTTCACGGTATCGATCCACAGATGATTCAAACTGGCCTCCGATTCCTGTACATACAATCACAGTGCTAGTCACGTGTGTATCTGTGCGTGTGTGTGTATCTTCCGTGTTTTAATTGCCCGTGTCCACAACCATAAATAAACGTCAGATCTCACCGTAGACCATAAAACATGCCTCATGAGAAGGGAGCTCTAACCACAGTCTAGCCCTACCTCAGAGCAAGTCTCCACAATCGCCAACCTCACCCATCCACGCACCCACCAACCCACATATGCTGACTCTCCCCGCAACATCCTGGTTCTAATTGATTGGACATTGGGAGATGAGACTGTTGCGATGTGTGTGGAGAAGAGGGTGGGGTGGCGGAGAGCAGGGGGAGGGTGGTGTGTATGACTGCATGATTAATCATATGCACATCACTTCTTTCACGGTATCGATCCACAGATGATTCAAGCTGGCCTCCGATTCCTGTACATACAATCACAGTGCTAGTCACGTGTGTATGTGTGCGTGTGTGTGTATCTTCCTTGTTTTAAGTGCCCGTGTCCACAACCATAAATAAATGTCAGATCTCACCTTAGACCATAAAACATGCCTCATGAGAAGGGAGCTCTAACCACAGCCTAGCCCTACCTCAGAGCAAGTCTCCACCCTCGCCAACCTCACCCATCCACGCACCCACCAACCCACATATGCCGACTCTCCCCATAACCTCCTGGTTCTAATTGATTGGACATTGGGAGATGAGACTGTTGCGATGTGTGTGGAGATGGGCGGGGGTGGCGGAGAGCGGGGGGAGGGTGGTGTGTATGAATGCATGATTAATCATATGCACATCACTTCTCTCACGGTATCGATCCACAGATGATTCATGCTGGCCTCCGATTCCTGTACATACAATCACAGTGCTATTCACGTGTGTGTCGGTGCGTGTGTGTGTGTGTGTTCCTTGTTTTAATTGCCCGTGTCCACAACCATAAATAAACGTCAGATCTCACCTTAGACCATCAAACATGCCTCAAGAGAAGCGAGCTCTAACCACAGCCTAGCCCTACCTCAGAGCAAGTCTCCACACTCCCCAACCTCACCCATCCACGCACTCACCGACCCACATATGCCGACTCTCCCCGCAACCCCCCCCCCCCCACACCTACCCACCCCGCCTGACTCCACCACCATCCCCGCCCCAACCCCGGCCTGCCACCTCACCGACCCCCACACACACTAACTCTCCCCGCAACCCCACCCACCTACCCACCCCGCCCGACTCCACCATCATCCCCTCCCCACCCTAACTCCCCCCCCACCAACCCACTCAACCACCCTCCTACGCACACATACTCTCCCCCCAACCCCACCCACCTACTCACCTACCCACCCACCAGCTATCTATTTACCCACCGGGGTCGGGGACGCATTAGACGGCCGGAGGCATCAGCCTGGAAAGTGAGTCCGATCTGACATGGCGTCTGTGATGTATCTTTTGTCTTTGTATCAGCGGCGATGAGTCGCTCCATCACTGACATCCACCGGTAGGAGAGCTGGGGCCCTGAGCCCCGGCGCTCGCCGGCCACAGCCCGGCAGTCGGCGCTCGCCCGGGCTGAGCTTCACCGGAGCCGGCGCCGCATGGACCCGGGGATAATCTGGGCTGCGCACGGGGTCTGCGGGTTGTCAGCAGCGCAGCGGGCTTATCGGCGACTATTCATGGCCCGCTGAGCAGCTCACTGAGCAGCTAAATGGAATGCCGCTCTCTTCAGGGTTCCCAAGCTCGTGTGCTGCAACTTACACTGGGGCTGATGGCTCACATGGCAGTGTCAATAGTTGTAGTTGATAGGATATTTGGGATGTATAAGTATTATGCTAGAATAAAGGTGCAGATGTAATTTCATTATTATTAAATATTATTATATGTATATATATATATATATATATATATATATATATATATATATATATATATATATACAATACTATTCATAGCAAATATAAACCTCCAGGTCACTCAATCACTCTCATATATACGGGACATTTACAAAGTAGTCCTAGGTTAGTTGGTTGTCGCCATTTTTCATCCGAGCAACATCTAAGGACATATCAGGACGGGCACCGACTGGTGATAGTGTGCACTAATGACAACTTTATAGTGTTGCCCCACTTAGAAATCAGGCCGCCGGTACCATGACCGGATATCCCACCTAGTCACTTAATTCTGACACCGAGCTAACCCAGTCCTTGCCCTATCCTATTACTGCCAAGCGCCATGCTAGGAAGCAACAAGTATAAAGTGTATTACTATAAATCATTGAGTTGATTCGATCTGGAACCGAACTCCCGATCTTTGGCATGCGAGGCCCGCGCTCTACCGATTATGCCACCGCGCTCGGTAAACATGTAGTGGTAATGCCGCTAGGTGGAATATATCCAAAATGGAAGGTATGCAGTTGTTTGTTTGTCTGTTGTTGTTTTACATCCTATCAACATCTAAGGACATATCAGGACGGGTTCTGACTTGTGACAGTGTGCACTCATGGTGACTTTATAGTGCTGCCCCACTGGAAAACCATGCCACCAACACCATGACCTGATATCCCACTCACTTACATTATCCTGACACTGAGCCAACCAGTCCTTGCCCTATCATAATAATGCCGAGCACCTGGCTAGGAAGCCACAACTATCATTTTTTAAGTCATTGGTTCAGACCCTCAATCTCCCAAATCAAATGATAGCCATACAAATGACAACTATTAGGAAAAGTAGATACTACATGAGTTAGAACCCAGCCCTGTTGCTATATAAAGCCACTATTCTTCCAATAATTGACTACAATGATTTAAATATATGGACTGCTGACAAAACAACAAGAAAGCAAATTACAGAGGATTCAAAACAGGACACTTAGAACTGTTTACAGATGTAAACACCTGTATGTAAAGGAAATGCATGCCTATGCACCAATCAGCTACCTTAGGCAAAGGAGGGACTCACATCTCCTCACTCTCGTGTATAAAAGATCGAATGATGAGCAATATGTTGACCATACAAACAGAGTAAACAGAGAGAGTGATGCTACACTCCTAAAAATGCCCAAGCCACTAACAAACAAGCTGACTAAAGCACCAATTTACAAAGGTGGGACATAATGGAATAAACTCCCAGTGAGGACAAGACTGTCCACAAGTCTCCTTGAATTCAAAAACTTAATAAAAATACAATAGGCCTGTCAGACCCCTACACAGTTACAGGTATTCTAAAGGCAACCCTTGCCCTGACTCCTGCACATAGACATATTCAAATGGTCTCAAATGCACTGCACAGCCATGCATGCTAAGCCCCTTCCCACCCCTCTTTCAATGCACATTACATACCTAGTACCTAACATTTTTCTTGAAATTGAACCAATACCAGTCACATATAGATCCCCACTATGATCTCAGACCTCCATTCCATTCATCAAATCATACAATAGAAAGAACTAACAATTACTAATTAAATGACTCAAACAGTATTGCAAAAATTAGCATAATACACATTGACATCCAGTGTTCCTCTCACCATCATACCATATCCTTTAGTATATAATGACTTACATTTATGGGCAAATCAGTGTAGGTATTTACTAGATATCAGCATATTAATTGGGATTAGATCCATTGATTTGCATATATACTGTATATGTATTGAAAATAGGTATATATATTTTTAATATATTTCTTTACACAAAAGGAAAGAAGGAAAAACCTTGCAATATATATTCACTGAATGCATGATACTTGTATTGGACTGAAATTGTACACATTTACTACTGCAGCTGATACTTCATTTATAAAATGTAAAATACTTTTAGTATCAAACATGATTTGCATGCAGTTACAATTACAACAGATAGTAGTTTCATTTATGTATTAAGGAATTACACTGTACGGCCGGAAAACCAGTGCTCTGGCATTGACAAGAGATATTATTTGATGAATAAAATACACTTTAGTAAAAAAAAAACACCCACAAACCACATAGAACCTGGGTATGTTCAAACGACGGTGTAAGATTATTGATGCACTTACCTTATTTTAGCGTGTTCGCACTTCAAATACCTCCAAAGTTAGACATTTAAAAAAGATGTTACTTCAAATTGAAGTGCATGTAAAGTAGATTATAATGACCAATATAATGTAATAATCCCAGAAAATAGCAGAAAGTCAAAACGATCAGATTCCACTATGGCAACACCCGTCAGGGGATGGTTTGGCGGTAGAAATCGCCTATTAGTCTATCACAAAACTTGCAACTTAGTGCAAAGTTGACGGCTGGCATCTGGGGTCGCGTAGGCAGGCAATAGGAAATCAATACAGGCAAGAAGAGAAAGGAAGAGTATAAAGAATGAAAGTGAGAGCTTGTACCCTCAGGTGTATTATTATATAGTGGTACATGGACCTGGTATGGCATACCACCTCACCATTATCTCCAATGAGCAACAAAGATTTATAGTTCCTCCAATGAACAGTAAGCATTCTTGGGTCACCATGGCTAATGTGATCTGCCCACCACCACCATGCGGTGTGGCTGCCTGGCCTCCACCTGCCTGAGTTGTGTCTGTGGTGATCTGTGACTAAGAGTTGGGGCGGGGGGAGGGGGTAGTGAGTAGAGCTCTTGAGGCTCCTTACACACTATCACTAGTACCTCCTTCACACTATCTACCTAATACACAATGACTATTGACCATAAGTAAAGAATCACCAGCAACTACATAAATACAGTCATGCACCTGGCCTACATATCATTTAAATTAATAGACCATTTGTACTCCATTATAGACCATCTGCATTCCCCACCAATGCGTTTTATCAGAATATTTTACATTAGATCACCATCGGGGAGAGGGCTGAGTGCCAACTAGATTGTAATATGATAGGCTTCATGGCACACAAGGGCACAATTCAAGGTCACTATTCCAGTGCGTTGTACGTCTCTTTGTTTACACCCAGAGCGGACGTCGATCGATCGGCTGGTATGCTGCTTTGGACTATTTAAACTCACCTTTATGACTCGTGATGCGGCAAACTGACAATACTGACCACAAATATTGCATTATTGGATAATGTCAACTTATAAAAACTGTGCAAATCCAGTATATTCTGTAAAGTTTGGCAGTTCAGTAGTAGTAGTTCCTTATTATCAGTCACTGCACTGACAAACTGGTTTCCCAGCCAATAGATGCAACAGACAGGTATCTATTGGAAAACAGTGTTAGCAGTGCGTGTTCAATGTGAATTAGTGGGCTAACACACGGTCTGATAACCAGAGGGCATAATAAGAAGATCGTCAAACCCAGGACTAACAAGCGAGTTCATCAAAATTTCCTCACTGAAAGAGCCGGGAAAATTTGGAAAAGACTACCAGCTGATGTAGTGAACACCCCAAGCTTAAACTCTTTCAAAGGACGCCTCGATAAGCACTGGGTAAATTACCTCTACAGTCAGTGCTCGCCGCACGAAAACTATAATTTCACTAGGTCCCACTTAGACACGCCAAACCTGCTAACAGGCATTGATGCCTAATTTCTTAAGCAGAAGAGGATAAGTGTAAGTGTAAGTGTAAGTTAGTCTCTAACAGTAAATTACAGTGTTTGCAAAATAGAGCAATTTCCATAGTTCTTAGCCCCTCAAGTATTGGCCTAACTATAGACGAAAAACATTGTAAAATTAACTTATTCCCACTAGAAACTAAAAGAAGCCAGTATTTAGCCAATTTTATGTTTAAGAGAGCTCAGGATAAGAAATACCATGATATAAATCCTGGTATAACAAAACAACATGACAAGCTCATACTTAAAGTCATTCACCCAAACAATGAAAAGGTTAAAAACACCCTACTTTTAAGGGGTCCAAAATCTTGAATGACATGCCCCTTGTAACTCAGACCTTACTGAGATATGATGCATTCAAGAATTACTCTAAACTTTTGTTTATAAATGTGCCTAACATCTAATACATTCCTTGTATGGGTATCAGTATTAGTAAATATTAAGTATCTACTGTTTACTTTATTGAAGTTGTTAATCTGGACTGTTATGTACTATTTCGTAGAACATCAAATTGCTATTTGTACATCTTTTGCGGTTAAGGTGTTTTTGTGTGTTTTTTATTTTTTTATTTTGTTTGTTTTCTCTCTTGCCTCATATCACCCATCTAATCTTACACAAAATTCACAAATCACTTACTTTGATATGTAAATAGTTCTGGGCTGGATTGTAGGACATCACAACTCAGGTTGCATAAGTGACATTGATGCTCTACAATTCCATATATTGGCTTTCTTTTGCCATCAATACAAAAATACATAAATAAATAAGGAGGGCGCGACTTACATTGCGAGCTTGATGTGGTTAGTTTGTGTGTGTTTTGTTGTGCTTTTATTATCGCAAGTTCTCCAGGTAAATCCAAGCAATATCAGTGCAAAGCAAACAAAACCTTTTCAATGTATATACACATGATACACTGCCCTTAATTTAGATACATATTCAGGGTCCAGACAGATGTGAAGATATGGAATTCAAAGCTATTTCAAGGCTTTTTCAAGGCTGTTTTGATAGGAATTCAAGTCTATTTTCATCTGCATTTCAGGAAAGAAACATTTTTGACTATTTTAGATCAGTGGATATAGGTTAATGGAATGTAAGGCTTGTCAAGACTAATTACCCAAACTTGGTTAAATTCAACTCTTTTCAAGGCCTTGAAATGGGGAAAATGAAGGTCAATATTTTTTTTTCCGATTTGCCAGTCCACATACTGACCCTGGACAGTAGAGTCCAAGATTCAGAATCAGAAAACCATAATCGCAAACAGAGTATAACACATCAAGCAGAACTACACAGTTGGCTTGTTCTTTAGCCACCCACTCTAAGTTGCATATGTGTCAAACAGACCATGACTATCTCATTTCGGTAGAGTGAAGCCTTTCAGTGAAGGAGATTCACTACAGATCTTCACATTGATTCAAGGTCAAACTAGGTGAGAACAAAGGTCAGTATTGATGTGAACCTATACATACACTTCAGCCCAAGGACCCTACTGAAGATTAATCTTCAACCAAAGATTGGGCCCATTTATCGGAGCCTCTCTACAAATGTTGCAGTTCTGCAACCAGTAACCGTCGTAAGGTTACAACCCCCCCCCCCCCCACCCCAAGCAAGGAACAGTAATCCGGTTTATATGTCTATAAAAACATACATATACATATAGATATACAGTCATCATCATGCTGTCGGTCGCGATGCGACAAAGACTGCTTTCATTATTTAACTGCCGCTCTCCTTTGTGCGGTTGTACATTTGATGAAAGCTGCCTGCAAAAGTGTTGAAGTGCTGCTGGCTTTTGCAAGTTACCAGCGGCACTCTCTCGGGGAGCAAATAGAGGTTTCACAAGACAGGCGCAAAACTATTTGTCCCTGCAGTGGCTGGTCGCGAGATGTTGGGAGTTCCATACATCAACCGCCCTTAATGCTGCCACAGTGACATGGTTTTCTGTTTAGGGTTTGCTCCCTTAGCCTTCGGTTCTGTCAAGAACCTGTACCACAAGGCAGTGGTTTACAACTTTGCAGGGCAGGGGTGTTAAACTCCCTGAGGTATTGCAATACCTGCGTAACAATATACATATACATAGTTCATGCAGTATATACAGCAAGAGAGGTATTTGGGTAATTTTCTGAAACTGGGTCCTAAAGTGTGACATGGAAACCTTCCTATAAAAGAAAGAACACATTCCAAATAATAGTAGAATTAGAATCTATGTTCACATCAAGCTTTAGATGTTGTGCATATGTCAGAGTTGAAAACCGCCCAGCTATTTCACTTGTTAATTTTGATCTTTACAAATTGAGCACTTGAAGAACATGGAAATCAAATGCACATCCAGAATATCATTGTTTTTAAACATAACATATTTAAACAAGACTATATTTACTACAGTTAAGCAAAAAAGGTTGTCTTATGATGAAACTTTGTTTGTTTGTTTAACGATGCCCCTAGCACAAAAGGTGGCAATCGGCTATGGTGAATGCATGGCAACTTTTCACATTTTCACCTTAGCACAAAATCATACAAGCATATTTTGTGTATGCATGTTGTGGGATAGATTCAATACATGTAGTATTCCTAACATACATAACACACAGAGGCAACAATACCTCTTTGACCTCTTAACCAAAAAAAAGAAAAATTAATGATCACTGTCGTAATGTGAAACCCAAAGATGTGGTACTCATTTTCAGAGAATGGTCCATTTTTACTGCAAGCTATTCAATTATTGAACTGGTCCACTTCGCACCTTATGAGTTGACTAGCCGCATTCTACATGTATAACAGAGCAGTTGTCGAGTCTGAGATGTATAATTTGAGGGCGCCTTTAACTTTAATTTCGCCTTTTATTGGGGTTGTCCTTTCTTGGTTTTACATCAGTGGATTCGACGTTCTGCTCAGTGAGCAGCTCGCAGCACTGGCCGCAGGTACCCCGTTGATAGATCACGCCTCGTGTCATTGTTGGCGCGCCTTTAAAGCGGTAATCAATACCCAGCAGCTGGGCTGATTGTCTCTCACCCCACCTCCTCCTCCATCCACCACCCACCACCCACCATCCACCACCCACCCACATCCAACCACTCACCACCCACCGCCAGCTCAACACCCACACCCCCGTGAAGCAGAAAAAAAAGGCCCTCATAGATTTATATAGAGGGTAGAGTTAATGTTCGCGATGCTTCAAACTGTCAGATGGACCACGTGAAGACAGATGTTATAAGACAGTCGGATATATGTATCATTATAGCGGTTTAAAAAAAAAAGTATTTATTAAAGGATCCCCATCCCGCATTACCTCAGACACAACTATGGGGTTAAAAGATTATAACACACCAAGATTTGACATCACAAAAATAGGCATCAGCAGTATTTCCGTTGTTAATTAGAATTACAAATCTGGGTTCCGGTGGTTGTGGGCCTGAGGGTGTGGGGGTGTGGGGATGTGAGGGTGGAGGGACAGGGCGGGGGAAGGGTGGTGGCGGTTGTGGGGGTAGATTGTGTAGGTGGGAGTGTGTGTGGGAGGGGAGGGGGCCCCAGGTTTTGATAGGTTGTAGGGGGGGGGGGGGAAAGGGTGTTGGGGGTAGAGTGTGTAGATGGGATTGTGTGTGTAGGGGGAGGGGGGTCTAGCTTTTGATAGGCTGGATCCAAGCCAATGGCCCCGACGCGTGTTTATAGGGGTCCGAGACGGTTGGGTGGCGAGGGTGGCTGGTAATCTAGTTTACAGCACAGTGTTGGCGTAAGGACAGGATGTCTGGAAGTGTGTGTTGGGTGCGAGTGTTTAGGAGCCTCGATGCGAGGCGGCGGCGGAGATTCCGACAGCGTAGACATTTTACGGGGAAGACTGCCACGTGGTCTGGATTGATGTGAATGCAGAAAGGCCCATTGAAAAGTGAGTGTGATTCTTGTCATGATATATTCGGTAATTCTATCCAGCACAGCTAATTAGAATAGGATAGAATTGCCATCCTCAATTGTCTAGACCGGGCGCCATGGCCGAATCCGGACAGCGCGGGCCTCATGTGCGGGAGATCGGGAGTTCTGTTCCTGGTCGAGGTCAAACCAATGACTTATTATAAAATTGATACTTGTCACTTCTTATCCAGGCACTCAGCATCATTAGGATAAGGCAATGACTGGTTGTCTCACTGTCAGGATAATATGACTGAGTGGGATATTGGGTCATGGTGCTGGTGGTCTGGCCTCCCAGTGGGGAAGCACTATAAAGTCACCATAAGTGCACACTGTCACAAGTCGGTACCCATCCTGATGTGGCCTTAGATGTTGCCAAGACATAAGGCTCAATAATCAACCAAGCAATTGCCCAGTAATGTTCCTCTGGATGGTCTTCGGTTTCTGTAAGCTTGGCATTGGTGAGCTTTGCGTAGAGGATGTGGCGATTGAAACTTGTGCGTTAGTTGTTGGTTTTGTTTACTCTCACATCTTTGTAGGGTGTATCCACCGTTATTGGGTTTAGCTTCATTGGTTTAATGATACTGGCATGTGAGATTAGAGCTCGTCTGAACGATCTGTGCTGCTGGTGGATGCCGTGGTGTGATGGTGATTGCAGTAGCTATGGCGTTGGTGGTAATGGGGGCTGATGGTCGTGGTGTTGTTGTTGGTGGTGGTGGGGTCGGCGTCTTGGTGGTGCGGGTGGAGATGGTGGTGAAGGTGTTGGCGTTGGTGTTTATGGTGGCAGTGGTGTTGGTGTTGCTGATGGGACTGGTCGTGCCTGTCCTGGTAGAGGTGATGGTGGTACTGATGTCGGCGATGGTAATGATGGTGGTTATGCTGATGGTGGTGATGGTATTAGTGGTGGTGGTGTTGATGGTGGTGAAGGTGGTTGTGGTGCTGATGGTGTTGCTGTTGCTGTTGCTGCTGGGACTGATGGTGCTGGTCCTGGTAGTAGTTATGGTGGTTCTGGTGGTGCTGGTGCTGGTGCGGTGGTGTTGAAGGAGTGGTGGTGGTGCTGAAGGTGGTGGTGTTGCTGATGGTGGTGGCGATGCTTGTGGCACTTCCCATGGTGGTGTAGGTTGTTGTGCTGGTGCTGGGGTTGTTGCAGCTGGGACTAGTGGCGCTAGTCCTGGTAGTGACAATGGGACTGATGATAGTGGTGATGGTGGTGATGTTGCTGGGTGTGTTACTAGTGGTGGCGCTTAGTTAATTACTTAGTATAGATCCTACATTCCCGTCTAGGTTTTGCCAAACCAGAGGCTCTCCTCTGGGGTTCCTCCAAGAGGAATCCCGGCCTGCTTCCCGGCGACCCCGCTAGGGTCGGGCTACAGGAAACTCCCATCAGATAGTAATGAACGATTTACACCCTCACCCCGCGCTCTTATGTCAGTGCAAGACATTAACAATACCACTGGCACCTATATGGGAAAGGTTTCATAAACGATTTCCACCACTGACCTGCCCTCTGCTGGTCATTGTGTAACATCCTATGTGGAAGATATCCTACCGAGGATGTCTACCATCAAGATGCCCTCTGATGACAGTGGCAACAACTAATTCTATCGGTAGCAGCTCATTTGGAAAAGATCTTATATAGAATTTCAACCACTAATCCATCCTTTGATACAGGTGGGGAAACTAACTAATATGCCAACTCATCGTACAGCAGGATGTGTGGTCAAGGGTTTATAACATCTTTCCACTATGAAAGCTGCCCTCTGAAAACAGTGGCAATACCTTTTTCTTTTGTATTCATCGAATAATATCTCTTGTCAGCGCCGGAGCACTGGTCTTCCGGCCGTACAGTACAACTCCTTAATACATAAATGATACTACTATCAGTTGTAATAGTGACTGCATGCAAATCCTGTTTGTTACTAAAAGTATTATACATTTTATAAATCAAGTATCAGCTGTAGTAGTAACTGTGTACACATCCAGTCCAATAAATGTATCATGCATTCAGTGAATATGTATTACATGGTGTAAAGTCGCCGGCTGGTGGTGTGGGTGGTGTGGACAAGCCAAATGAAAGCAATACAGGTAATGAAGGAAAATAGGTGAAGAGTGAAAGTAGGAGAGTGAGACTCCTTCATTTATTGGTTTATATAGGTTTTCTAGAATCCAACATGTCAGTGGTCACATGGTTTAATCCACCAATCAGAGTACAATATGCTGTTGCCAAGGCTTAGCCACACTGGTTACAGTGCCCTGTAGTGGTCAATGATCCATAAATAACACCATGGGGGGGAGGGGGTATGTGAGGTGACTCTTCCAAAGAGTGTTCCTAGCAAATCCCAGAAGTGACACTCATCCAAAGACTATTCTATTATACAATGTCTATACCTAATGAGTAATAGTTTACCAACTTCACACATCCCTCATATGCCTTTGGTTTTTATATATTACCTTTTATCATTATATAGACAGTTTGTAATTTATTATAGTAATTTCGCATAGGTCCTCATGCCTTTATATCGGAAGATTTTACAATGGGTTTAGAATTGTCTTTAAACTTTTTTTTTGTTTCCCTTGTTTCACTTTAAAAAGAAATATAACAAAATATATATACCTATTTTCAAATACATGTTAATGTCGTGATCACTGCATATGCTCCTTGAAAACGATATTATACACTAAACAACATAACTTTGAGCCAGTCGTAGTGGCAGAATCGATAGAGCGCAGGCTACAAGGACTGGTTAGCACTGTATCAGAATAATGTGACCGTGAGGGATATCGGATCATGGTGCTGGCAGCCTGGTCTGTCAGGGCAGCCCTATAAAACCGCCATGAATGCGCACTCTAACAAGGCAGTGCCCATCCTTCTGATATGAATTTTGGATGTTGCTAGGATACAAAACTACAAGAAGATAACTATAACACTAACCATCAATAACAACCTTTCCTACATTAATATCAAACAATACTGAAGAAACCCGTCTTATTTAAACAACACCAGCTGGACAGCCCATGACGGGAAACCCGAAAATATTAAAGCCAGATAACACATACACCAACAATATAAGCAAATCAAATCCAAACAAACATAACCCAACCACCTATTATGTACAAGCCTATAACATGTAAATAGAGTAGGTTAGTATAGAATTAAGTAGAAAAAAGTCTTCCCAAGAAAACCCCCAAAAACATTAACATAGATCACTAACCCAAGATATAACTTTAAGAAACACAAAACTATAACTGCCCAGCATTGAAAACAAGCTCGGTCATCTGAACTTTCATGCTATGGACAGCATAAACACCCCATCAAAAAACATAAAAAACACCACGAAAACGTCTAAATATATCAGTATGTGTCCAAGTCCTATGAGGCATATCTGCTTAGTTCCCCATGTCACCGCTTCGTGACGGTGGCGCTCCGATCACCGCCGGGCTGGCGGGAATCTGGTCAATAACGGAACCGTCTTGGCGTGATCGGGCCACCACCCTTTATCTTTCAGCTCGGCTGACGCACGCATCAAAACATGATACACACCGCCTCCTTATCACCCCCATTAATTTCGCCCAGTGATTTGTGTCGGACTGTTATTATGATCCCCAATAATCCTTTGTCATTGACACACCATTAGAACGGTATGGATGGAGATTGTGGTCCTTATATTAATTTCTTTTATATGGGTTCATCTTTTCTTTCTTTGTTGTTGTTGTTGCTGAGCTTCCAAGTTCCAAGCCAGTCATAATTTCCGGGGGCACTTCCCGGAAATTCGATGAGCACTTTGCTCATGGAAGATTATTTCATTAGCCTGATGTATTTATATCAGTATGGGGCGGTGGTGATGGGGATGTAGAGGGGTGGGGGTCCTTTAAGGCCAGCTATCAGGGTCAGTGGACACCGAGGAAATGGAATTATTAGTGAAGTATGTATTAGTATAGATCAGAGCAGCAGGTCAGCATTGACAGCTATGCTAGTAATGTTCAACAAACATATGGGTTCGAGTTTCTCCGGATTTTTGTTAGAGTTAGTTATTGGTTGGTTGTTGAATAACAACATTTAAGGTCATATCTGGATAGGTACCGACTTGTCATAGTTCACACTCATGGTGACTTTATGGTGCTGCCCCAGTGGGAAATCAGGTCGCTGGCACCATGACCCAAAATCCCACTCAGTCAAATTATCCTGACACTGAGGTGACCAGTCCTTTCCCTATCCTATTAATGCAGATTGCCCTGCTAGGAAGCGACAAGTATCAATTGTATAAGTTATTTGTTTGACTCAACCGGAAACCAACCTCCTGATCTCACATCTGCGAGGTCCACGTTCTACCGATTCGACAACCACGCCTAATCTTTTTTTAATTTTTTAGAGACACATATTAGGTTGCTAATTATTAGCTATTTCACTTTAATTTGAAATGCATTTGATTCAAAATGGTGAATTTTGGAGGTATTTGAAGTGAAAATGGGACCACATAATTGTGGGCATGCACTTCCGAATACCGGATATATACAAAAGCAGAGGCTGAAGTAAATTATTCCTTTCTCTGCATCAGTAACTAGTTGGCTGATTACTTCACCAGTTTGATCTGTATTTGACCACCTTGACAAGCTGCTAGGATACCCCCATTCATATATCAGTACCTGTCCTCCTGTACATCAAATGTTGCAATTGACATAATCAATGACTCCACCCATTCCTCCTTTATTCCCGGGACATAACAAGCATTGTTCATGTTGGTTCGCCAACATGGGTAATTTCCGCATGAACAAGGAGTCTCCCCAGTCACGCCACCTGGGTTTGATCCCTACCTGCCCTTACCTGGTCACCATGCCCCTACCTGGGTTCACGCGAACCAAGTCTCTCGCGAGATCTCTGACGTCACGGCCACCCATCGTCGCCCCCAAGAAATTATCAAACATCACTATGACCCCAGCAGCTGGACGAGCAACACACGACCCTAACTCAGCTGCCCACCCATCCCTTCAAACGTACAAACAAACTTAAGCGGCAGGGTTGAGGGCCTGAGTCGACAATCAAATTAATGGACGAACATCCAACTTGTGACTTTATTGTTTATTGACTAGTACAACCATATATGTTATTGAATAAAATCCATTGCAATGAGCTGCTTTTTCGCCTTGTCAATAACTCCAAAAGCCTACAAGAGCGTGCAACAAGGGTCCGTATACAGTCCTATGACAGTAGGCTAGTAGACATGGTCCTATGACAGTAGGCTAGTAGATAATAACTAATGTAGAGAAGGGAACTTATAGGTGGTAGTGTCCTTATTTATGTTCCCATATTCATATCGCAAAATCATGTGTTCTGGGTTTAACATAAATTGGCAGTTCATGACGGATCTAGGTAGAATAATCAGATGACTGTCGACGTTGTCTGCTAGTCTGGGAGAGTACGCTTGTAAATAGAACCGGTATGACCCATGCGAAACCTGACACCCAGATGGCTGTCTAGTCTTCCATATTGACTTCAGCAATGGCAGAGCATTTCCGGTGTCGATCTTCTGATATATATATATATATATACATATGTATATATATATACACATACATATACATACACACATACATACAGTACAACCTCTCTAAATGGACCGACCGTGGGTCCGACTTTGAATGGCTATTTATAGAGGTGGTCGCTTTAGGGAGTTTTTTTTATTGTTTCAATGATATTGTATGTGCAATCGTTTGGGAACCAATTAAACCGATCAATATACGGGAGTGGTCAATCTGTGGAGGTGGTCGGTTAGAGAGGTTTTACTGCACATACATATATAAATATATATGAGTCGGCCTCACGAAAATGGGCCAATTGGTGGTCAATTTAAGATGTCGGCATCACAATTCTTAAAGGGTAGTGCATTTCTTTGTTTCATATTAAATTATCCTAGAAACAAATAGGGTTGTTGTATTTTCTCTACCTTTACATTCAGGATAAATTTAAGAACTTTCCAACCCCTCTGTCAATGTTAAACTATAATTATGCTGTTCCATGCCGACATCCAATGCTCGACACCAACATCTTTAAAAGATGTTGGCGTCGCAATTCTTAATGTGTAGTGCATTTCTTTGTTTCATATTAAATTATCCTAGAAACAAATACGGTTGTTGTATTTTCTCTACCTTTACAATCCGGATAAATGTAAGGACTTTCCAACACTTGTGTCAATGTAAACTATAATTATGCCATTCGATGCCGACATCCAATGCTTGACGCTGACAACTTTCCCCGATTGGCCTATTTTCGTGAGTCTGACTCATATATATACACATATCTCAGAATTTTAGTATTTGTATGTGTATATATATATATACATATATAAACACATGCAAATCCTGACAAAGAGGACATGCGACGCAATTTCACGAGAGCACCTGCTCCTATATCAATAATTGTAAGTTTCAGCAATAAATAACCTAGACAATTTGTGGCAATTAAATCAATTTGTTTAAATCAGCAGTAGATTATGTACAATATCTGAATGCAAATACCTGACACATCATAACTGACTTGTTTTATTATTTGGATGGTTGCATTTGTAATGCTCGTCCTGTATTATTATTCTGAATAGGACATCTCCAGTTTATCCTTCATTTTGAGCCACCTGTATCTTCATCATGTGCAACTAACTGCGCTGCTCTCATCCCCTTTGACTGAGAGGGAAAGAAAGCAAGATATATATATATATATATATGTGTATATATAAAATGTATACACACATGGAAAAGAGAGATATATATATACAAATAAACGATACATATACATATATGTACGTTGAGGACACGTCCACGTCCACCTCCATATATATATATATATATATATATATATATATATATATGTATGTGTATATATACATATATAAACACACTGAATCAAGGCGGATCTCAGACAATACCAGTCAGCAAACCGGCAGCCATTCCACACACACGCCCACACACAGTAGTCATGTAGCTGTAACCATGGAAACGCGTGGCGCTCAGCGCATCCCACCATTGAGGACACCTTGTTCTCCAGTTCGCTGCAATTCCAAAAGGGGAGTGTGTAGAAAAAAGGATGTTTCTGCTTGCATAACCACCTGAACCAGCCCCTTCCTACTTCTCCCAACACACACACCCTACACCAAATCCCCCATCTCCATCCACTTCCCCCCTGCTAAATAATCCTCGAAGCTGTGAATAATTCAAGCAAAATCTATTTTTGTGTTTTGTGTCTATCTTACCACTGCAAACGTGTACATGTGACATTGAGGAGCGGTTGCTCAAGCTAAGATTCCTTATATGCGGCATGCGGCATGCGGCATGCTAATGGTGTATATGCGGCATTGACATATGCCAACCCCCAACATTTGTTGGGGTTTTTCCTCCAAATTTGGGAAGGAACAATATTGTTTTCTATGGTAAATGCAACAGTATTCGCATTCGCATGCCGCACCGATCGGTCCATGGGTCAATCCATTTGCTGCAGTCACATTCGCATTCGCATTCGCATTCAGATGTGTGGAAGCACCACTATTCATTTACATGTTTTTTTGTTTTTATTCGCATTCACATTCGCATTTGCATGCTGCATACCGCATATAAGGAATCTTAGCTTTAGCCATCCAAGTCCTGTTATTTTCTTTTCGCTTTGCTAGATGTATCATGCAGAAGTGCAATTGTGTGCCTGCTAATTCTAATTCTGCAGGTGTTTTAAATATATATTAAATCTGACTGTCCGCGCTGGTCTGGGGGCAGTATTTGAGCGACACAAGACCAGATCAATATATATGGGCAGTTTTCTTTTCTTTTCGTGTTGTCACATTATATAGTCATAGTGTTTTGATTTAAGAGTTTGAGATTCCAGCCACTTAACCCTAACATGAGTCTAGATCTTAATAGTTGGGTTCGGTGGGTGGTGAATTTTGAACCGAAGAAGTACAGATCCGATCAAACGAGATGCTCTGGCCAAAGTGAACTTTAAGCGGTTTAGGTCGGAACTATTTCAAATTTTACTCCAGGTGGCGCATCGATCGGTGGCCATTATTAGTTTGAATCTAAGTTGGTAGGGGGCAGTAGTGATAACATCCATAGTAACGAAGTCTGGTTCACACGCTCAATTACCCATGTTGCGAATCAACATGGACAATAACCAGACGCAGCTGGTATCAGGGTTTACTGGGGCCACTCGCAGGTGGCGCCCGTGTGGCAGAAGCAGGAACTAACTCCTGTGACAGTATGATAATAAATAATAACTATTGTGAAGGGATCTGGTAAGTGGTAACGTTCTTGTTTATATTCCCATAATAGATCAGAGAGCACACACACATATATATATATATATATATATATAAATATAAATATATATATACAGTAAAACCTCTCTAACCGACCACCTCCACAGGTCGACCACTCCCCTATATCGATTGCTTATTTGGGTCCCAACAATACTATTGTTACCATATTCTAACTCCCTAAACCGATAACCTCCCTAAATGGACCACTTAAAGTCGGTTTCAAGGAAGGTCGATTTCGAGAGGTTTTACTGTATACATAATGTATATATATATATAATGCCCAGGGAATTAAGTAAGGCTGGTTTCAAAAATGCCATTTCCCTTACACCCCAAATAAGCATATACGCATATAATGCTAGTTTCTTTATATGATATCGGTCCTCGGGATATAAATGCATGGATATACATACCCGTAGTAGTACCAGATATAAGAACGGAGTATATGGATGGGACCCAATAAGGTAGTATGTGTAACTCCCGGGATGATGCAACCATATGTAAAATATTCCGATTTACAGCATTGGTGGGGGGAATGCAAATGTTCTATTATTGATCGGGTATACGTGACCTTGTGCATGTATGTGTATATGAAGGTGCTGGTGGTGCCTGATTTAGATGTAAATAGACAGTGGTGCTGATAGGACTGTGTGTAAGGGGCACTCAGAGTCTACCCCCTCCCCCCTCTGCTAGTCAGGATCACCACACTCAGGTTCAAGGCAGGTGGTGGCCAGGGGAGCCACACAGCTTGGTATTGGTGGGCAGATCACTGGTAACCATGGGGACCAGGAATGCTGAATCCCTATTCATAGAGCTAGAAATGCTTGTTTCTCATTGGGAGAATAGGGTGAAGTGATAATCTATACTGAATCCATGTGCCATATAAATAATAAACCAGAGGGCTTGACTCTCTCTCTTCTTTCACACTTTAAACTCTTTCTTTCTCTTTGTCTGTATTGATTTCACTATAGCCTGCCTACACAACCACAGATTTGAGCCGTAGACTTTACATACTGGTGACTATGACAGGTGGTAAATATATTAGTTGTAGGAAGCATTCAACTTTACTTCATGGAGACCTAGTCTTTACACATATATGCGGACCACTTCTACCCTCTTCTAGGCATATGTAGTAAATTATATATTTCCTGTCAATAAAGTCAGTATGTTTGGAGTCATTCATGATGTGCATTACACGATTGCAACATATAATGTACCGACGTTCAACACCGATATGAATGGGCACATTCTTGACAGCTTTATAGTGCTTTATCATTGGTATACCACAACCATGAAAACATTACGCAACATTTAACTCATTCAAATTGTCTGTGCAGAAAGGAATATTAAGTCAATTTGATAGAACTGTTAATCGTGGAAACCGGACTTGGTTTCTGTCAGTTTCCCCCAATCCGCTGATGTGTGACAGCTGCTTGATAGAAGTTACTTAAAAGTAAAGGCATGGTAGATTATAACGATCAATCTATAATATTCATCAAAAGAACATGACAGAGGCTCTAAAGCACTTGACTGACCAACTCTTAGATAGCTATACATGGATTTTGTTTATAATTTATGTTATTGATGCTACAGAGATTTTAATAACCTAAGTTATCCTCAGGCCTAGTTCCTAATATACTGCCGGATCTCATACTTAAACCCCTCATTTACCAAATGTAAAACAAGAACAAACAACAACAACGATGACAACCAAATGCAGCCACTCAAAATAAATACGGAGCTTAATCGTCCGGTACTAAGCACTGACGTGTGGGGCACTATTCCCTTGTCTTCTACATAATTCATGGCTTAGTTTATATTATATTTTATTCAGATGTCAATACCATAAGTTGCTGTTATTATCAAGAGAGATCAACCCACAAATAAATCGTCCCCCAAAAGAGGAAATAAACCTCATATTTGTCATAGGGGGTGATGACATTGGGAAATATTGTTCCTAGAACGGGACTCGAACCCACATCTCTTTGCATTCCGGGCCAGTGCGCTAACCATTACACCAGCCAGGCTCCCTGATATCAACACGCTACCCACGCCTACCTGTCTATGCGGCTCCTTGCCTGAGAGGTCAGTGCAGGCCACTACGCTTGTAACGATGAGTGCATGAGCTTCAAATAGTGAATATTAAAATTGACACCTAAAGAGATTCAGGTAACTTAAATCTAGTTATTTGGTATTCTTTCCCCAAAGGAGATGGAGAGGGATATGAATCCAGTCGATAGCTATCAAAGGGCGTTGATATAGGAGATGATCCACCACGATGGTGGTGCAGAGGAAACAGTTACTGCGGTAGATTATAGAGCACACATATACAGTAACACCTCTCTAACCGACCACCTCCACAGATCGACCACTCCCCTATATCGATCGCTTATTTGGGTCCCAACAATAGTATTGTGACCATATTCTAACTCCCTAAACCGATCACCTCCCTAAATGGACCACTTCAAGTCGGTTATATGTATGGTTGTGTTATAGCTATGCTTATGACATTTTGCCTAATTCTCAACCCGGCTTGTCTTAATATAGCAGGCACCCTGTTACCATATTAGTCAAATACAAATGTTGTATTTCTATCATCCATTTCATTGTAAGGATATATCGGATATACTTTTACCATTCTCCCACATTTTGTTACCATTTTTTCCCCCGGAGACATTAGACAGGTGGAACAATTGAGGTAAATGAGTAGAGCTGCCATGCTTCGGCAATGGAACGACATGACCAACCAAATGCAGGTAAATAATGTTTATTCACTTTGGCGCATTAGCGTATAAGTCCAGCCCTAAGAAGGAAAGGACAGAAAAGTGGTAGGGTGGTGGGTGTGAAAAGTTTGCGCATCGACGGCTCACTGAGAACTGAAGGGATGGGGGAGTGTGGATAATGGCAGAAAGGGTAAGAAACACCCGCTGGACAATGGTTATATGAGGAGAGGACAAACCTGTCCATCCCCCCGAAGATGAGTCTGGGACGCAACGAGGAGGGCTGGGTTCGGGAGCGGAGGCGGGGCGGGGGCGGGGGCGGGAGCGGGGGCGGGGCAGTTGCGGGGCGATTGGAGGCGGACTGTATGGATGCAAACTGTCGGATGAATGTTTGTTTGTTGTTGTTTGTTGCGGTTTTACTTCCTGGAAACATATAAGGCCATATCAGGACGGGTACCGCCTTTGTGACAGCGTACAACCATGGCGACTTTTTAGTGTTGTCCCACTGGAATACCAGGCCGCAGGCATCATGAACGAATATCCCACTCAGACACATTATCCTGACATTGCGACCAATCAGCAAGACTGGATGTACGTTACCTGCACAATGGACACGCCTCAGGGCCGAGATGAAATAGAATAAGATTCATAATGAATCATGTTGGTAGGGTTGGCGTCATATGTATGTAGCATATACAGTTAACCTGAGGAAAAAAGCGTTTGAGTAGTGGCAATGACACAAAAGGGACACAGCTGGCAGTTTTATGGTAGACTGTGTGAGAGGAAATATTACAATGGTTTGAACGCCTTCCTTATTTTTATCCACATAATGGCTTATAGAACGCGTTTTGATAGAAGACAGAAGAAATTGTTTCATAAGAGGTGGCTTTCATGATTGTTTGTGTCAAAGAGACATGTCAATGAAGGAGAAGGGTTGTGGTTGTGCAATCTGTTCCATATGTTCCATCTGTTACAGCCCGGGTGGGATAACGGAAATATAAAAGCCAGATAACATATCCAACAACAATATAAATCAAATCAAATTCAAACAAATATTATGTACAGGCCTATGGACATGTAAATAAAATAGGCTAGTATAGAATTAAGTAGAAAAAAGCGGAAAACTCTTCCCAAGAAAACCTCAAAACACTAACATAGAACCTTTAAGAAAACAACTAACATAGTAATAAAAATAGAACAAAAATACAATGCCAAGAGGGCCCCAACAAACTAACATAGGCTACTAAACGTACCAACAGACTATCTATCTGCTACTGAAATGCAGACAATCAAATAACTTATCAGCAGCTACTGCTTGGTAAGACAACACCAACACTACAGCTTGCCAGCATTGAAAGCAAGCCTGGGTACCCGGAGCTTACATGCTATGGACAGTATAAATACAGCCTCAATAACAAAAATAAACAAAATAAAATCATTTCATTGTAGAGTCCTCACCAAAGGAGGGAGAACGGGGCAGTAGTACAGACAACAAGGGACCCAGATACTGATATAGTGCTAGCAGTTTTAGGTGGCGGTTTCAATGTAGATAGTGAACAATCGAAGAATGTTGGTGGATTACCTTTGTTATTTGCATTCACATAGTACTTATCTTCAGCGACCCCCGTGATCGACAAAGCCCTATATTAGTTCAGTTGATTATCAGGAGAACATTTGGATAAATTCAGAGCTGTCGGATGAATGGTTTGTTTGTTGTTGTTGTTTGTTGTTTGTTGTTGTTTGTTCTGTGTTGTTATTAGTTGATGGTATGTGTGGTTTGTCAGTGTGTATTAGTATGTGTTGTTTCGTATGTGTGTTGTTGTGTGCTGTTGTTTGCTGTTGTTTGTTGGTGGTTGTTGTTTTTATTCTGCAAATACACCGCACATTCTCGGGTAGATACAAATGTTATATATACAAATATATATGCATTGGTTATTGGAGTTTGACGTCATGGCAACATTTAAGTTCATATCAGGACGGGTACCGACTTTGTGACAGTGCACACTCGGCATCATGAGCCAATATGCCACTCAGTTACATTATCCTGACACTGAGCTACCCAGTCATTGCACTGTAGTAGTAATGCTGTAGCACAAGCTTCAATGTTGTATATCGTCGGTTTGATTCGGCTAGGAATAGAACTGTCTACCTTCCACACATGAAGCCTGCACTGTAATGATCCCATCCACCGCGTCCGGTGCAGTCCGTTGAAGACAGGTAGTGGTATAAATTATCTATAACGTAGACAAATATAAGACAAATCGTCTTATATTTGTAGTACGCAGGTATTGCAATACCTCAGGGAGTTTTATGCCCCTGCCCTGCAGAGTTGTAAACCACTGCCTTGTGGTACATGTTCTTGACAGAACCGAAGGCTAAGGGCACAAATCCTAAACAGAAAACCATGTCACTGTGGCAGCATTTAGGGCGGTTGATGTATGGAACTCCCAACATCTCCTGACTAGCCACTCCCAGGACAAATAGTTTTGCGCCTGTCTGGACATGTTCTTGCCGGTGTGAAACCTCTAATTGCTCCCCGAGAGAGTGCTGCTGGTAACTTGCAAAAGCCAGTAGCACTTCAACACTTTTGCAGGGAGCTTTCATGAAATGATGGTCTTATTTTCATTAATCCTAGTTTCTCAATTGATACCTGAGTATTGGTTCCTCGGTCCTAATGTAGCAATACCCATTTCTTTTCTCTGATACCCCATAAGGACAACATTTCCTAGAATGCCTTTGGCTGGGTCAATATACTAAACAGAAAGAATGACTCACACTGTCCTATGTATGGCACGATGCAAGCACAAAAAGCATAGTAGAAAATACCATCCTTAAATCACACATGACATATCCTTGAAACAAGAACAAGTGGATTGTCTATTTTACGAGTCTAATGAAGTTCTGTTTCGTAATCAATTTTCATTCATCAAGGTCAATGAGGATGACGATTTAAAGCGTAAGCTATTCAGACATCTCTTTTTTGGTTACAAGAAGTAAATACTCGTTTATAAAGTAAATACCGAAAAGTATGAATACGATTGATATTATATAATTATATGCATTCTGACTATAACTGAAGGTAGGGGATTGTCATGGGCAATCAGTTTGATCATGATTTGAGTAAAAGAAGAACTGTCTTGATCACTTCTCCAAAAAACTTGCACTGGTGCAAACACCTACCACAATCTTCTTGGCGTGTAGCCTCTAACCATCGGTAAATTATTTCAACATGTATTTGTTATTACACTTGGTGATGAAGCATGAGACATTTCAATCACAGACAATTGGTCTTCCTCATTCCACTGCTCCTTACCCAATCCTAGTAATGCCATGCACCGGGCTAGATAGGGACAAGTATCAAGAATTGCTGTGATTTGCCCAGGTTTCTGAACCGCACAGGCTCAAGTCCCACAACCCACCAGACGTAGAGCAGATGCTCAACTCATTTGGCCATTGCGCTCCTCATGCCTTGTTACCACGAATGTGTTATGCTTTTCCCACCCACCACCCTATCTTTTTCTCCCCCAATTCCCTGTGTCTACCTCGGTAGCGTTATTGCTTGAATGATACCGTGATGTCATTTCAACAGGTGATGGACTTGTGGCATCGCTTTCCAATAGTCTCACCCACTGAGTGCCCTGCCTCATCTTTCTTTCAGTCCACGGCCTGTTTCTCCCATCCATTTCCTGTAGCCCATTACCCACATCCTGCCTCCGTTCCGCGGCATTCATCTCCTGCCCGGCCTCATCCCCTCTCCGCGCCGATTCGCATGTCTTCCTTACTTCCCCGTGCCCGCCACTCATCCCCCGTTCGCCGCCGCCCGCCGCCCGCCGCTCCCGCCGCCCCCGCCCGCTCCTCGGTATTCACCTAGTGCTGGCTGTCTCCGCCAGGCTGCGCATCGATCACCTTTGTCACAGCAGTAATCCTCGTGTAATAATATATTGCAAGGTTACATCTAGATATATATATATATATATATATATATATATATGCCTACACACAAATATATATATATATATATATATATATATAAATAGCATGAACAATACATATAATATAGAGAAAATACATCTCTGCCCCTTTATACTCATATAATAACTTAAATATTAAAACCTCTCTAACCGAACACCTCCACAGACCACTCCCCAATATCAATAATTTGATCTGGGTCCCAACAACACCATTATAACCATATTCTGACTCCCTAAACCCACTACCTCCCTAAATGGACCACTTAAAGTCGGTCCCAAGGGCGGCAGATTTAGAGAAGTTGTACTGCATATCTGTGTATATTGTATAAACAGACGAAATACAACATATGGGGGTGTCGTATACATGTGTAAACTGAACCATTATATACATATATATGTGTTTTTTGTAAGTGCATATTTCTGGCTAACATTACTGTCAGAGTTGGTTAGCTAAATGCGATGAGTTCTAACTAACGATGATGGTGGGGGCACCACTCCTATGGCCCTGTCACACTACGATGTAACGAGGTCAGCGTAGGCATAACGTGAAAATAATTATATTACGTCAAACTTCTTGGCATAATATGCAAATTCGGGACATCAATGCCGTGTATTTGACATGAGCGTAATGTCAGTATAGCGTCGTGCCAACCAACAACCAAACAACCAAACAACCAAACAACCAACCAAACAACCAAACAACCAAACAACCAAACAACCAAACAACCAAACAACCAAACAACCAACCAAACAACCAACCAACACACAACCACAACCAACCAACAAACAACCACAACCAACAACCAACCACCAACCACCAACCACCAACCACCAACCACCAACCACCAACCACCAGCGTGGTGAGCATCGCTCGACTAACATACACCTAACATCATCGACGTTCGCCTAACGTGTTCATGACATGAGTGTGACATGACCCGAACGTCAGAGCATCACGTTGAGCTATGTTGAAAGTTTTGAACATGTTGAAAACCTCAACGTAGCTCAACGTAACACGATGTAACTCGACATATCTCGACGTCTGGCTAACGTAACGATAACGTAACCCAACGTACCTCAACGTAATGATGAAAAGTCAGCTATGCCAGGATTACGTTGGCTCTTACGTCGTAGTGTGACAGCCCTTTTACATTTCAACTCAAAATATTGAATCTCTATATATTACATCCGTTTAAAAACAGCAAAAGAAGGTCATCAAGAAGCAACGATGGTCCGTTACTAGCAATGGTAACAGATCTAAATGCAATGCATATGATCGCAGTGTACCTAACATGAGTGCCAATATTTACGATAAACTTACAGCTGCAACTTGAAATGCAGAAATCATAGCAGTGTTTAAGAATCTACTGACAAATAATTTAAACTACAAAACCAGATGATGTTTATATGGACTAACACAAAGTACAGTAAAAGCTGAATGTTGAGCTGTTGCAAGCTACAAACAGTTACAAGCCATAAACAAGAACCAAGAACACAACATTATTACTAAAACTAAATTCAAAACATTTGAAGCAAATTGGATTAGTGCCACCCAATGGTGAAAATATGTGTTAACACAGTTATTCATTATGAGCAGGGTAAATAACTTCATCCCAAAAGGAAATAAATAAATATAAATAAAAACCTATTATCCATACCTCGCCTATCGCTAGGTATTAGTAGGATAGAACAATATCGGGATGATTCAAGGAGTAAATGACTTGATAAAGTAGAAATGAAGGAAATCTTATTTCAAATTTGAGTCTACAGATGTGTCTGGACCCACCCTACGAGTAAAAGTATGTACTACTGGTGCCTGAGCAGAACAAAAGGGTGATGCAGGGTGGACAGGGGGCCAGCTTACCGAGAAGCGCCCATGGCTAATGGTTGGCCAGCTTATTTACAGCAGTGCTGCGGTGTAAAATACAACTCAGGTGGATTGGGAGGAAGCCGCCCATCCACTGGTGAGTCGATCAGAGTAGCGGGGGAGGGGGGGGAAGGGACGGGGGTGAGTCAAATTAAATGCAATGTCACCATTGCTCACAATGTGACGTTGTAGTATATTGAGCAATAGTTTCGATCATTTTTGGGGCATAACATTAGAGCCACAAGGACTGTGTACTGACCAACATTAGTGAATAAGAAAAGCTGATATAAAACGTGGTGTTCTCTGTGGTGTAGTGGTTAGAGTGTCTTACTTTTTTCTAGGTCGGACTCCTAATCTGAAGGTTGGTGGTTCGATTTCCCATGCCCCCCATCTCTGCCAATCTGAATTTCCACCGCTGTGTATAACTTACAGCGTAATCAAAGGCTAGTTGCTCTCATACCATGTCTTTGTGGTGTGGGAGTTTAAAAATCCCTTGGGTTGGTAAAAGTCTAGGCTTGGGCTTTCTATCTACAAACTGTCTAATGGTGAAAACAAGTCTATTCAAACTTATCCATGATAGGCAGTATAAATCTTCAAGAAAAAATAAATAAAACCTCCACCACGGTAGTGGGTGTCGCATGGTAAGGGAAGGTTGTAATTCAATGACTGTTGCTAACTGCAATGCATCTTAGACACAGCTTCCAAGCGCCATCCACCGGCCGCGGTGTCCGAATATGTAGAGCGCGGGACTTGCGTGCGGGAGATGGGAGTTTGGCTCCTGGTCAAGTGAAACCAATAACATATAACATTGATACGTGTCGCTTCCTAGCCCGGCAGTTAACATTAATAGGATAGGCAAAGGACTGGTTAGCTCAATGTCAGGATAATGTGACTGAGTGGGATATCTGGACATGCTGCTGGTGGCCTGATTTCCTAGTGGGTCAGCACTATAAAGTCACCATGAGTGTGCACTGTCACAAGTCTGTATCCAACCTGTTATGACCTTAGATGTTGCCAGGATGTAATACTCCAACAACCAACCAAGATCCAATCTCCGTCCATCCCCACTGGTTTGAAGGTGATTAAAATATCGAGAAGCGTTCTGATCTCCAAGCCTTTGTGCGTTTCCAAAATAAAAAAAGCATAGATTCGACCATTTAGTCGGAACCAAGACCAATTATTTCATCAATGGTTATATAGCATATGCTTAATTTAAAAGGGAGTATGCAGTTTGATGTGTTCGGAACAGACAACAAGTAGATAAGTCACATGGGCACAAAGGCAGAGGTAACCAAAAGGGGGTGCTCATGGATAATTGACTTTGGAATAGAAAATGTGCCAACGAGAATGGATGAGGGATATGAAGTAGCACTATCTAGAGTTTATTATTATTTTTAATTATTCCGTTACTTACAGACATATATTGGATTATGGATAGACAGTTTTACGGTGACGATTGGAAGGATATAAGGGGGCGCTATCCTATTTTAAGATAATCCTTGAACCTGTGTAGTCCGATGAAAAAAATATAATTTTCAAAACCAAAACAGTGATCTAGATTTGATTCTACATACATAACTTCGATGCCAGTGCACTTATCAAATATTGGTCACCATATAGAACGGAATACCAAGCCAATTTAATAGAACCTGTTACTGCCAGGCCAGAGTTTTAGTTGTGCTTGTCAAAATTAAGTTTGTACGTTTGCACTTCAAATATCTCAAAAGTTAGCCAATTAAAATAGAAGTTACTTCAAACTAATGTATGATCGACTATAACAATCACCCTAATATGGTGCTGTACATTGTACATGTTGCGAAAACATGGGTAATTGAATGCGTATGACCGACGTCTCACCGAATGGATACAAAGCATCTCTATTCTATTTATAGATTAACCCCGCCGCCGGGGCTCGCCACCTGGCGTAAGAATTTGACGTTAACGAACTAACCGTTTTGATTCACTTTCCTCTTAGCTGCGGCTCGATCAACATATACTACTAAGCCTTGGGTTTTGACTGGAAGACAGCGTTAAAATGCCTCCAACAAAATCAACGCACTACAAACGGGACAAGGTCTCTACAACTCCTCAGTCTACTTCACCGAAGAAACAGAAAAAGAAAGGTCGAGGAAGATCCAGGTTGGTTGCTGATAATTCTACCAGTGCTCCTGTCGTATCTCGTTCAAGCCGCACTGTGGATCGGCGCGAGGCAAGGGATGACAGCACGGAGTCTGTCCCAGGGACACCAGCACAGAAAACAAAGGAGGACACACAGGCATCGCTGGCAATTGCACTCGCAGGGATTCAAAAACAAATATCTGACTTGTCCGAGGGATTCGAAGCACGAATCAATGAAATAACAAAAAGGGTTGACAGGCGCCAGAGATCCAGATCTCCCAGCCTGACACGCAGCCACAGACACGTCGCGCCACGTGAAGCCATATCAACTCAAGGCACCCCGGACGGTGCAGGCAGTCATCGACCAAGGGAATATACACGTACGGGCTCAACATCTCCGCGGCAGACGAGGAGACATCATGACGATCAGGACTATGATGATAAACGCAGGAGATCGGGTAGTGAGGCATCATACCGCAGACCCGATCGCCATCATGACTACGAACACAATGACAGGCGCTATCAGCTTAACCCAGGCCCATCATTTACCATGGACGGCTCTGATGACGCCCGCAACGAAGCTGTCAATGAGCTCCTCGTCGCCGCCGGTTCAGCGTTGGGAAAACGCAAAGGTACGAATATATTAGCACCTCACAAGTATGTCATACGCGGAAATCGGAACGAGAGGATCGGATTGGAGGAGGCATCATGGCACGAATATTTCGCGGCCATGTACCGTATGGCTAAGGACAAGAAGCTTCCACTCGGATGGGCGGAACACGTTAGCGAACACATGTATCAGCTCTCTGTGATGGCCGCTAACTGGGACTGGCATACATGTCGCCAATGGTCGGAGACCGTATTCACGATGATCGCAGACGGCCGCCTACCCAGAGGTTGGAAAGACGCATACGCCATCAAGGATGTGCAGCGCGATATTTGTGCGATTGGCACCAGGACCGAGAAGCAAAAGCAAGGATACCGTACCAACAGACGCAATGACGGGGCGCCGACGGCAGCGGCCGTGGGCTCAGACGGGAAACCTAGCACGGACCACACACGCCCGACATATGACAAAGACATGGACGGGAAACCTTGTAGCCAGTGGAACTGGGGCGAGGATTGTGGTTTCTCAACGTCGCACGGCCTGCAGCCAGACAGGAAAGCTCATTTGTGCGCCTGGTGTGCAAATAAATATAAGCGTGCCAACGCCCACCAGGAGAAGGTATGTTTCAACAAGAAAAGATTTTTCGATAAAGTAAATGGCCCAGCAGGCCCAGCAAAAGACAAAAAGGATTTTTAGACGCCAGTTGGACTGATTCCGCACAGTTCAACTTAAAAATATCGGATAGCACCGCGGAGAGTGGGATAGCAGAACCAGTCAATAATTTACGAAATGGCTCTGATTCAACTGGTGGGGGGAGAACCGTTCGTCACTCCACACATCAAAAGCGTGAGAACATTGAGCCTAATGACGAAACAATCACACGCCAAGTAAGGAAGCGTAAACGTGACGCTGATTTCTCACGAACAAGGAAACGACATGCACTTGCACCAACAGACGAGGGTCGGAGCGCAGACAGCCCATCAATCACGCTTAACTGCTGCCAGGCAGCCGGGAACGAGACAGAAACCACAGTTGAAAATATTGAAGACGTCGTCGCACGTGCACTCCAGGATGGCAGAGGCGACGTAAAAACTGATGTGGCCGCGGCAAGTGACCCAGATAACGAAGCACTGAGTCATTGTATCAATTCCAACCATAACGGCATCGCCGACGCTGACGGCCGCCGCCCAGACAACTGGCTGAGCGGGGGCAGGGGTCACGCACTGTCTGCACCTACATCGCCGCGCACTGCGGATACTCACATGGGAAGCAGACAACCAATTAAAATCCATAGAGACGCAAAGAAAATAGCTGAGGATAACAGCAATTACAAGCACGATGCTTACGACAAAGTGAAACGATTATTTCACGGGAGCCCACCACGCTATGATGATAGGCCACCCGACAGACTCCTGATCGAAGACCATGTCGACACTGATGGGATCGACCAGGTACTCGACATGGTCTCGATTGATCAGAGTATACACTACGACCCACCTCATACGCCTGCCACATACAGGCACAACCTTAACAACATTTGGCCATTTGTTAACGAGACACTCTGGACCAATCACCGTGGGTACATGAAAATTTACACTCAAGTTAGGCTTTCCGCTATCCCAAATTACATCGGGCAACGCCTCTCAATACCATCCGGACTAAAAATAAAAGCCTGGAGGGCTTTACTCGTCGACTACCATGACAAACAGCTACCGGATTTCTTGGAATTTGGTTGGCCTGCGGACTACACCGCCGATAAGCCTCCCATTTCATCTAAGGCAAACCACCACACAGACCCTGTAAATGTCATGCATATGCGCAACTACATAAACACCGAACTTGGACATGGCGCCATGCTTGGACCTTTCAAGGAGGCACCTTTCACACCATGGACGCAAGTCAGTCCTATGATGACTCGTGACAAACAAAATTCTGACAAAAAGAGAATCATAGTCGACTTAAGCTACCCCGGTGGAACAAGCGTAAATGCAGGCATCAGGAAGGCACAATATCAGGGACAGCCTGCCACTTACACCCTTCCCGGCATTTTGGACCTGGCAGATGAGGTGACCCGCTTGGGTCAAGGCGCCTTCATCTGGTGTGCGGACCTTGCCAGAGCTTACAGGCAGCTACGGGCCTGCCCACTATCTACTCCATTGCTCGGCATAACATTAGATGACCAAATCTACATAGACATCGCTCCTCCATTTGGCTGCCGCACGTCTTCCATCGCATGTGCGCGTACGACCAATGCGGTCGTTTACATGATGAGAAAACGGGGGCACCATGCGTTATGCTATTTAGATGATTTCGTTGGCGCGGCTGCAACGAAAGGGAAGGCTAACGAGGCATACTCGGATCTACTGCGCTTGGCAAAATACTTGGGCCTGGACCTGGCTCTCAACAAATGCAGCCCACCATCCAACGAGGTAGATTGGCTAGGTTTCACCATCTCAACGAGAGACATGACTGTGAAAATACCAGATGAAAAACTCCGACAAGTCATTGACGAGTGCCATGCATGGAAGAGCAAGAAACTCGCCTCCCGCCGGGAACTTCAGCGCTTGGTGGGAAAGCTCCAGCACATTGCAAAGTGCATCAGGCCTGCAAAAAGGTTCATGTCACGGATACTTGCAGCGCTCAGGGCAGCACCATACAGGGGAAAACACGCAATACCGGAGGACTTGGCACTAGATGTGTCTTGGTTCACGGACTACGCGGCACAATCCAATGGGATAGTACTACTACCCACCGCGGAGCGCACCAAATGGATCATCGAGTGTGATTCATCACTCAAAGCTGGGGGAGCACACTCGCCAACCCACTGCTTTGCAGCAAGATATTCTAGAACAATGATCGCCGCCCACCATTGCATTGCCAGGTTGGAAGCCATAAACCTGGTCGTAGCCCTCAAAAACCTGGCCCCGCCAGAACCCCACATGTTCACCATAATCGTGAACACAGACAATGCTACATCACAACAAGTCCTTAGCACAGGATCTGGTCGAGACCCCATAATCTGCGCATGCGCACGACAGATCTGGCTCTTCGCGGCAAAATTCAGCACCAATGTAGTAATACTACACAAACCGGGCAAGGACCTCGTGCTCGCGGACGCTCTCAGCCGCATGAGCTTCGACCCGGCGGCTGAGGAAGTCGCAAGGAAAATGACGACTGATCTCAAACTAACGACCATAGCCGTCAGCCATGATGATGCCCTCACTCCGATCCTCTAAGTAACCCATGAATCGCCACTAATATTTTGCCTCTCTTCATAGGTTACTCCCATCACCACCACTACCGGATCATCAACATCATAGCGGCGGGATTGGCACCGGGAACCTGGAAGAACAAATCGGTACAGGTCAACGAGTACTTGCACTTCTTCAACAAGGGAGGAGGGGATCCTTTGAGGCCGACTCAGTATGAGGTCATGTCTTACTTGCTACACCTGTCTGACACAAGGACGCCTGGCACTGTGATGAATTACATCAGCGGCGCGCGGACGTGGGTACAAGCGGCGGGCGCCCCAACTCAAAGTTTTGACACCTACCTGGTGGGTCTAGTCAAACGAGGGATCCAGCGTCAATCTACTCATGTCCCGGCACAGGCGCCGCCTCTGACCCCATCTGACATAAGGAAAGCCGTCAGGTTCTTCAGCGCTGCTGGAGACAATGGACCAGTCCTGGCGGCTTCTCTCTTAATAGCCTACTTTACGTTGTTACGGCAGAGCAACCTTTTCCTCTCATCATCAACTGTGGACTCAGGTCACGCGTTGCGTGCCCGCGACGTAACGCTAACACGGTTTGGCCTCAACGTGCACGTCAGGTCCTCAAAGACTCTCCTAAGGACTGATCCACCACGAAACATCGCAGTTCCGGCGATAACAGGCTCCATCTACTGCCCGGTCCGCGCCTGGACCAATTATGTGTCAAGGACACAGCCCGACCTTGAGGGGCCGGCTTTCATCACCACCGACGCTCTTCCACTACGTCCACGTGCACTACTGGACACCCTTAGGCTTGCTCTGGCCACCCAGGGCCACCCGGCACCAGGTGCTGTGACGCTGCACAGTCTCCGTCGAGGGGGGGCACAAGCTTGTGCCTCGCTAGGATCTTCAATCCTGGACATTAAAGAACTAGGTCATTGGACCTCAGACGCGGTACACTCTTATGTACCAAGATGCTCGATTTCTTCGGCACCCAGAACTTTAGCTACAAACTTTGGTCAATTTCTGTGAGCCTTGAAACCATGACATTGAACGTTGATTGTGACGATAAAAACATGACAATAATAAATCCCAATATTAAAGTCTGTCGGTCTTAAGCGTTTTCAATTGTACATGTTGCGAAAACATGGGTAATTGAATGCGTATGACCGACGTCTCACCGAATGGATACAAAGCATCTCTATTCTATTTATAGATTAACCCCGCCGCCGGGGCTCGCCACCTGGCGTAAGAATTTGACGTTAACGAACTAACCGTTTTGATTCACTTTCCTCTTAGCTGCGGCTCGATCAACATATACTACTAAGCCTTGGGTTTTGAGCCATCCCACCCACCCATACTGTTATGTTTGTGGGGTCAATTTCTGTGAGCCTTGAAACCATGACATTGAACGTTGATTGTGACGATAAAAACATGACAATAATAAATCCCAATATTAAAGTCTGTCGGTCTTAAGCGTTTTCAATTATACCGCAGGAGCCACTCCCTTAATTCTACCTGATCGGTGCTGTAAGTAATACAGCACTGATCAAACTTAAATTATATAGACTGTCAATTTCCAATTGTAAGATGGCCTGAAGACCAGTGCTCTGGCAATGACAAATGTCATATTCAGATGAACAAACACTTTACCAACAAAATATATATATCTCAGAAAATGAGGGAACATCTAAAGCATCGACTTTAAGATAATGCTTAGTGCTTCCATTGCACCCAGACATATATTGGATTAATATGAAATAGCATTATTCTAAGTTTAAAACAATGTTTAATGATTCTATTAGTTATATACACACAATGAAGTATACAGATACATTGGATGATTGGAGGGATATGAAAGAGCACTGTGCTGAGTTTAAGAGAATGCTTAATTATTCCGTTCCTTATATTATAATTAGCGTCATGTGTCATGTTTCTGTTACTTATAATAAGGTATAATCACAGAATGCAGAATGCATATACAATGTTACGGTGATGATTGGATACTGGCAAAGAGGAGAGAAATGAATACAAACACGAGAGTTGGCGCCATGGTTGTATTATCCTCATATAGCTACCAATACAGGGAGGGGGTAGGTAGTCTGCTGTATATACTAGACCTAGCAGGGAACCTACCCTTGTCCATTATCTATACTTGCATTATTATACAGGACATATATATGCACATACGTATATGGAATAAGACATTCAATGTTAAACATCCAGTACATGCTCCTAAAAGTGACACAGATGCATATGTACATCAGCAATTCATCGGAACAAAAGCTGCCTGCGTGATGGCCAAACAAAGGACGCACATAATTACCATGGCAAAGGACGGCATGCATGACCACATATGTGACATTTCACAGCCCCCCACACCCACCCACACACCCACCCCACCACACGCCCCACACAGACACGCATTATTCCAGACTCCACCTCAATGCCAAGAGTCTCGGCAGTAACTCCCACATATGACTCACGCAAGTCCTTACAGTGCGCATCGTGCGTGCGCATATGGAACGCTTCTGACATTTGCCTGAAGACATAACTGGTGTCCTTTCAGGGGCCTTGCGTTCATCATGTGAAAGGCCATTGTGCTTCTTTGGTTGCGGCTCATATACATATGGCAGAGACAGAGCGCGATGGATGCATAGAATATGCAGCAGCAACTCGATGCGACAGTATCTGTGTAAGTGTATATATATATATCACAGTTCACACACAGTCATGTATATATATAAGTATATATATAGCTATATATTTGCAGATATATATAGAGACATAGTAGTTACCTACATTTTCATTGGTACAGTGAGTGAGCATAATGGTTGGTGAGGCGTGGGTGAGTAGGTGACAGCATGTGCGACCTAATGAGTAGAGGTAACCAGCCAATGACTTAGTGGCTGGGGAGTATATGTGATCTTCTGACTAGTTATACTTGTATAATGGCCTATACAGCATATATATTCATTAATTCATGCAGGCATCTCCATGAATATTTTTTATATTATTAATATTATTTCAATAATTAGAAGATGCAAGCACTGGACCAATACATTTGGGTCAGCTCTATCAACTCTGATTAGTCTATTCTCAAGATAAATGTATAATGATATCATTAAAGAAAACAACCGATAATGGTAGATATGGAGTATCCACGATGTAAAGTCTAAAGCTTCTCAAGAATATGTATTTAATATTCCCGGGGGAGGCTAGACCCTCCCAGTTGTTAATCCAATAAGAACTGGTATGTATATGTGTGTATCAATCACTATGTGGTTTTATGATGATACATGTCTAAACTAATAAGAACGGGTGTGTATGTGTGTATATCACTGTGTTTTATTATGATATCACATGGCTAACATCAATTAACAACTATGATTTCTTTAACATTGGTCCGTGGTTTAGATGATTCATCATTTATTTTAAGTACATCAATTAAGGTGAGATTTTCTGAGATAAATATACTAGGGGGAATGTCATAACTGATATTAGTTTAGTTAGAATTAAAGTAAATTTGCCTCAAAATGACTAAATTAGGAGCAACTAGAAATGTAAACATGTTGGCTTGCTTCTCAAGATGTTGACCTATAGACTTCAGCAATAACAGGTTCTATTAAACTGACTAAGTGTGCCCTTCTATGCAGCAAGCAATGCTCACTACGTACACCAGCATTTAACTTAGATATATATATTCAAACCTAGATAAGTGATTTACTTTGAAAATGTAATGCTTTTCTCGAACTATTCAACTTTACTAAGAGCACAAGTATCTAATTTGGACATGTAGGATCAGCTGTAGGTAAGGGTTTTCACTTAAAAAATAGTGTGATGCTTTGATCGATGTAGGCAGCTTTAATTACGTATAATCTATTTGGAGAATTTGATGAATGTCATATTATTTATATTATATAAGTACCAATACTGCTGTCCGAGGCATTTAAGATAAATGCACCTTGAATGTCAGTCAGTGTCACCTGAATGAAGTCATAACTACCACTTTAATATGTTATCAAGACAATTCCCAATATTATTAAATATAACAATTGTATACACAATACATGTATACATCAATATATAGATATATATACATATATACATATGTACATGTCCACTATTGGGAATGTATTACTAAACAAACTATTTTAGTGGAGTTCTAGGGTGTCTATTCCAGGAGGCAAGTTTGGACTCAAGCTCGTCACTCCTGAAATTCCTGTGGTGTATTGCAATGAGAACGACCAGGGCATAGTGAACCATACTGAACCACAGTATGAAATGGCAGAGATATTTATACATTCACAGGTATCTAATCTTGCACTTTGAGTTATAAGATCCAATTCTAACCAGGCAAGTCATCATCATCATACTGTTGGTCGGTCACGATGCGACAAAGACTGCTTTCATTACTTGACTGCCACTCTCCATTTAGCTCTCTGCTGTGAGAGTGATGACCATGAGTCAGTCTTAATGTCTGTCAGCTTCAGGTTTCTCTTGTCGCAAGTCACTGCCATATAAAAAGCATATTGAAGCTGGTCGAAATGTCACCATTTATTTCTGGATAATTTTGAATTGTTAGTCCATTTGGTATACAATATTACCTTAAATCTGCTCACTCTGATGGGTTTGAATTTCTGGGACATTTATTTTTAGATAAATACATTAGGTTGATAATGATTATAATCCACTTTCCTTTAGTTTTAATAACCTCTATTTTAAAGAGCTAGCCTTTGATATATTTAAAGTGAAAATATGATACATTTATTTCTTGACATGCAAGTTAAAATGCTCGACGACATAGGCTTCAGCAGAGACACATTATGTGAAATTAACTTACTATTCTTTCTAGACAGTAACACATGCTTAAGGTTGCATAGTCCGATGGTTTTGAATTTCTGTATTTTTTCTTAGATAAATATATTAGATTGATCACTAGTATCTACTTTACATTAGTTCAAAGTTACTTTTATTTTAAATGGTAAACTTTTGAGATATTTTGAGTGCAAACATGGAAAATTAGTTTTGGCAAGCTTGCCAAAATTCTGACTCCATAGACTTCTGCAGTGACAGGTTCTGTTAAATTGACTAATAGTGCTGTCACATTACGACGCTTCTCGCCGGCGCGCAGCCAATGCGCAAAATCACTTTTAATCTTCGAGACATGTCAAACTTGTTGGCGTCAGCGCAACGTATTGGTATCGTGCGGCCAACGTTGTGGTAAAAGTTTGGTGTGCCGTCCTGATATGACCTTAGATGTTGCTAGGATGTAAACAACAAAAAGCAACAGTTTGGCGCAACTTGTGGGAATGACCCTCACGTGTGCGCAGCGTCTGCCTACCATTCACATAAGGTTATTCCAGCGACTCTAACGTATCTCGAGACGCCCCATACGTAGCCATAACGTGGGCACTGGCACTTCGGCACACGTAAATAGTTTTGTGCAAGCATGATGACGCGTGCCGCCGACCCTCGTCGACCATCGCCATCAATCAACGAATACCAACACGTGCCTAATGCGCATGTTATGCTTCCTGACGTATCAGCACGTTGCGCCAAAAAATCACATGCATCGATGTGTGTTGGCTAGAAGTGTCGTAATGTGACAGCACCATCAGTATTGTCTTCTATGCAGAAACAAATGCTCAATAAGTGCATCAGTATCTAAGTTAGATATTTAAAATCAAATCTAGATAATTGGTTTGGTTTTGAAAATGTGATATTTCATCAGACTATGCAGCTTTAACCATTGCATGAGTACCTAAGTGGGATATTGAGGACCAAATCTAGGTAAGTGTTTTACTTAACAAATATTTGATGCTTTCATCGAACTATGCAGCTTCAATGACTTCGAGAAGTTGGCTGTTTGACGTCACTGCGTCGGGGTATTTGAGTACCAATTCAGGAGGTCTTATTTAAGCCTTTAGATAACAATATCAGAGGTAAGCCAGATCTATTCTTTGCAGGTATAAAGGCCCTATTGTTGATGCCTCTTTTATGTGAACAATTAATTTGGTACGTAGGGTGTCATGTCTTTGTTAAAGACGTATTGTACACAATTGTTCATTACCCCAGATTTTGTGAATATGTGATGTGGGTAGTGGATAGGACATTCAGTGAGTACTTTGTAATTGCTGCCATGTGATCTGAACAATAGATAACGTATATATATATATATATATATACGTGTCTGCCCTATCTTCTAGTATAAGGGAAGGATCGGCCTAAACAACGAGATGTGATACGATGATTGCTTCAGGAAACCTAGATAGTCTAATGATTAAGACACTCGCCCTCGAATGGCCTGCTCTAGACACAACATTTTCCATTTTGTTCACACACCATGAGAATGGTGCCATAAACCATTATCTTGTATAAAGTACATACTGAATGGTTGGTGAACCTATGCTGTATATATATATATATGTCTGTAAGTGCATGGGTCCTGTCTTTAATTGTAATCATAAGGAGGGCAACTATTTAAAAGACTTATAATTTCAGGTGGAGAAGAATAGTAATTAGCACTATCCTCTCACGCAAGGAGCCACATATCCATGTAGGCATGGATAGGGTGATCGAATCAGATATCCTAGGTAGCTAATGGTTACGACGCTAACACTATAATAGCAATAATTGTTTGTTTGAATCCTTCTCTAGGCACAATATGTCCCATTTTCACCATTCACAGGACATATATATAGGCACAGCTGAACACTGCTTTGCGTGTCAGGATGGTAAGGGTAAGGCAGCTGAGCCTGGGGAGAGCAGGCTGACTTTGCAGTGTACTGGCTATACTAACACAACACCGACAGACTATACTGTGAAAACATGTCACCGCAGAACAAGGCGCATCATTTATTTTATTTTGAAATCCAATATATTATGATAAATCGATCGGTTCTGTGAAGCCTGTACACTCAGCTTCTATCAATAACAGTAGTTCTTCTTCTTGCAATCTGAGAGCAGGTTGGTATTGAAAAGCCCGGCGTTCTCTGTGGCGGAGTGGTTAGAGTGTCTGACTTTTTTCTAGGTCAGACTCATAATCTGAGTGTCGGCGGTTCGATTCCCCATGCCCCCAGCTCTGCCAATTTGGATTTCCACCGCTGTGTATAACTTACAGCATCATCAAAGGCCGGTTGCTCTCATACCATGTCTATGTGGTGTGGGAGGTTAAAAATCCCTTGGGTCGGTAAAAGTGTAGGCTTGGGCTTTCTATTGACCAGCAGTGGAGTGGGGAAGACCAGTCGTCTGTGACTGGGATTTCTCCTGCTTGGGACAACTAATGTACAAAACAAATAAAAAGTGAGAGACAAATAGGTGTTCACACTTCCTGTCTATCATTCGCTATATCGCTATATCGCTATATAAGACATTTTCCACTGAGCCGAGTGCTAAACAAACACAACACTGACATACAATTCTGTAACAGCACATCACTGCATAACCAGGCACATCATTTATTTTATTTTGAAATCCAATATAGTAAGATAAATAGACCGGTTCTGCGAAGCATACACACTCAAATTCTATCGACAACATTAGTTTTTGTTCTTACAATCCGAGGGTGGGTTGGGTTGGTAGTAGAAAGGCCACCTAAGACATTTTTCACCGAGCCGACTGCACAGAGTGCTCTTCCTGACATTAGTTCTTCCAGTGACGTCAGAGTGCGGGTTGTTGATGGAAATTGTATATCACTTAGGCAAAGCACATTATGCCTCACAATGACTAATACATTAAAAGAAAAACAACAGAACATTGTCAAAAGGATAGCAATGTATTCGGTTCAGTCTGGGTGATTATTTTAAAACCACAATCAAAGAATCGGAGTGGGGAAGCCGCATGGTTACGGCTATCCACTGAACATTGACTGAACACTGAACTTGGTAATTGAACAACACAAACCCAATCTCAACTAAAAGATGGTATTTATTTTCCCCTGATATAAATTAAATTACGGTTTGATAATAAGTATTTGTCATACAATGTGAGGTCTAAGATGTGGGCCTCTAAGTCTTAATATGTGGGGTGAGAGGGACGGCAAATGAGAGTCCTTGGCCGGTCCTGTGCTAGTTTTCTCCTTTCCTGCTCCTATGTTGAAGTGAGAATGTCTGCGGACCGTGGCCATATATAGGCCAAGAACGTACTTAAGGCACTGGCAATTTTTAGTTTCAAAAGACTCAAGGGGGTGCTAGTTTTGCAACGACGCAGTAGAAAATGGGATTTTCCATGAATGACATTAAATATGCAAATTGAAGAAGCAATTGCCTTGGTTACAGAGCAGGAAATGAGCTGATAAATGGTGTATGTGTCCAGTCAAAAGGTATACGTCAGAGGGCAGCATCAGTGTCAACAAAGAAGTACATAAGAAAGGAGTTAAGAGTAACATGGTTAAGTTGAATGGGTAAATCGCAGCACATGTGTCCATCTCAAAGGAGAAGGTCAAGCACAATATGAAGTTAGTTTAGAAACAGATTGTTGAAAGGTCATGCTTGCATCAATAATAAGGCACCTAGTATATGCAAAAGAGTCCTAGACCCAAGGCGCAGAGGATCCAAGTTTGAGTAGTCAATTACGCATGTTGCAGCCAACATGAACAATACAAACCAATATATTTCAATTCAAAAACATATGATGCAAAGTAATTGTCACTCCCTTTAAAATTTGGAGGATTTCAATAGCATCCCATTTTGGGATGGGCATGTTGTTGCATCATTATGGACTATCTTTAATCCTCGCCATCTATGGATTTACTGCGTCAGTAAAAAGGCACATAGTATATGGAAACGAATCCTCGAGGCAGGGCGCAAAGGATCCGAGTTTGAGTAGTCAATTACGCATGTTGCAGCCAAAATGAACAATACAAACCGATATATTTCAATTCAAACACAGATGATGCAAAGTAGTTGTCACACCCTTTAAAATTTGGAGGATTTCAATAGCATCCCAATTTGGGATGGGCATGTTGTTGCATCATTATGGACTATCTTTAATCCTCGCCATCTATAAATATGTATATATATATATATATATATATATATATGTATATGTGTATATCGGAAACCGAAGCCTATATACGTATACTATATACAATTATATTATATATATATATATATATATATATACTAATGTATATATATCCATAAGCTTAGCATTAGTGCTGCTAATGCTACCTTCTATGTACAAGAATCGTTACTTATAACTAGCCCAATAGTGGGTCATATCCGTAGGCCATCAGTGGCCATCAGTGGCCCGGAACAAGGCATGTTTTCAGAACAATTGGTATTCCACCCTTACATTCTTAGAGCACTAGCGAAATTAAAGAATTGACGGATCGATCGAGGGTGACTAGGCTAAACAAAGGTTAATTACAAAACGTGCACCCCCATGTAATCATCAAGACAAGTGGGGCACGTCACTGCTTTCATAATTTACGAAGCCTTATAAGTGTGCCTCTATTTCATCTGTATCTGAAGAAGAGGCAGCTATTTCATCTGTATCCGAAGAACAGACAGCTATTTTATTCAATTGCAGAATGATTGTAGCCATCAGTACTAAATACTTATATATCATATATATATATGATGCATAAGCATTATGCGAGTATAAATGCACGAAATGGAATTTAGTATTATTATTATATTATCGATTATTGCCCACTATTATCCATTTATTACCACTTAGTACTCGCAATGTATTTGCTCCGTTCCTTCCATCATGGGACTGGTGGCGCCACCACCGGGCCAAACCCTAACTACAGGCATGTACATTGTCATTCGCGGCAAAGAATATATTGCATATATATATCATAATGGTTGTTGCACAGCCTTATCTTTTGTTGTTCCAAGGGGTTTAAGGTCATGTGCACAAATTACACTCCTGAATGTCTCAAATTACTTAAGACGTGTCCACTAATAATATATGCGCAGCGGCTACACTTGAAAATCACACTATATCGACATATTCTGAATGGAATTGCGAATTTGAAAGATCTTCATCTGAGCACCCAACGCACCTAGTGGGAAGTGATATCGCAAAATTTTGACACATTTTAATACATTTTGATACTTATGACGTGCAGACTAGACAATTCTGTCCTTTGATCAGTCTGGTGAGGTGTGACTGAGGCTTAAGGAATACTATGATCCAATATTGTGTCTTTTTTTCGGATGCAAGTGGCGTTGTGGTTGCTGGAATCTTATCGGATGACGGACACGTGGAGTGACGGCCAATTGACATGAATATTCATGTATGCAGATGGAGGGTCTTTTAAGTTTCCAATGCGCATATGCGGAATGACATCACATGTCAACACATGTGTGTGTGTGAGGGGGGATACGAAAAACTCTCAATTTACATGCATATTGAAACTTCGATTGGTGTTAGTCTCAATCAGGCCATTTGAATCATACTGATTGCACATCGAAAAAAATGCAATGTAGCAAGAATAACTGTTACATAATCAGCTGCTGGATGGTATTTGGGGAACACTTCACACAGGGATGATTGATTGATTGATTGCTGCTGCTGGTTTAATGTTGTGTCTGCAGCAAGGGCCAAATTCATGGTAAAATGGAAATGCTATTTATTTTGTCACTTTATATCCTCGTATTGACAACCTGAAATAGTCAGATTTGTATTATGTGACAGCAAATGTTATAGCAGATCCACTTTTGAAGTGGTTAAATTTGGGTCAAATGAGAGCAAAGGTGAACTCAGAAAAACTACCTAAATTTAGAGGAGGCAATACAGTTAATTTCGAATTATGAACTCTAAGGTTACTGTGTTTATTACATTGGAAAAGAGATCTGGTATGATATTTATATCAGGACAGTGTATTCCACTGAGCGAGTGGAGGATTGGCCCCGCGCAGGAGGTGGAGCGGTGCATGCTGGTACCCACCCCTACCACAGATAGGGAGGAGTGGAGGGGGTGGGGGGGAGTACCGGACACCACAGGCATTATTACACGCGATAAAGCGTTTATCAATATCCATATAATAACCTATTATTATTTAAAGAAATATTCAGTAATAATTAAGCGTAGTGTCAAATATCATTGTATCTGATGCGCGACAAGGAAGAAAGCAAGGCGGGGGTGGGAAAGGAGGCGCTTTATTTAACACCTCAGACCGAAAATAAGCAAATATGTACAACAGGGCAAAGCGGTAAAAGCAAGGCAATAAACAGGGGCTCATGAGGAGCAGAGGTAATGTCAGAGTAAGTGAGCTCGGGGGAGCTTGAAATGTCGGGTGAGGGGCGCCGAAGAGCCCTCCACTAGCAGGTGGGGAGAGTTGGGTGGGTGGGTGGAGAAAAAGGAGCTTGTGTAGGGAGGACGGCTGGGAGGCGAGTGGCTGAAGGAGGCCGACGGGCGGCCTTATAAGGGAAGGAGCGGGGAGGCGTGAGGGCGGGGGAGGTGAGAAAGTCGGCGGGCAGGGAGGAGGGGCGAGGAGAAAGCTGAGAGAGCGAGAACTGAGGGCGGGAGAAAACTGAGAGCGGGGTGGCAGGGAAGGTGAGAAAGCCTGGGGACGGCGGGACAGAGGAGGGGGGAGGGTCTCTTCCTTCCCTGCGAGCATTACGACCAATGTGTCAGACGTCTACATCACAATGGGAGGCTAAGTACAAAAAGTATCGATGGTGTATACCTCTTACTTAACAGTAATTGTATTTACTCTTACATAGTGCTATATAACACACAGTATATATCATTTCGAACTGGGAACAATTTGATCCTACAGGGAGATATAGGAAGGCTATTATCATGTTTGAATTGTCTTTTAGGTGGTGACGGAGAGGGGTTTAATTGAGCTGCCGGGTATTCCATAACCTGAATAGGAATTCAAGCCTATGACAAGCATCACAGGATGGCGACCCTGAGCTCGATATATTGAGTGCATATATATTATAAATGTCTTTTTGGAGATATAATATATGTAGAATGTGATCTATCGTACACAGACATATGCTCTTTTGAGCAAAGAGATCACTTCCATTATTGAGAGCTGCCAAGTGTATTCCCACCAATCCTACAAATGTGTGCGCCTCCACTTCAGATTACTTCAAACCATATATTGACTATAACAGTGGGTTGAAACTAAAGTTAGGATCGCGCAGTGATTCTGGTGTGTAAAACTGCTGGTATTACGAGACATAAAGACAGCCATTCAGTGTTATTGACTGGAGCCATAGGTATGCAGCACGGCAGATATTAAGCAATAGGTGGTTTTCTGAAGCGTCCTATGCTGGTAATGCTATGTGTGTTGCTGCACGCTGTCTCATAATCAGAGTTGCTTACAAGAATAATGTGTGCAATATCGCATATATTAAGATCAGGATGATCAACATAAAGATGAATGCCAGGAAGACCAAAACAATGGTTAAAAGTAAAAAGACAGATAAACCAAATATCAATATAACCATAGATGGCACAAACATAGAACAAGTATCCGAATTCATATATCTCGGACAAAAGATTACAAATGATGGGAGATGTGAGGAAGAAATTAAAAGAAGGATAACAATAGCCCGAACAACATTCTCCAAAATGTATAGAGTGTTAACATCAAGTAAGATATTAATACAAACAAGGAAGTGTATTCTTCAGTGTTATGTGTGGTCTACTCTAATGTATGGGGCTGAGACATGGACAATCTCTAAGAAAATGTACAAATGTTTAGCAGCATTTGAGATGTGGACTTATCAAAGGATGATGAATATATCATGGACTAAGAAGATCACCAACAAAGAAGTTCTCAGAAAAATTAAAAATAAGAAAAGCTTGTTTGCCACTATACAGACAAAGAAACTTATTTATTTTGGCCACATAATTCATCAGAGTTCAATATACCGTACATTGTTGGAAGGGAAGGTGAATAGCAGCCGAGGGAGAGGGAGACCAAGAACATCATGGTTTACAAATATTTCACAGTGGACAGGCTTGAATTATTCACAGTCTATCAGAACAGCACACCATTGGGACAAGTGGAGAACCATTGCATCCAACCCTCGACTAGAGGACGGAACTATTGATTGATTGATTGAAGATCAGGATCATCAAACCCTTAACCATGAAGGTCATTGCGGCACCACAAATGACTTTGCAACCAATTGTCTCCAATGTCTTCCTGTTCTCCACAACGCTCTAACACATGCCGAGCTCCAAGCCTGACCTTTATCTGATGTCGTTTTCCCACCCCTTCTTTTGTTTCCCTTGGTTACTTCTCCATTTCACTGTATCTTGCATGATGATTTTGGCCAGACCTGATGGAAGAGAATATCTATATATCTCTTCATCATTCTGAGGAGATTATTGCTATAGGTTAAATAGCTAGTGTCAACATGGCATCAGTGGACGGACATGTTCATGGTACAAAGACAAGGGCCGGATGGGCACAAGAGTTTCAGAAACTCAAAGGCCATCTGATCGACCTGGAGAGGGATGGGCTCGGTCAGGTTGTACTTCAGCCAAGATTCACCATGTAGTGACATACAAACACTGGCCGAGTCAAACCAATGGCTTAAAATTTGATACGTCTCGCTTCCTAGCCAGGTACTTGGCATTATTAGGCTTGGGCATGGACTGATTGGCTCAGTTTTAGGATAATGTGGCTGAGTAGGATATCAGGTCATGGAGCTGATGGTTTGGTCTCCCTGTGGGGCAGGCCTAAATGGTTGCTATGAGTGTGCGTTGCTCCAAGTGGGTACCCATCCTGATATGACGTTAGATGTTGCCAGGACATCGATTCATCTATGTAATGACAACATATATTAACACGCACAGTTAGGCAATTGGTAATACGCACAGTTAGGCAATGCTGTGTAATGCTACATGTCTGGTCAATCACATTTGTTTAAAAGGACCCTGGATGTGGAATGCTGCAGATATCATCATCCATGGCCAGTAAATTAATATTGACCTTGCGTGGGTTATACTACAGATATTGCCCTAGTAAATCGATGTTCTTCCCAATGACCATCAATACGTAGCACCATATGATTACCCTATATGATGAGTCACAGCTGTTCAAGGGGACCCTGGTAGGTAATGCTGAATATATATATATATATATAGATTATATTCATACATGTATATATGCATACATATATATTACCGCACATCTGTTATTTGTTGGTAAATTAATGGTAATCATATATATCTTGTGTCATTGCCGAAGCACTGGTCTTCCGACCGGAAGTGTTACAGGTAGCTAGGTATTTACCCAACTTTCATTTGTTTACATATACATTGAAGTGTGAAGTAAATTCTTAAATTAAATTGTACACGATGCAATAACTAATGAAATGAGGTACATTAAATCATGTCACATTTACATAAAAGGTTTTAGTTATTGCTTTCGGATGTCCAATTCAGTTTATTCTAAGACCTTCACATAGTCTTAGTTCAATGTGATCAGATACTCTTTTATTCATGTCGTTGTTCTGTACGCAGTAAGATTTCGGTGTTAGTTGAGATATGTTTGTGTTAGTAAGTCAACATGTATACATCTATCATTAGTTAATTCCTATTGTTTCTAATGACCAGGTGGGTGTGATAATACAACGCCGTGGTCAGTCAATCTCCAATCGGAGGTGTTGACATACTCCGGGCATTACCGCACACGGTTAGTGGTTAGTCAATTGCCGCTGTTCACAAGGACCCGGGAGTGACGCCCACACGTGGAGGAGCAGCGCGACAGGAGGCGGGCTTTGATGCAGTGCCATAAGGACTGGCTATAAAACACAGGGGTAATGCAGATAAATATGATTAATAACCCATGGCGTGGCTCCATCAGCGCCCGTAACCCCAGTCGGTGAGCCCTACTTGCTATGAAACCACCTAACTTTCTCACCATGAACTAAATATGGTAAGCTCAAGTACATCCATTCTCGATTTTATTTGTCCATTTTGATTCGCGTAATATAACACATATGCATAGTTTAGTGGGTATTTTCTTCGTTGTAAGATCGTGAAAGGTTTGGATTCACTAAATAGCTCCAATGTGGTTGAAGTAAGGGTTATCTTTGGTTTAGGACAAGATTGCTTGGTTGGTTGGTGGAGTTTTACGTCCTGGTAGCATCTAAGCTCATATAAAGTCGGGTACCGACTTGTAACACAGCTCAATCATGGTGATTTTATAGTACTGCTCTACATTTTATAGTACTGCTCCACTGATGTTATAGTACTGCTCCACTTTTATAGTACTGCTCCACTCAATCATGGTGATTTTATAGTACTGCTGGCACCATGACCTGATATTCCACTCAGTCACATTATCCTGAATCTGAGCTAACTGGGCGAGCGGACGGTGTGTGGGTGCAAAACAAATGGAATAATTATTAATTGGCCAACTTTGTGGTTTGAAAGTCTACTCTGGTTTGGTGCGACGGCCGTCCCGGGTCGGGATACAATCGCTGCATCGACCGACACAACAACCTGACTGACACCAGAGTCAACATTATAGCCGGACCGGGGCCTTTTAACAAACACACTAGGGGCAGCGTGGGGCGTATGACCCATCAAAGTGTGCGTCTGCGCCTGCGCGGGACATCCGCTAGACACTGCAGACGACATCTATGTCCTAGCGCGTTACTTGGTTACGGCCGCAAATGTGTTAGTACAAAAGGACACTAGTCGATCGACGCGGCGCGACATACAACCCCTCCCACCCCTCCACACACAGTCACACTCCCCCACCCCCACCCCCACCGACAGCCAGCCAAGTCCCTTAAGGCGTCACCTCGCGGCGCCCGCTATCAGCGCGACACAAGCTCGGCTGCCTCTCAGAGGGCGCCGGCATTTCTCTCGCGGTTGATTTGAGCATATCGCCGTATAATGGTGTCATTCATAAGGGACGCCCAATATTGGCGAGAGAGCCAGGAGGGGGGGGGGAGGAGGCGGGGGCGAAGGGGGACGGGGGGGGGGGAGGAGATGCTGAGCTGGCACTAGGAGGGGGGAAAGGGAGATGGTGCCGGGAATGTGGCTGTGTGCCGGCAGTCGGGGCCCGGTGGTTGTGGATATGTACGGGATGGGAGGTAGGGGCGGCGTTGGTAGGAGATGGTGTCCTGTGGTAAGGAGGTATTGCTGATTTAGTTGTGATACTGCAGCTGGTGGGTGTTTCATTGGTGGTGTTGGTACTCTGGATGCAGTGACAATGGATTTATTGGAGATGGGTGTCTTGGTGATGTTTCTTTTGGGGATGGTTTTATTGATATTTGTCCAACTGGTGGTGATGATGGTTATCTTCGTAATGCTAGTGGTGATGCTGTTGGTGTGGTAGGGTTTGCTGTCTCCGTGGTTTTGGTGAGTGGTAATGGTAATGATTGACAAAGTCGTGGAAAATGATGGTTGCCGTGGTAGTAGTCGTGGTGATGCTGTTGGTGTGGTAGTGATTACTGGCTTCGGTGGTAGAGGTAATGGTCATCAAAGTGGTGGTAGTGATAGTTGCCTTGGTGGTATTGGTGCATGGTAGAAATCATCATCATCATGCTGCCAGTCGCGATGCGACAAAGACTGCCTTCATTACTTGACTGCCACTCTCCATTTAGCTCTCTGCTGTGAGAGTTGCGTCCATGAGTCGGTCTTAATGTCTCTCAGCTTCAGGTTTCTCTTGATGGCATCCTTGAACCGGAGATGAGGGGGCCCTCTCTTTCTGTAGCCAGAAGACAGTTGAGAATAGAGGATCTGCTTTGGTAGCCTGTCTGATGACATCCTCATGAGGTGTCCAGTCCACCGGAGATTCTTTTTGATCAGAAGATGTTCCATAGAGGGCAGCCCCGTTCGTCCGAGTATTTCTACCACATGTCAAGACAGGCACATGTCAAAGCGGCGGTAATGATAGTTGCCCTTGAGGTACTACTCGTGGAGGCGCTGCTCTTGTGGTAGCTATGGCTGTATTGGTGGTTTTTGTGGGTGCTTGGGATGGTTCTCCTAGTGGATTTGAGCGTGGCTTCATTGGTCCTAATATGCGTGGTGATGGGCGTTGTCGGGTGCTGCTGAATGTCCACATGAAAATTGTAGTGATAATTATTTTAGCGAGTGTAGAGTACTAGGTTGCAGTGACCTCATAGGCACCAAAGCACACACGTGGCTAGGATGATTGCATCAGGGAAGCTAGATACGTTAAAGGAGGATTACCAAGAAGTGTGAGCTTGACTCATGCTTTAGGTACCATGTTTCAAATTTGCCAAGATAACTTTCATCACATTGATTATTGTAGGGAGGAACCTGGATACAATAGGTGATGTATGATTATCAAACCTATACTATATTGCTAATATATTAAAAAGATTGCCAATGTAAGTATATTGCTGATATATTAAAAAGATTAACGATTTCAGGGGGTACAAGTGTAGTAGTGAAAGGTTACCTCTCAGGCAAGTAATCACTAGGAAAGGTAAGCGTGAATAGGGTGACTGCAGTCTAGATTCCCTAATAGATTGGACGATGGCCCAGAAATGGCAAAACGCTCTATGTTTTCTGGCAATGTTTTCCGTCTTCAAAACCACCGCCCATGACAGGAGGATATATACTTCATGGGTTCAAGATCGTGTTGCTAGTGGTGATGAAAACTGTCCTGTTGGTAGTGGTTATAATTGTCTGTTTTCTAGAAAGGATTAGTGACAGTATAGTGATAGTTGTCTTAGTGGTTGTGGTAGATAGGGTGCCATACCACCAGATGTGGTTGTGGTTTTTGTTATGACGCTTGTGTGTTTCAATGGGTGCTAATTAGTTTCCTGACAACAGTACCGTTGGTAGTGGATGTGCTAATGACATTGGATACTGAAGGTGGTATTGGCGGTTCTTAGTTATTTGTTCTCATGACGGCCGTTACGTTGGTGGTGGCGCTGATGCCGGATCAGGCATCTCTACGTTGGCATGAGGGGAGCCAGGACTGATCGTCAACGGCCACAACCGGAAGTGGGACAGCCACATGACCGCCCTGCGTCTGTATATTGTCGCGCCGTCCCATATGGAGTGGGCAATCACTCAGCGTTATCGGTTCTGCACCTCCCCACACCAACCCCCACCCCCACCCTCACCACACATACCCCCACCGACTTCTCAACTCACAAGCCTACATTAATTACGACAAGCAGATTAATAGCCTCGACCCTGCTGTAATGATAGCTGCTGACAGACTGTGTGCTGGCACGTACACGCAGGGCACACGGCTGTTGGAGATGGCTGCTACAGCGATAGATCTACACAGGAAGCACACTTATCCATTTGAAATATTCAGGGATGAAAGTGGTCCACAGCAGGAAACCCGCAGAAATCAAGTCCAGATTATTACACTGACGATGAATTTTCCCCCATTGGATTAGCACTCTCAGGGAATCGTGGATAAATGCCGGAAGTCAGGCTTCAACTATCCTTGTTGTGCCTATATTATCGCACATACCTAACTCGTTTGTACATTCTAGACTGATGGGATTTAATTAGGACATTTTACAGTTCCGGCTAAAAGATCCGTAGAATAGATTTCCACTCTTCATGTTATCCCTCTAAAAAGATTGTGTATATGACGATCTCACGAATCTGACATTGGATGTTGCGAATAAAGTAGTTTGGATTAACACGGGTTGACCCTACATAGATGCAGATTGCGTGAGCTTGGGGTATCTGGAGGATATATATCTTTTTTAATGACTGCCAATTTAAGCATTTCACTTCTAAAAGCACTCGACTTCCAATGACGATTGTCTGACGGCTTTTCCGTGATGGAGCAACTCAGCTACTCTTACTTACTATGTCGGCGAGACTGACTTACTGTAACCGGTCCTGTGCCTTTGGCAGCACTCTCTGTCAAACTCGAGGATTGGACTGAGGGAGGGAGCCGGGAAAGGGGTGGGGGAAGCCTACCCAATAGCCTGTCTGAGCAGTCCCGATCAGCTCCGAACAGCGCCGAGGTGGGCCGAGCAGGTATGAGCAGGTCTGAACAGCTCGGCACAGCTCGCTACGCCTGAGGGCTACCAATGGATTACCAACTCAACGTGTCAACGCCGCCACCTAAAAGCCCGCCGCACGAGTTGCGCCAGGTGGAGTTGACTGAATGGGCATGAATTATAATCGGCACAACATAGACGAGGAGGCTGAGACGCGAGCCTTTTACTGCGGAAACCCTCATCAGTGCAAAAACGTGTTACACTCAGCTGGAAATTGTTGGGACATTGGCAGACTAGGCGACAGAATTGGTGTGGTTATTCTAATTCATCTTGAGGCTTGATTTTGATAAGTCATATCGGGGAAGGGGGATTCATTGTAGGAGGAACACAACTATATATCTTACATATATCTCTAACTATGATTGGTATGCGGGTAATGCAGTACCTCGGATACCTTACGTGCTAAAATACCTCAAGGAGTTTGATGCCCCTACCTTGAAAAGTTGTAAACCACTGGATTGTGGTACAAGTTCTGGTTCTTGATAGAATCAAAGACTAAGGGGTCAAACCCTAACAGAAAACCATGTTATCGTGGCAGCATTAAGGGCGGTGATGAATGGAACTCCCAACATCTCCCGACCAGCCACTGCAGGGACAAATAGTTTGCGCCTGTCTTGACATGTTTTTGCTGGTGTGAGACCTCTATTTGCTCCCTGAGAGAGTGCTGCTAGTAACTTGCAAAAGCCAAGAGCACTTCAACACTTTGCAAGCAGCTTTTATGAAATGTACAACCGCACAAAGCGGCGGTTAAGTAATGAAAGCAGCTGTTGTCACATCGTGACTGACAGGATGATGATGATGATGATGATTAAGTCTTTAACCTCAAAAGTCACTAAAAGTTGTAAGTGAGTGGAGAGAGGCCGTTTGATTTGGTTCCCAGGAGGGGGAAAAGGAGAGCGTGTTCGGTTCCAGAGGGCCTTGCAGAGAATGAGGGGTGTTGGGAAGCGAGAGTTGTCCCGACAAGGACACCAACAAACATTATGGATTATTTTTTATGTATATACCCATACTACATTATATAGCACATAATGCATGTGTGTGGGCTTTAAAAAGACACACACATGCATCTGGTGTAGGGGAAGTGCTGGCGGACTACAAGAGGCTTTCAACTGCGCGACGCTGAGCCCTGCTTATAATGAGGTGTTGCCGCAATGCTGGGTACCCGGGCTCTTAGCCGTGTGGCGCCCAGTGTCCGGTGGTTGGCGCCCACGCCTGGAGTCGGTGCCCACTTAATGGAAGCATTAAATTATGAGGACTGTTTGTCACGGCTTTTTGTCACTCTCTCTCTTACGCTACCTAGTAGTGGCCGGCGCTTGTGGGGGGGGGGGGGGGGTGCCATTTCACCCGCATCGACCCCTTCATCCCCACCTCTACACACACACACCCCAACCACGATTACCCAGCTGTCGGAGGGTTGTATATGGGTGGCCCCCCCTCGCGCCACAAACACTGGAGGAATTTGTCCATATATATATATATATATAGATATATATTTGTAGATATATATTTAAGAAGGGTTCAGAGGCAGATCCTTGCCAATCCAGAAATTTAATTATAATAACAGATTTTTCCCTGAGGGTAATTTTATTGTTCACTACTTCCACTTATCTTGTGATGGAATCGTTATGGAATAATGACCAGAAAAATACGAATGTAAAAATTGAACTTTCGGAAGGTTTGACTGCAATATGTAGCTCAATTTTGGGATCGGTGTTTACATGATTTTGTGTCTGAACTCCTCATATATATATATAGGTATACTCAGCTTAGTGCTAAGCCATTTAGCGCCGATTCGCTATAAGACTCTTTTATTCACTTTACTTACTCATCGAAATGCAATTGTAAATACCATGAACATACTCACATTGATCTGACTAATATCGATATAGTCATATGTCACTACTGTTGCCATATTGATGTGGAACTTTGACTAGTTATCATAATTATATTATGCTATATGCTGCACATGGTGTACTCACCAGTTATTGTTAGCTCACCTTATAAGATATATATATGCCTTACTCTATATAACATATTTGCGTAAATAATCCCGATTTGAAAATGGCTGGAAGACCAGTCCTTCGGCACTGCCAAAGAAAAATGTTGTCAGCAGAATAAACATACTTACAAACACATCCATTTTATTGGCAATTTCCTGACGACCTTAACATATTGGTCTCGGAGTCGGTCCTTACTATGCTGTTGCCAGACATTATCTCCAAGTCAATTTTAACATGATTCAACCACATTTAAACCAAAAGAAATACAGCATCACATTTCGATGTTGATTTCAACATGGGTAATTTAACCCGCAAGAAAAAGTACATACTTAATATGTAGGCGACTACTGGCGCCATCTATAATGTCTTTCTTAACTAATAATGCTCCGACTGTGGCGCCATCTTCTGTAAGTTTGCATAACGAGATGTGACCCAGTTTCATTATAGACACTTCGACCAGAGCATTTCAATCGACAGGACATGTTCTCTCCTTTGGATTTGCCGTCCCACCCACCCAAACTACAAGTGACATTCATAGAGCTACGTGCTTGAAATCCTCGAAATCTTAATACATCAATCATCTCATGGCTTAAATGTAACAATGAAATAGTAAGAATAAATGCCACTTTATACTGTACTTGTCTTGCGTTGGTTGAATTGTCAATTAACAAATGAATAAATATTGTATGGGAGTGCGATGATCCATACAGTATGAATCAAAAGTGGCTTATGAGAGATGATCAAATGGAAACATAGACAAAGAAGGCACGGCCAAACTCATGGGTGCAAGAAGTTGCGCCTACATGGTGGGGGATGCCAGGTGTCGAGGGAGGAAGCGGAAGAGTTGCGCGAAACTTGGACGCACACATGGGAGCCCTTGGGGGAGTTCAGGCAACATATGTGGCGGCCTCCTCCTTTCATATATCCACATCAAGCTTCACCCTAATACCGCTGGTTCAAAGGCTCCTGGCATCCGTTGCACCTGGCCAAGAAAATGAAGAAGAAAAGAAGAGAAAAAAAAGCCTAACGACAGCTATCTCCGCCAACCCTCAACAAGAAGCCCAGAGGAAACTGATAGCCTCCATCTTGGCCGTGATTCCTTTGCGGCCCGAGCCAAGTCCCTAAGCCAAAGGCAACGCTTATTCACGGCTTCGCAAAATGGCCGCCTCCGACACTGTGTTGTTCCACTTGGAAGGTCAGCGCTGAGGGAATCCCATCCGGCGCGCCTGTTAGTTATGCGGTTATGAGTTGAAGTGGAATAACCAGGTCGCTGGTTTTAGCAGATGGAGATGGAGCTGGCATCGGGAGTCTTAGAAGTTAGAGAGCATGGGGTTTAGTGTTTAGTGTTTAGTTGTACGCCAATGCCCTGATTCACAGAGCTTGCTATCAGCCGTTGGCAACAATGCGAGATGTGTTTGGTAGTTATCTGTACTCATCGCCTCACCACCCCTGTTCAGCTTCCCTCACCTCAAAGCAGCCTCCATACTTCCCAGGCCGTCTATCCTAACCTACACCCCGCCCTGACCCCTCCCCCACCGTTCCCCGGCCTCATTCCCCAAACCCTTCCCTATCCTCATACCCGCTATTCCCCTTTCTCTTCCTCCATACTTCCCAATCCGTCTATCCTAGTCCCCGACCCCGCCCCGCCCCCACCGCGTCTCCCATCCCGGTCCCCCTCCCGCGCCCTCCCAGCCTCCAGCCTGGCCCAGCCCCACGTCATTCCCCACCGCTACCCCGTTCCCTGCTCTAAAATCGGGTCTTCCCCGTCCTCTTCCTCCATACTCCCCCCCCCCCCCCACACTCCTCCGCTTCTCCCATGCCCGTCCCTTCCTCCCCCACTCCCAGCCTCCTCATCCCCGCGCCATACCCGCATCCGCCGCATCCGCCGCATCCGCCCCATCCGGCGCATCCTTGTGGAGGTACCAGAGAAACTGATAAACCCGGCGCCGCCCGGTCACCACCCACTCCTCAGTCACGGGTCTAGTCTCCACGCATGTGCAAAATGGGTGATAACGAGAAATAATCGCGTGCCCCGTCGTGACCTCCGTGTCCCACGTCCCCTCCCCATCCCTCTCCCCGTCTCGCAGTCCCGGCCCCTTCCCCCGGCCCCCTCCCGGCCTTCCCTAAATCCCCCTCCCCTACTCCCACCCATCTCCCGCCGCCTTCCCTACACCCTCTCCCCTGCCTTCTCCACGCCCCCCTCACCCGGCCCTCTCCCCGTCCTTGGCTTAATGGCCCGGCCTTCCCAACCCCCCGGTCCCCCTTCCCGCGGCCCCCTCTCCGCCCCCTACTCGGCTTCCTTACCCGCCCCTCCCGCGGCCCTCTTGGTCACCCTCGGCCGGCGTCCACCAGCTTCCATTGGCTTCCATCGGGAAGTGAAAGCCGCTTCGTCATGAGGCGAGCCAGACCTCCATAAAACAGCCATAGATTATCGCCATCACTCCATAATGTCTACCCCTCCTTCTCCCAACCACTCCACCCACTGCTAACCCCAACACCCCTGCACCCTTAACCCTCCCTCTAACCCTCTCTCCCCTCCCCTACACACTCCTCTTCCTTCCAGCTACACACACCATATCCCTGTCGTAATACATCGACAACCGGTATCGCCCACCTCGTTATACCATAATCATTGTTCGCTTTGGCCGGAACACCCCCTCCCCTCCATCCGTCCTCCTCCCACCTCCTCCTTCCGTCCTTCACTCACATACCCACCAACAACCTGCTCAGCCATGCCTACCGGACTAGGCTATAACACATATCCACGACCAGCCTCCCCTTTAACTAACTTCCCTCCAGCTTTGTCCTCGCTGTCTCCATTTCCCACCCTGCTCATCACCCTCCGAGCTGTAACATAGTTCCAATATAAAGTATATAAATATGGTGTGGAGATTCGATGCCATCCGTAGTTTCGCAGTCAGAAATATATATTTATATATATAAATATATATATATATATCAATATATATATATAGGATGTATAACATTTTATGCGATAATATATGTTCTGGAATTAATCTCCCATCTACATCTGCCCTGCCAACTTACCACACAATACCTCTGGCGCCACCATTCAACCACCTCTCTCCGTGCTACGCTAGACCTCTGACAGTTGCAGCTGATATATGTATATATATATATATATATATATAAATACGGGTATATATATAGCTGATTACATATATATATATATAAGAAAGTATGGAGAAATGTGATTAATGCTTGGATAATAAATTATAAATCCCATATATTTATGTGGCTATTGAAAAGAGACTTTTCCCAGGTAATAACTATTAAAGGAATGATGGTGGCTCTTCCATAACACTCCCTACCCATACAGGTGAATGGGAGCTGAAAGCTCTTCTTCCTGGGAGGTCACCCCTCACCCCCCCTCCCCGCCGCCCCCCAGCCTCCAGCATACCGATGTATCTCCTTTGGGATACTACTGCACTTATTTCACTCGTTGTTTAAGAATATTTGTTTCTCATATTATGAAATATATTTGTTCATGCCTGAATGTAAGTTAGAACACCGGGACCACCTAAAGTTAGCTGACTCCTGCTGCTAATTATGGCAGCAATAACGACCACTAAGTACCACCTTTCCAGTGCGTTCTTTACACTGTGTATCAATCTCATATTTCAGCAAATTCTGATTTGACAGGTAGCTTTTAAGTGGGCGTGCGGTGAAGATCTAGTGTCTGCTGATGACCGCAATTGTGTCTAAGGGATGGGGGGGTGGGGGGGATTTGGTGGGTGTGGGTAGGATGTCGCGGGGGAGGGCTACATGAACCATGGAAGTGACATCATTAGTGGGACATAGATATGACGCAATTAAGCTATTCCCTTTCGCGAAGTTGTTTCCAAGTATTCCAATTTGACAACTTATCCTGGATGGGATCAATGGTGTTCATTATATGTGCTTAGTGCATGGGTTGTAGGCGTGCATCCATAATATAGTATTGTAGTGGTCTGCACTGACCTCTCAGGCAAGTAACCACATAGACAGGTAGGCGTGGAGAGTGTGTTGATATCAGGGAGCCTAGGTGGTGTAATGGTTAGCACACTGGCCTGGAATGCAAAGAGATGTGGGTTCAAGTCCCGCTCTAGGCACAATCATTCCCATTTTCATCACCCCCACGACACTGGTTGCCATGATCAGGATCTTGTACAAGCTTTGCCATGTATGGTTGTTGAACCTACCCTGTGTATGTATGTGTTAGTGCATTGCCTGTATGTATGTAATTGTAAGCATTAAAAGGCTTACAATTCCAGGGGGACGAGTGTAGTGGTCTGCACTGACCTCTCAGGCAAGTAACCACATAGACAGGTAGGTGTGGAGAGTGTGTTGATATCAGGGAGCCTAGGTGGTGTAATGGTTAGCACACTGGCCTGGAATGCAAAGAGATGTGGGTTCGAGTCCCGCTCTAGGCGCAATCATTCCCATTTTCATCACCCCCACGACAGTATATTAGTAAATATAGGTCGCTTTTCCTAGGTAATAAATATTAAGAGACAGATATAGGACATGGAAGAGCTAGAACAGAAAAGCTGAAAGCTCTTGTAAACAGAGAACATTCTCATTTAGATGAAGTGTCTCTTTAGCCATTACAGCGGTAGAAGTATGTTCTGACACTAATATACACTTCGGGGTAAATTAGATTTCAATAGGGATATTGCCAAGTATACTGATGCACACGTTCAATTGTATGCACTACTTATTTCCTTTCATGATACTTTTTGGTTCGTTCGTTGTTGGACTGGTAACATATAAGGTCATACCAGGACAGGTACTGACATGTGAGAATGCACACTCACGGCCCGACCACATGGGACCGCTTTAAGCGGTGCCCATACAGTGCTGCAGATCTGCAGCCTTCAGGGCATGAATGTGACTGAAAACTCCCCAAAAACAACGACAACAACACTCACACAACTTTATAGTGCTGTCCCATTGGAAAATCAGTACCATGGCCCGATATCAGCACCATGGCCCGATATCCCACTCAGTCACATTATCCTGACACTGAGCTAACCAGTCCTTGCCCTATCATATTAATGTTGAGTACCAGACTAGGAAGCAAAGAAACATGTATCAATGTTATAATTCATTGGTTTGACTCGATAGGGAACTGAACCGAACTCCCGACCTTCAGCACGGGAAGCCCGCGCTCTACTGATTTGGCCAGGGAGTAGACGCGCTGGTGTTAGTTAATGTGGGTAGGGCACCATAGGGGGCGCCACACGGAGTGTCAACTAACAAGTCAGTGGGAGGAACACATTGGTACTAGCTTCTTTAAATGTATATGCATACATGGCGACTTTATAGTGCTGTCCCATTAGGAAAACAGGCCACTGGCAACATGACCTGGTATCCCCCTCAGCCACATTATCCTGACACTGCGCACACCAGTCCTTGCCATGTCCTAATAATGCCAAGCGCCTGGCTAGCAAGCAACAAGTATCAATTGTTAAGTCATTGGTTTGACTCGACCGGGGTTAGAACCCACAAACCCACGATCTACCAGCATGGGAGACGGATGTTCTAACTCATTCGGCTATCCGTCAGATTCTCACTGAGGTGATTTCCACTACCAACTCGCCCACTCGTGGCAGTAGCAGAAGTACTGTTGTTGTTAACAGTTCAAAGTGGATCATGCTTAGAGGAGGGGATCTTAGTGAGGATTCGCCAAGGCAGTGAGTGATAAAACCCCATGCGCATGTCCGTGGACAATGTTTATTGCAATATTCCCCCTAAATATACTGACCATTCTCATTCAATTTGGGTATTGTGATATATTTATTACTTCGGTTCCACTGTGATGTGCAAACGCTGAACTGTAAGGTTCAATGCTGCTTAACTACAATGATATTACAACGGGATGGCCAAATGAGTTAAAGCCTCCGTCTCCCATATTGGTAGATCGTGGGATCGTGGATTCAAACCGTGGTCGAGTCAAACCAATGACTTAAAAATTGATACTTGTCACCTCCTAGCCAGACCCTCAGCGTTCTTAGGATAGGGCAAGGAGCAGTGGAATGAGGAAGACCAATTGTTTGCGATTGAAATTTCCCCTGCTAATGTACACACACAAAAGGAAGAAAATCCATATATTCTTTCTTGGGACCACTATTCCTATATTTCCGATTACACAAACGAGTGTATTAATGTTTATAACTAATATATCAGTTGTTTTCCACGGTCCTCCCGCTGACATGATCTCTGTATGGAGAGGATGCTATACTTCTACACGAGAGTGGCATATTCTTACAGTCTTCAGCATAGGTGCATAACGCAATTGATAACAGTCTGTTATGCAGCATAAAATACCTCGACATAAATTGCCCTCATAATTCTCTCCGAGAACAACAATAGCGTCGAGGATGGATACTTCCACGTGATAAACCGGCCAAGTCGACCACTCCGGTCCAGTCGACCAGAAGCTGAGGCCTACTCTCTCTCTCCCTGTTAATTCGAAGTCGGGGGACCAGAGGGAATGTCCGCATAAATAAAGCTGAATAAAGCCCATTTGAAATCACTGCCCAGCCACTAGTACATATACCTAATATGTAGAAAATGTCACATAATTAGCATAAAAATCAGAAGTAAAAATATAAGTTGAGTATCCGTCTCCGGTCTTGGTAGATCGTGGTATTCGGTCGAGTCAAAGCAATGACTTAGAAATTGATACTTGTCATATCCTAGCCAGACACTCGGCTTTACTGGGATATGACATGGACTAGTTGGCTCAGGTGGTTAATGTGACTGGGTGGGATATCAAGTCATGGTGCTGGTCTCCCAGTGGGGCAGCACTATGAAGTTGTGAGTGTGCACTATCACAAGTCGGTAGCCGTCTTGATATGACCGTAGATGCTCCCATGACTTAAAACTCAAAGAACCATCCAACCAATCCAAGTAGTGGGCGTGCACATTAGGGTGAATTGGAATGTCATGTTGATAAGTCCGTATTCATTGTCCACATGGAAGTATGCAGTGTAATCTGTACCACACTACCCTGCATCTCCGTCGCGTACACCTTATCCATGATAACAACACAGCTTATACAAAGACCCCTCACCGTAACTCATAATAGATAGCATAGTTAACCCACGAACACACGAATCCAAAATTTTACTGTACTAATAATAGGTCCTACCTAGTTATCAGGATGTAATACACATGAATGGAAGGCCAATGCCTCGGCGTTGAAAACCATGTGTCTTCTGATAAATGACCTGTTTTACCAGCAACGCACACATCTGTTCATGCATAGGAAGTCAGTTTTGAATTCGGAGCCGAATTGGTGAGATATGATGACTATGTGTCTTCAAACCCGTTACAATGCAGTGTTTCCGTTAGGGCCTTATCCAGAAGCTCTATAATTAATTCCCATGTAGATGTACTGTTCAGTCTTTTTTTCAAGGAGCTGCCTCCATTTCAACAATGGGAATCAAAGAAAATGATAATAAAGACAC